>CAIGQV010018170.1:10201567-10214813 GCA_903798115.1 Danio jaintianensis
AAAAGAGAAACATTTGAGAAAATACGGCCAGAAAAATAAATAAATAAAAGGGAAACTATTGAAGTGTTGCGCTTTCATTGCAGTGTTTTGTACTCGAGGCCACAAAGGTACAGAGAGTGTGAAAAGCAGCATTAGAAACGCAGAGAAAAGATGAGAGAGAGAGAGAGAGAGAGAGAGAGTGAGAGAGAGAGAGAGAGAGTTGCCTGTAGCACTACCGCTGGTCTAGACTGAATGCTAAGCAAAACAGACAGCAACAGATGCTAGCAGCGGTGTGTTATCAAGGGAAATGCCTCTCAAAAGACAACACTGAAAAGAGGCACACACACACACAGGCCAAAGAATCCCCCTGGAGCTCCACATCCACTTTAAATCCCTCACTTTATACAACTTTACAGACGCTATACTAAAGGCAGACTATCAGGAGGAAAGATTGGATCAAGTATCCCAATGGCTTCAAAACAGCAGGCTGCTGGTCAAATGAACATTTGGGCATTTGTGACACCACTGAGGGACGGGTCTTACCTTGGCTTTGTTGCCAAGGTAACAAAGCCAAATATGGCTTTATAGTATGGCTTTACATTCACATTGATTACAATCAGTGTTGGTTAATTCATAAAAAGAGTAATTATTTACGAATTACATAATATTGTTCTTAAATTATTTTTTAATTACTTTGTCTGAAAAATAACTTAATTTCTCAAAAAGTAATTGAATTACTTGACTCAATACTACTTAAAATCCATATAAATGTCAACGCATAGACAATAGAAATTTGCAAGCCACTTAAAAATGTAAAAAAATTATTTATATCGAAACAAAAAAGGTTTCAAATTAATTTCACTGAATTTCAAATGATCTTACACTATATATATTATTGATATACTTATAAAAAATACTTACATTTGATAAATTTACCGTATAATTTACTCTCTCTCTCTATATATATATATACACTGTATAATTGGCAGATTAACTGTACACACAATAACACACGTACACACAATTAGTCTGCTACTCTAATTTATACCTTATATGTTCATTAACTAATTTCTCACTCAATTTATCACATCTGCTATTAACTTGATGAATGTAACCTTCTTTAGTTTAAAAGTATTATTATTCAGCAAAATATTAGTAACAAAAAATACAATCACTCTGCTTCTCTGGATTGATTTACTGTATACAGAACTGTTGAATTTATTTACAGCATTTAAGACAAGTACATTATAAGCATTTGCAATTAAACTACCTAAAAATGAAAAGTAACCCCTTGCTTTACCTTTTCAGTGGAAAGGTAATTAAATAACAGTAACGAGTTACTTCATACCCAACACTGATTACACAATTAATTGATTACAATTATCACACAATTATAACGGCTTCATGACAGTCATGTTTATGAGAGATTTATAACAAATGACGTTGTCTTGGTTATGTCAAGTTGTCATAACAAAACACATCTACAACAATGTTACCTTTGCATTTAAGATTGCAAGACCAAGCGAACGGCACTTAATGACAGTTGTCATAAGCATGCATTAAATCTCATTTATATGTGTCATATCATGATTATAAAGGTTTCATGACAGTCTTATGAACAAGTTCAAGTGTTACCGAAAAGGGGCACAGACAGGCCAAAGAATCCCCTGGAGCACCACATCCACTATAAATACTTCATACAACTATACAGACCCTACTAAAGGAAAGGTTTCATGAAGTAAGCCCCGGTTTTCACAGACAAAGCCTGACTGATCTTCTGAATATACCCATGTCTTTGTTTTGTGATGGACGCCAGATTTTTTCCTATGGCACATTTATAATAATCACTCAAATGTCCTAATTGAACTACAGCCTAATCCCGGATTAGTGTAAACCCTGTCTGTGAAACCAGGCCTCGGGGGTGCTGGCGAAAGGAACATTTGGATTTTGGGCATCTGTGACGCAGCTGAGGAACAGGTCTTACCTTGGCTTTGTTGATAGTGCAGTGAAGGGCATTGTTCTCCTGATCGTACAGAAGGCTGAAGTCCAGAGTGCCGAGTGTAGCTGTGAAGAAACAGACATAAAAAAAAAACATCAACAAAACAGTTCATCTGCAGGGCACAGCGCAGCACATATGCAGAAGCAATTAGCAAGCTGTTTATACCATATTTAGCTCCTCCAGAGACCATCTGATGTCGATTGTACACAAAAAGGCAAAGTGTTTTCTCAGTCTGGCTGGCTCTGATTTGTATTTGATTGGGCGGCTGCTATCAGGGCGGACCATGCCTTTTATGAGGTTTGATATTCTGAGTTCTGTCTGACGTACTTGGTAGCAACTTAACAAGATATCAAGAAGCAGAACTGAGTCTTTTATGCCAAGTTACACTGCTGTTTAATTTAGGGTCAGTGTAAATGTAAGTGTGTTCACACTTAGCAGGTTTGTTTTGATTACAGTGAACTCTGGTGCAGTTCATTTGAAAGTTTGATGCTGTCATCTTAATCCTGGTGTGCACTGAAAACAACACAGAAATACGTGCTTCAGCCTACATGTTTGTGAAATAGCAAAAAAGTACTTCAACATACAATTGATCTGCAGTTTCTTTGTAAAATGAACACTGTGGATCAGTATGACACTGACAACTTTTGTTCCTTTTCACATTAATGATGTTTACAGGGATATATTGTGAAAATACACTCACTGGCCACTTTATTAGGTACACCTGTCTAACTGCTCGTTAACGCAAATTTCTAATCAGCCAATCACATGGCAGCAACTCAATGCATTTAGGCATGTAGACATGGTCAAGACGATCTGCTGCAAAAGGTGAAGAAAGGTGATTTAAGTGACTTTGAACGTGACATGGTTGTTGGTGCCAGACAGGCTGGTCTGAGTATTTCAGAAACTGCTGATCTACTGGGATTTTCATGCACAACCATCTCTAGGGTTTACAGAGAATGGTCCGAAAAAGAGAAAATATCCAGTGAGCGGCAGTTCTGTGGGCGCAAATGCCTTGTTGATACCAGAGGTCAGAGGAGAATGGCCAGACTGGTTCGAGCTGATAGAAAGGCAACAGTAACTCAAATAACCACTCTTTACAACCGAGGTATGCAGAAGAGCATCTCTGAACGCACAACACGTCCAACCTTGAGGCAGACGGGCTACCGCAGCAGAAGACCACACCGGGTGCCACTCCTGTCAGCTAAGAACAGGAAACTGAGGCTACAATTTGCACGGGCTCACCAAAATTGGACAATGGAAGGTTGGAAAAAACGTTGCCTGTTCTGATGAGTCTTGATTTCTGCTGTGACGTTCGGATGCTAGAACTACACCAAATAAATACCATAAAACAACTTAATGGTGTTTATGAATTAGAATCGAATACAATTGCGTCACCGATCTATCTCCATATGGAAAACGTTTCTGGCATGGTCAGTTTGCTCTGTAACTTTATACACTGTACAAAAATTCTTACTGTTTTAATTTTTTTTGTTGAATCAAATTATCTTTTCTAGTCATCTCAACTTACATCAGTCAAACGAACTAAAAATATTAAATTAAACTTTGTAGAACTTAAAAATTTGTTTGAAACACGATTAAAATGAGTTAAAGTAACAAAGATTTTGCTGTGAAGTTTTTTGTCATTATCTTTTACAGTGTACGGTTTCGAGTCCAATAAAAAATGAATGTAAAATCAAGGTTAAACTATGTGGTGGCAGTGCACATTTGCCTTATGGTTGCTTTTAAAAACACTGTTGGTTAGGTTCAGGGAAAAAGCAAAAAGCAAGATATTCTGCAGAATGTACATACATGAACAAAAATGATCATGGAAGTCAATGGCTGTTTTTTCCCAACACTCTTCAGTATATCTTTCTTTGTGTTCAACAGAAGAAAGTAACTCAGACAGGATTGGAATAAGTATAGGATGAGTAAATGATGATAATTTTCATTTTTGGTTGAACTATCTCTTTAAGAGAGACTTTTCTATACAGTGGACTGCAAAGTAGATTTGATGGAAATATTCAAACATCCTATTATATGCTTAGAGACTCTGACTTCTTCAAATTGGTATTACACACGCACGCACGCACACACAAAATCCTTTGAATTTTTGGACCTTCCCAACTGATAATTGTGAAGTCAGTACTCCTGTAGGGTCACAGCTCTGCAAGTGAACCTCCCTGCTGATTCTGCTTCATGTCAATATGAGCATGAGAACTGGACTCAAATCTCACATATATACTCCAGGCAGAGTCTCTGCAGAGAGCAACTTCAGTTCAAGGACGTCATTAAGTCTACTGGAGTAATCAGCTAACCTTACCCTTAAACCAATTAGCCTCAGCAAGATATATGAAAAATGAATATAAAAAAAGAAAAAAAACCTCCCACGGCTGGAATCTTGACCTAACTCTTCTTTAAAATACCATCAAACTGAGGGCACTATACTGTATCTTAACCACTAAGCATTGCAAGCCATAATGTAGAATACATTTGTTAGACTACACAGGGGTAGTTCCTCCAAAATTGAAAACGTACTGTCAATTTGCTCACACACACAGAACATTAATGAAGATTTTTAGCTAAAATTGTGGACCTTGGTGAATCATAAAATGCAAGTCAGTTACTGCGTTTCAATCCACTTATTTTTATGCGCTTTTTAGAATATCTCGTAAAAACCCTTGATGGAAACACCAAGATGAGCATACATTTTGAAAATGCGTATTAAAAAATGATGCGCACAACTGAGTAGGATGAACTTTTTATCCAATAATAAAAAAAATGTGCATAAATTACGATGGAAACGCATTTACCGAATAAATTTCAGCATGCGCATCAAAAAAGTCATGTGATTTTGCTTCAACAGATCATGTGATAACAAAAATGGTGGAAAGTGACAGGTATGTTTGGGTGGACGATGAGGTCCAAACATTTTTTAATTATATATACACGAGAAAGAAGTGACGTGTTTCCAAAAAGCAGTCTCCCGCCTCTAAAAGCAAGGTGACATGACTGCACATTGCATTTCGTCTACGTGTTCTAAGACGCAAGTAAGTTATCATATACGAAAAAAGGCCTTCTCCTAACGCAGCAACTTCCATTTTTCTTTTGATATTTGGCACCAGTTTATCAGGATGTGGCGATTTTGTTCTCTTGAACTGGTTGGATGGAAACGGTGCTTTATTTGCAGATGTTTTATGCGATATTCCAATTTTGCACATAAATTTAACTCGCATCTTTGGATGGAAACATGGCTAGAGACTACTAGAACTTTGAGAGAAAAAAACATATACTGTAGTCCCTCGCTATAACGCGGTTCACCTTTTGCAGTCTCGCAGATTTATTTATTTTTACAGCGCATTGTGTTCTGCGTCCTGATTGGCTGTAGACCATTGTCAATCAATCTCCTCCGTGTCTAACGTACAGTACAGAATGCGTTCAGCTTGCCAAATTAACATAAATCTTCGATCGCTAGCAGTGTGAGTGTCAACAAGGATGCAAAACGGGTTGTAACTGTCTGCAGCAAGACCATCGTAAAGGGGGTCGCACACCGTATGCTCCGTGCCACGATGCGCCACCCAGTCCCATGCAAACATAGGTTTCGATCAGGTTACGCAAGTCGATGGCTGTCTGTAGTGCCCAGCTACGACTCAGGACACTGTTCATATTTCTGCCGTGCCACAGAGCGCCATCTGAATCATCTCATTTTAAATAACATGCGAATGTGCGCATCTGGTGTGTGTTACTTCCAACTGTCATGTGCGCGGCGCATCTGCTGTGACCCCCTTAAGGATGGGTCCTTTGGACTGTGGGGGAAACCGGAGCACCCGGAGGAAACCCACGCCAACACAGGGAGAACATGCAAACTCCACACAGAAATGCCAACTGACCCAGCCGAGGCTCGAACCAGTGACCTTCTTGCTGTGAGGTGCGCTACCAACTGTGCTACCGTGCCGCTCTGAATCGTGTTTAATCTAAGTTAATTATTTTGTTATTGCAATTCTACATTTGTAGCAGTTTTGTACATTGTAACTGTTTTTAATAAAAACAATCTTTGATATTAAAATTAGTGTTTATTCAAGTTTTTGGAATACAGACGTTTGTGAAAAATGTAGCTTCAATGTAACTCGCCACTTTTAGAAAGTAACTTTTTTTAAAGTTTTTTAGTTCTAGATTTGACAGTAGCTTAGCTAATTTTCCTGATGAGTAGCTTGTAGCCTATCAAGCTACAGTTTCAGAGTACCTTTCCCAAAACTGCCTGATTGGTACGTATGTGTTATTTTGACTTGGATTTTATGAATCACAAAGAACTACGGTTTCAGATAAAATATTTTTATTGTTCTGCTTAAGAAGAAAAGTGACCCACATCACATGAGGGTAGACAGTAGAAAAAGCCAAAAAGTGAAACTTGGAATTGTTAAGATGAATTAATTTTTATAATTATGCACATAGTTCATTTAATCATTTTAATGCAATGGGTTTAAACACTTTTGAAATTAAAAGTCATTGCTTTTTACAGTTTAAGTAAATTAACAAGTAAGTTGGCGGTTCATTCCGCTGTGGTGACCCCTGATTAAGAAAGGGACTAAGCCAAAAGAAAATGAATGAATGAATGAATAAATTAAGTGTTTTTTGGGGGTGAACTGTCCCTTTAAATGTAATTTTGCCCCTCTTCCCATTTTCATCTGTGTATTCTTACATGATGAAAGGAATCAGCAGGATTTAATCAGACCTTTTGCTGAATTACCCAAACTGCAATGCATGACTTCAATCTCTAACGCACAGAGCACTGCCATCAGTAATGGGCTTTACTCTATGCAATTACGATGAATTGTATTATCTTACACTATAGTACCCATGAAGGCTATGAATAGATTACTGTTGGTAAGGACGGAGGAAATGATTGACAGAGAAAACCTGGTTCAGTGTTCACAGTACAGCCAAAAACGAGTGCTAAATATGGTTTGGGTCATCGTAGAGAGTCTGATAATGAGTGACAAGATCATTTGACACTGAAAAAGCACTTCATAAACATTTACTGTTAATCAGTGCTATTAACATTACTCTTTTTGTAACAATGTCAACATTAACAAATTAAAGAGATAGTTCACTCAAACATTATTATTTGCTCACCATTTACTCACACTGAAGTGGTTCTAGGCTTACGAATTTCTGAAGATATTTAGAAGAATGTTGGGGGAAAAAAACCCATATATGGAAGTCAATGGCTGTTTTTTTCCCCAGTATATCTTCCTTTGTGTTTAACAGAAGCCAACAAAAACTCTAACAGTTTTGGAATACATGGAGCTTGCGTAAATGATAACAGAACTTTCATTTCTGTGTGAACTATCCATTTAAGTTATTTTGATGACCCATTATGTGGTCTGAAATAGACCTTTTCTCAAAACATTTCAGACACTTCCATTGCAGAAAAAGACGTTCTAGGTTAGAATGATTGGTTCAGTTCTAAATCTACAAACTTGATGGTCTCAGATGATCTATTTTGATAATCTAATAAACTATGGAGCTCAAAATATGACAAAATCTCAATTTGAGTTGTGGTCATTTAAATGATTGACAATTGTAATTTATTAGAACTGAAGATTACATGCCGTTGTAAAAAAAAAGGTTTTAACTTGAATATTGAATATCTGAATTTTAAGACAACTGTTTTTTTTTAAAGTCAGATTTTTATAGATGGATTTTCAAACTTTTTTTGGTTCTGAATTCCAAGACTTCAGATATCCAGTTTGTAAAAATACAGTTTCAAGTTTTCAAGATGAAGAAATTCAGAACATCAAATTAAGTATTCCAAAATTCAAAACCAGAAATTCAGATTGTGAAATTCAGATAGTCAGAAGTAGTTCAGGGGTCATCAACAGGGACAATTACAGAGCTGCGTGAGTTTGCTGGCGTATGTGTAATTCAAATGAACACAATTCAAATTCAGATGTGAATTCAGAACTGTTCTGTATAGCAAAATATAAACAACTGTCCTCAAAAGAGCGACTTGGCATGTGTGACATATAATGGCATATCGGAGAACCTATGTGAACTGTCAGTACAATCACTCTCAGTAGTACAACGAATGGCTAAAAAGAAGTGTCAAACTGCCTGCAGAATCACTGGGATGATTGTTTCGAGACAGCAGTGTTATGCTGATTCGCCAATTCAAACAGATTCTGACTCCAGAACATAATCATTCTTCTGTATGTGTGGTAAAAAAGATTCAAAATGGTTCCACCGGGGTGACTTAATTAACAATTTTGGTCTCACTTTATTTTAAGTTACAATTCTTGCTATAAACAAACCATTAACTAAGACCTTTAGCTCAATAAACTCCTACTTTGCTGCTTATTGATGGTTATTAAGTTAGTAGTTGGGTTTAGGTATTAGGTAGGATTAGGGATGTAGAATAAGATCATGCAGTATAAGTACAAATAAGCAGCCAATATCTTAACAACAGGCAAGTACTAAGCTAGTTAACAGTGAGAATTGTTCCTTTAACTAAAGTTTTACAAAATTTTTATATATACCTTTTACTGAATCACTGAATTACAATATTTAGAACTAGATTGTGAACTGTTGACATGAAATAGCATATTAATGTACATAAGGCTAACCCCAACTAACCTGTAAATATGCTCATATACAGTACTCTTAGGTTGCATGTCCACCTTTTTTATTTTCCTGAGTCAAGTCTATTTTTTCAGTTGTTTTCAATTAGAGGGCTGCATTTTATTTTAGAACGTTGGCAGTGTAGCGAGGCGCTGAGCATCCGAGCATCCGTTTTACGCAAAGCAGCGAGAGCTTGCCATTTTTTAGATGCTTTAATAGCAAAAAGCACTCACAGCTGAGCATTTTTTTTAGAAAAGCGCTGGCATTTTCAGCATCGCAAAAGCTTTTGTCAATTTCTCATTATAATGGTAACCCAGTGTATTTGGAACACCTCTGAATCCCTGTGTGATTTAATATTAAAAATAAACTACTTTTTCCTTTTTTGACCATTTATTCACCATTTACTCACCTTCAAACCTTTTTTTTTCAGTTAAACACAAAAGAAGATACTTAGAAAAATATTGACATCAATAGCAGAAAAATTTATTATTATGAAAGTCAATGGATACCGGTTAACCAACATTCTTTAAAATATCTTCTTTTGTATTCAAAAGAATCAATAAATTCAAAGAAGTTTGGAACAAGTGAGTAAATGATGGCAGAATGAATTCTCATTTTGAGTGAACTATCCTTTTAATTTTCCTCTTTTTTTCCCTCTCCCCACAAAGGAAACTACACTTTCTCTTATTTTAGAGTCAAAAATAATTTGCAAGTACTTGATTGACTCATATTTGCTTGGCATAAGTTGATTGTAAATGTTTAGAGAACCACTGTACATTCATTGATTAATTAATACATCAGTTCTCACAAATAAATCAAGCACATTTGTATTTAGCTAATTGAATGTGTTCAATGTTTGTGCGTTGTTCTGTTTTTATATGTAAATAAAAAAAATAAGATTGAGAAAGCTAAACTAATTTACACTGTAAAAAATGCTGGGTTCCACACAATCCCTTCATGTCGTCCCAACACAAATCAATAAAGTTTACAATTTTAAGTTGATTGAACATAAAAAAAATTAAGTTGTCCCCCCAAAAAAACAAGAATTGTGTTGTTTCAGCTCATTTTAAGTAACTAGTTTGAACAAGCAGCAAAATTATTTTTTTGAGTGTATGCTTGGGTGAAGTGACCAGCAAAGTTTTTGAACAAATGGCTTAAAGATAGTTTCCAGATCATCCCAATGCAATACAGTGGTCCCTCATAACGCGATTCACCTTTCGCAGTCTCGCAGATTTTTTATTTTATTGTAAACGCATTGTATTCTGCATCCTGATTGGATGTAGACCATTGTCAATCAATCTCCTCCGTGTCTCGTACAGTACAGAATGCGTTCAGCTTGCCAAATTAACACAAATCTTTGATTGCTAGCAGTGTGAGTTTCAACAAGGATGCAAAAAGGGTTGTAACTGTCTGCAGCAAGACCATCGTAAAAGGGGTGAAACACTGGATGCACCGCGCAGCGCAACGCAAACATAGATTTCAGGGTACGCACACCAGTTCCGCAAGTCGGCTGTCTGTGGTGCCCAGCTACGACTCGGCACACTGTTCATATTTCTGCCGCACCACAGAGCGCCATCTGAATGATTTCATTTTAAATAACATGCAAATGTGCGCGTCCGTGTCTACTTCCAACTGTCATGTGCTCGCCGCATCCGGTGTACGATCCCCTCAAGGATGGAGTCTGTTTTCGCTTTGTGGATCATTGACTGCAGGAAAAAGAACATTACACGCTGGACGCCAATATTATCTTTATGAACCTTTTGCTGACAGCGATGAATGTTTGCTCCTGACAACAGGTTTTGATCTTTGGTTTCGTTCTATAATACAATATTTATTTTTCTATGAAGGTTTGAACTTTGAGAGTGTTTAAACAAGAGAGATAAATGTGAAAATGTTAATGCCTGTCTGAGAAAAGTGTATAAAGTGTGGTTTTACAGCCTTAAAACATCTATAATAATTGTAAAAAATAAAGCTGACTACTTCGCGGGTTATTTTTAGAACGTAACTCCCGCGATAAACAAGGGACTACTGTATTACATTTATATTTACTGTGATTGTCAGTTTCTATGGTTACATCACAGTGACTGACTGCGGTTACCTGTGCGTTCAGACATTATTCAGTCCGTTCCTGTCTGCTTTTGTGTGTACAAAACAATCACAGCTGTTGGAAAATACCAACCGTGTGAACGTAAGAGCTATACACAGAGAACGAAAGAATAATGTGCGGCAGAACACATAAAGCAGGATTATCCATCTATTAGCATTAACTTCAGGCCACTCTGTTATATGTTCACGTCCACTGAAGAGCAGCATTACACAACCTCACTCAACCTGTAATCAAACGCACACACACCCCTCACTTAGTTTCCATCTCTGGACCACTTTACTCTTCAACAATGCTGCTTTTTTCTATATCTGCCGATTTCAATAGAGAGGGAAGGCTGGCCTGCAAAATTAATGCTTTAACAGCACTTAGCATTTCTGGCCCTAACACTACATGCACCAGGGGTCGTTCTATACCTAAAAACGGGTCAGTTTTACCCACACACTTGACCACCATTTTAAAATAGTGTATTATTTGCTGCTGAACAGAACATGTTATTAAGAAGTATGATTATGCCGAGTCATCAGCTATATATTTTTGTCCTGTTGTTTTTCCTTCAAATCTTTTATTTTTTTGTGAAGGATATAATAAATCACTTTTCATAAACAAACCTGCACTGACAACGAGAATTAGACAGAAGTACATGCATATTTGAAAGGGAGGTGTAATATTATAATTAATCATACATTTAGATAACGCAAGATAGCCTATAGACAACAACGAGCAATACTAATTCAGCCACACTGCATAAGATAACCTATAATTCCAGCAAGACAACAATACCAGTAAACTTTAAGTATCAAAATATTTTGTCACTTTATGGTTCAATTCATGCTATTAACAAACCATTAACTGTGACTTTTGCCTCTACGCTCTAAGAAATGCTGGGTTATTTAAACTTTAATTGGGTAAAATATGGACTAAGCCAAACACTGGGTTAAATTTGATCCTATTCATTTAATTAAAAAAAATAACCCAGCAGTTGGGTTAATCCCTATTGCACCCAGCATATTTAGAGTGTATAATCTTCCAATTTTCTGCTTATTAATAGTTAGTAAGGTGGTAGTACGTTTAAGTATTGGGAAGGATTAGGGATGTAGAATATGGCCAGGCAGAATATGTACTGTAGAAGTACTAATAAACATCCAAGCCAATGTGTTACTTAGGGGATATTCTTACACTTTTAATTGAAGGACTGTTCACAAGACTGTTGTGACACCTTTATAATCATGCTTATGACAACTGTCATTAAGTGTCATTTGTTCAGTTATGTCATTTTAAACGCAAAGATGACATTCTTTGTAATGACAACTTGACAAATCGGATACATTTTTTGGACAGACAAAAATTTTCTTTTTCAACTCAGTATGTGATGAACTTTAAAGTTGTTTCAGCCCATCCTCAAACCAACCAGGCTCTACTCCTCACTGCAATTCTAACCCTACACATTTCAACATCATCACAAAATTAGACTGATTCCCTATGTTAATCTTGTGCAAAAACACACAGACTATTTCAATATTTATTTTTATTGTACAGTCTGCTGTAAAGCATGCTATGAACTAGAAATCTGCCAGGAACAGTCGAACCAAAAATTAAATTTGTGTGATCACTTACACATCCTTCACTTTTTCAAGTTTCTTTCTTCTGTTCAACACAAAAGAAGATATTTGGAAAAATGCTGGAAACCTACAACCATCGACTTCCATAGTATTTGTTTTTCCTACTATAAAAGTCAGTGGTTCATACATTTTTTTAATGTGCTCGACAGAAATAAATAAACTCAAAGGTTTGGAACCAATTGAGAGTGAGTAAATCTTGAGAAAATGATTTTTTTTTCAAAAAGAACATTTTTGGGTGACCTATCCCTTTAAGTTCAGGCTAATTCAATCAAACTTTGAGTTCATGTAACTTGCTTCTAATAAGTACATTGAATATTCATTACAGTTTGTGTACTTATTTAAGTGCACTTTTCGAGTTTACATTTTGCAAACTTAGAAAAAGTTGAAAAAAAAAAAATCCCAGTTCTGTTGTTTAAGGATGTGATCTGCATGACCTGGAATAGCCTCTGATTGAAGATGAAACACAATGTTACAAACGAGATGTGCAACATTGCGATGGCTTTGATCCTAAAGTTGCTCTAAATTTGTGTCCACAAGACAGAAAATGAATGTAATGAGCTTGCTGGTGAACAGTCTTGTGGGATTATGTTTCCTTGTGGTTAGTTTCCCTTTTTTTTCAGGATAAGACAGCATTATGGCCTCTGCCAGTACAGCGGAAGGAAGCAAACAATGCTGGAATTAGCCAGAACCAAAACTGTAGGCACTCTGTCCTTGTTGGTCCTGTTATTTTGGGCTGTACAAAAGGCTTGTGTCTACTGCTGTGGTTTACCGTCTGAACTGAACTGGATGACAAGTGGTTATTTAGGGGAGGTCTCAATGAGGATATTCATTTGGACTTAAAGAGTCACTGTACATATTGATTTGAGAATATTTTCAAGATATTCTAACCTTATGGGTGTTTTTTCTCTGCTGTATACACTCTAAAAA
>CAIGQV010018170.1:10217958-10229021 GCA_903798115.1 Danio jaintianensis
GAGAGAGAGAGAGAGAGAGAGAGAGAGAGAGAGAGAGAGAGAGAGAGGAAGTCAGGCATCCATTAGTCTCGCTCTCCATCAACACCTGAGAGACAAAGGTCTGCTCAGAGCCTCTAATGATTTTCTTATTGATGGTGAGGGCGGCTCTGGAGATGAACAGCACATAACTGAATTAAACAGCACGGCTCAAACACCGCGCTGACATCACATTTCTATGATACATGTGGCTATGAACAAATACAGCTCGTGAACACAAAAACATCTACTGTACAGAACACAAGCCAGCCATACAAACACAAAGGAAGTGCGCAATCTCTGCCATAATGTAATCTGTTATCTGGATGGATGGATGTGCTTGCGATCGCTGTTCTAGTCGTGTAATTGCGCCTCTGGAATGTATGGACTGACGGGCACTTTGATGAAAGCTTAGATGTGTGCTTGACGTGAGCAGGATTAAAGGTACATTACTGCTCCAAAGTTTGGGATTAGTATGATTTTTAAATGTATTTAAAAGAAACCTACAGTATTCAGCACACAAATGCTTTATTTATTCGATCGAAAATACAGGAATTTTGTTTAATATTACCATTTAAAACATTGAATGTATTAAAAATGTGTTTAAAATGTCAAATGTGTTTAAAATGAAATGTTTTCCCGTGATTTGAAGTTGAATTTGCAGAATAATTACTTCAGTGTCACATAATCTTTTAGATTATTATTATTTTGAATGTAATTACACTTCAGCTTTGTGTTATTATGAATTATGAAGAAGCAGTGTTTAGTGTATCATCATTTTGTATATTTTATTCATTTTCTTTAGGGACAATGAGGAATAAATAATTCTGTAAAGTTACTTTAGCAATGTAAATTTCACTCATTCGTTCATTTTCCTTCGGCTTAGTCCCTTTATTCATCAGGGGTCGCCACAGCGGAATGAACCGCCAACTTATCCAGCATATGTTTTACACAGAGGATGCCCTTCCAGCTGCAACCCAGTACTGGGAAACACCCATACACACTCATTCACACACATACACTATGGCCAATTAACTTTATCCAATTCACCTATAGCGCATGTCTTTGAACTGTGGGAGAAACCAGAGCACCCAGAGGAAACCCACGCCAACACCGGGAGAACATGCAAACTCCACACAGAAATGCCAACTGACCCAGCCAGGACTCAAACCAGGGACCTTCTTGCTGTGAGGCGACAGTGCTAACCACTGAGCCACCGTGTCACCCTCAATGTAAATTTACCAATATATTTTTTAATTAAGTGAAACCAAAAAAGCATGCTACAACAATTTAAAATATTCAGTTGGGCCAATAACATGATTGGGCAGACTTGATGGTTTTTCTATTGGCTCAACCCATTATTTTCTTGCTGAGCCAATGTTAACAGGCTGTTGCTACAATTGAAAAAAAAAAAATAAATAATCAGTTTGCCCAATTTTTTTTTGGGCCATTTGAAAAATTTAGATGTGACCAGTCACTAGATTTTTTTTACAGTGTATTATTATTAGGGTTGAAAATTGTCTGACTTGTTTTTTTCATTCAAAAGTACAATAAAAATATTTATTTTTAATCATCAAGGACATGTTAAATTGTTCAAAAATGATAGTAAAGACGTTTATTATGCAAAAATAATTATGTGTGTAATAATAATGACCTTTATTTCAAATAAATACTATTTAGATTTTTTTTAAAATAAAAATATAAAAAAAAAAAAGTCAAATTATTCACAACTTCCACAAAAACAGAAGCAGAAAATAAACATTTTCAACACTGATAAATATAAGAATCATGAGCACCAATAATAATTGATCACAAGAACAGCAAATTAGCATATTTTAATGATTACTGGTGACAATAATGGCTAATGAATTTTTTTTTATAAATGAACCTACATTAAATATATAGTTTTAAATTTAATTTCCAATTCATTGTTAATGTTGAAAACAGTTGTGTTATGTTTGTATGGAAACTACATTTCCATACATAAATGATTGTTTGTTTTGAATTATTTGAAGAATATAACATCAAGGAAAAATTGAATCGAGTTCAATTTAATAGAGTTCATTTACTTTCATTTCTGGTGAATAAATAATAAAATATTTGATTAAGTTCTTTAAAAATACTTTTGTACATTATACTGTACGTGCAAAAAGCATTTAAGGTAATAACGTAGTAAATAAAGTTCCATTTCTTGCACAGACTGATCATTTCACTTCATAAGACCTCAGCGTATCATCAGGAGACACTGGAACAAAATATAAAACAAAATATTAAAATAATCACGAGAGAGTGAGCAAATTCAGCAACTCTTTTGATCTGTATTACTTATTTTTTAATCCTTTTACATAACCAAGTCTTCATCATCTTCTGCGTCTACGCGTTTATCTTTTTTATTATTTCTCTCTCTCAAAAAAAAAAACTTAGTAAATGTTTTTTTGAACATTTTGTTAAGAGTGAAAAATGACAGATTCTAAACAAAAAAGGAATGAGCCTTACATATGAATATGAAAACATGCAATACCTACATTCGTTTTAAAGAATACTAAAAAGCAAAAAAAGAAAATGCAGACTTCCTGTTGTCCTTTGAAAAAACTCGAAATTGAAAACGCCTGTGGCAACTGTGCTGTCCTAAAATATATATAGAGGAATCATTTATAATGGCTGCAGTGTGGCATCTTGTTTATTGCATTGTTTTGTTGATAGGCCACATATGAAGGCCTCTAAGAAATGTCCAGGTTCCTCATTTTAGTGAGAAAAAACGTCAGGAAACAAAAGTGCAATTCTAGACTGCTCAGAGAAAGGAAATGAACCTGCTTCTACAGTATTTGATGCTGCTGAAATGTAAATGAATATGTTGTATTGCTTTATGCATGTGGATTACTGAGTCATCCTCCTTGAATGAATACAATTTTAGAACACATAAAAAGCTAGACGGATCTTGGGATGAAAAAGAAAAATTGTGCGCATTTTGCGTGTCTGAGATCTCCACAAAGGGATTGATGTGTCCCAAAGGCCTCTACTGATAGAGGTCTAATACTCGATGTGTGTCTTGTGAAGGACAGACCGATAAATTAAGAAAGATGACAGAAGACCGACTGCCAAGAATAAAGAGCAAGAAAGTCCCATAAGAAAGAAAAATTACTTTATATGTCAATTGTTTTCATATATAGCTATGAAACCAAAGAGCAAATGACATACAGTTGAAGTATGAATTATTAGCCCCCCTGTATATTTTTCCCCCAAATTTCTGTTTAATGGATTTTTCAACACATTTCTAAACATAATAGTTTTAATAACTCATTTCTAATAACTGATTTCTTGTATCTTTGCCATGATGACAGTACATAATATTTTACTGGATGTTTTTCAAGGTAGTATTCAGCTTAAAGTGACATTTAAAGGCTTAATTAGGTTAATTAGGCAAGTAAGGTTAATTAGGCATGTCATTGCATAACAGTGGTTTGTTCTGTAGACAATCAAAAAAAATATTGCTTAAGGGGGCTAATAATATTGACCTTAAAATGGTTTAAATTTTTTTTATTAAACACTGCTTTTATTCTAGCCGAAATATAGCAAATAAGACTTTCACTAGAAGAAAAAATATTATCAGAACTACTGTGAAAATTTCTTTGCTCCGTTAAATATCATTTGGAAAATATTTGAAAAAGAAAAATTATTTTACAGGAGGGCTAATAATTTTGACTTTAACTCTATATTCGGCTTAAATTGGTACGAAACAATCTAATTTGTGAAACTGTGCTTCAACAGACTCGAATCCGAGCACTCTGGATCACATGTTCAACACCGGAAGAACATGTGATTTTTTATTTTTTTAGCAATAACTTGAACGTTATGTGTGATAAAAGCATTAATCCCACCATGAAAACCAAATAAAATCCAAATTTCTCTTATTTACTTGAAATGTATTTGTACATGGACAACCCGATGTCTAAAATGCACTTGTAGCTACATGTTTGAACTGTAGCTTAAAAAAAAAGCTGATAAAATCTCCCTGTGACACAGATACTGTATGCTGTAACATTACATTTGTGTATTTTCTCTTCCCTAAGCCCAGCAATTTAGATAAGTCTCCATTATCAGCTATGACATTTGTTATGCCATCAGTCTCTCCAGAAATGTAGCTTAGCAACATGTATCAACTAATCTGCATCCGTTTCTTAATAGATCAGACTGAAAAACAAAAGCGGCCATACTGACGACTCTCAGTACATAAAAATACACAACACCCCAATATTCATCTGTAATCATAATTGAAATGGTATTGTGTTTAAAAGTGTGTGCAAAATAACAGCGGGCCTCAGGAAACAACTGTCTGTGTAAAGTGCACCTGTGGAGTTGCTTGTCAAAACAGCCTTGAATCGTAAAAGGCAGCCAATCTGTCAAATTACAGCAGAAAATAAAGAGGCCATTTCTAGAACTATGGCTATGTGGTTTCAGATATGACCAGGATTTTTGTTTTTGCTGTGCTTTTGTGTCTCTGTTTGAGACAAAGATGAGGGAAAACTTTACATCTTATATAAAGTAAGGTTATTTTAGTAAACAAAAACTTAAACTAAGACTAAAACTATTTGTCAAAAGACATTTTTGTTGTAAATTCTTAAATGTAAATTATTATTTAGTTATTATTAATTAATTCGTTCATTCATTCATTCATTTTCCTTCGGCTAAGTCCCTTTATTCATCTGGGGTCGCCACAGTGGAATGAACCACCAACTTATCCAGCATATGTTTTACGCAGCGGATGCCCTTCCAGCTGCAACCCATCACTGGGAAACACCCATACATTCACACACATACACTACGGACAATTTAGCTTACCAATTCACCTATACCACATGTCTTTGGACTGTGGGGGAAACCGGAGCACCCGGAGGAAACCAACGCTAACATGGGGAGAACATGCAAACTCCACACAGAAATGCCAACTGACCCAGACGGGGCTCGAACCAGTGACCTTCTTGCTGTGAGGCGATCGTGCTACCCACTGCGCCACCGTGACGCCCATTATTATTAATTATTATTATTAATTATTATTAACAAAAATTAATGAACCTAACAACAGTCAATGAAAAAAACATCTGAAATAAAATAAGAATTAAATTAGAATTAAATAATGTTTTTTTTTTATTAATTCTGAATTAGAACAAAGTCTGTGGTGGAAAATCTGACCTGCAGCTGTTTATATATGAACTGTAGATGCGCTTTTACCGCTAAACACATCAATCAAGAGCAAAACTATATTCAAACACATCTTTTCTATGAAAAGTATTCAAACTTTTCTTTCTTTGCCAAAAAATTAGGAATGTTTAACTAAATATACTTATGATCTTTATTATGAAAAAGATCGTAATTTCATTCATTGCATTAGTATGGTTTTGGATTCAGTGTTTGTTCAAACAATTACTTTATTTTTACTACTACGAGGTGACGTACGTATGTGTGTGTGCTTGTTTATGTGTAAACAGAGCCAGTGAAAGTTTGTGTTGTTTATGTGGTTTTCGAGGACACAAAATTGTATATTGACATGGGTATGACCTAGTTAATGTGCTTTGTGAGGACATTTATTGTGTCTTCATAATTCAAAACACTTAAAAATCATACTTAACAAGCTCTTTTGACATTAAGTTTCTAGTGAGGCTTGGGTTTAGGGGTAGAGGTAGAGTAAGGCCATACAAAAAAGGGGTTTTGACAGTATTTGTATGGTTGCAGAAAAGGTTTTAACCAAACAAAGTTACAGGGTTAAAGTTACATTTTCTAGATGCACCGGGGATGCGATTATAGCACTTAAATATAAAAAAAAAATCTGTCCCCTTTAAAAATTTATAACTAACCTCATCAAATAAAAACATTGAATATAAATGAAAATACAAAATTAAAAACTAAAGCAAGCTTTTAATTAAAACTACAATATAGTTTGTAAGTCAGTGTGTTTGTACTCTTATAATACTGTTGAATGAAATATACAGCGTAGCTTCCATATTTTCTTTTGCTCGTAATGTGTGACTGAAGCTGTTAAATCTCTGAGCTGAATCTTCAGTGTCACTTATCAATGAGATAACACTATCCTGAGCCAAACAGTCTTGCCAGGTGTTTGTTGACACCACACATTAGATGACAAACTGATGCTTGATTTGATCCTTACTTACAGCATATATGTTTGTGATCAATTTGAGCTTTGTGTCAATCACAGCAAATAACCATTAAATCAATGTTTACTGCAATTATTTCTATTTCTATTCTGGGACTATTGTCATATTTAAGGAGATGAGTGGATCTCTTTTTAGCATATTCGGGCATACATACGTCAAACTCGATGCTGATTTATTTACAGCGTTTAATCTGAGTCAGCGGTCGACGCACGGCCACCTATGGGCTTTTTTTATTAGAAAACATGGTATCATGCTGTAACATGGTATTATTCAACAGCGAGACGTGACAAGCCTGTAGATATTCATTTGATAGCAGAAAAAGGTCATACATTATTCATATCTTGTTGATTCTGAGTGGATTTTGAGCCATGTGCGTATGGAGCTACTGAATGCAAGTGAAAACTCATTTGTCTTTTTTTTTTACACTTTTTTTTTTAAACAAGTTTAACATGATCATTTGATGCCACTCTGAAGGTTTTATAATTTATAACGTGTGCAAGCAGAAGCAGGTAATGAATAAGGCGAGTGTCATCGTGCACCGGAGCATTTTGACCCACACCACTTATCCTCATATCTCAAATGGAGAAAGCACAATGCAACCTGGCAGGAGAGAATAATATGTAAGAAGCCAGTCTTTTACTACTATTAATCTGTTAATTCATAAACCGTGTTAATGCTGACAAAAAGTCTCTCTATCCCTGGCCTATCAAGTGCCCATAAGCTGCTTGTAAAATAAAGACAACAAATGTAGCAGAACATACAGCTCTGAAAGGAAAATCATGTGTTCTAAGTAAAAATATTATTTGTATTTTAGTTTATTACAACTGACATTGTGTCATTCACAATTTAAAATAAGAATATATATATTTTATACATTTGTTTTTGCAGAAAATGACAGTAGGTCAATTTACATTAGCTTAAATACTGTACATTTAATTACTTTATTTAATTATTAAAAATATAATATAATAATTTAATACTCATTCATTCATTTTCCTTCAGCTTAGCCTCTGATTTTTTCAGAGGTTACCACAGAGGATGCCCTTCCAGCTGCAACCCAGTACTGGGAAACACCCATACACTCTCGCATTCACACACGCACTCATACACTACGACCAATTTAGTTGATCCCATTCACTTATAGCGAATGTCCTTGGACTGTGGGGGAAACCGGAGCATCCGAAGGAAACCCACTTGAACACGGGGAGAACATGCAAACTCCACACAGAAATGCCAATGCCACAGAAATGCCCCAGCTGGGACTCGAACCAGCGCCCTTCTTGCTGTGAGGCAACAGTGCTAACCACCGAGCAACCGTGCTGCCCCCATTATTTAATATTATAAAATTTTTAATTAGAAAGGCTGTAGCCAGTTATTATGCTGTGAAATATATGTTTTTTTAATGTCTGTTTTTGTTTATATGATTATATGATCCCGCCCACTGCCAGTATACACAATAGTATTTACACAGCCTGGGTTGCCAGTTGGTGGAAAACAGTGTTTTGCAGCCATGAAAGCCAGCAAAAGAGCTGGATCAAAAATCATATGAATCAAATATATGTGACTCAGCTTGGGTTGTTTGGCAACCAGTGGATGGGTCAAATATCCATGGGTTATTTTAACCTAGCATGATGGCTTGATTAAACACAATATATGTGGATTTATGTTAGTTCTTTTATAGAGATAAATCAACTTATTTTAACTCGTACATGGGTCAACATTTCCAGATCAATTCATATCTTGTAAAGTCTACTACACTGTGATTACACACTATTACTACTGCTTTATTTTTTGATGAAACATGAGAGTACAGGTTACAGAAGACACAGTCCATGTCACTAGTAAAACTGCTTATTTTTCTGTGAGCTGTGATCTAAAAATCAATGGAAGTGAATGAGACCAAAAGTCTTGAGCCAAATAGATTTCAATGGCTGTTCCTGCGCATACGTGAAAAATAAGGTCAATATGGAGTGTTTTAGTTTTATTGTTTATTAGTAGGAAAAAATCGTACATTTTTAATTAAATCACACAGATTGAAGTATTTTGAAAATGTTAAAATTGTGTTTATGGTTGGGATATGGGATAGAATATCTCTATCTGTACAGTATAAACATACAACAAAATTAGTGATAATGCAAGTAAATCAGCAAAACATATAACACTGTTCTAGTATGAGTACAGTTTATGCATGCCATAAAATACTACTAGTTTACCAAACATTTTAGGAAAAAAAAATTTAACATTTAAATTTGTACATTTAAGTTATCATCACACACATATATACACCCCAAATCAGAAAAAGTAGGGACGCTATGGAAAACACAAATAAAAAAGAGAAAGTAGTGATTTCTAAATTTATTTTGACTTGAATTTCATTGCATTGCATTTTCAATCTAGGGACATTTTCAATTTGGAAATCACTACTTTCTTTTTTAATTTGCGTTTTCCATACTGTCCCAACTTTTTCTGATTTGGGGTTGTAGGTTAAATAAAATGTCAACAAACCTTGATTTTACAGAAGAAATGCACCAGTAACATCACCACTGATTTGTTTTATCTGTGGGCATCAGGTCCAAAAAACTTTAAAACTTGAAGTATAATGAAAACTAAATAAATATTGAAGAGGCATTTGAGAAATGGAGCCATTTTACAGCCCATTGTCAGTAGTGATCATTCCTGTTGGTCTGGTCAATCTGACAATGCATGTTTGGCAATATTTTTAATTGGGACCACTTTACAAATTCAACTGCTAGCTGTCAATATTACATACTGCACCTTTTGGTAACATTCAGCTCATTTGATAACATTTTACAGAAGCACACCATAACCAATGTTTTAAAGCGCAGCCTTTTGTTGGTCTAGTGTGTTTAGAAACCTCTCCATTGAGGCTCATTTGCTCTCTGATTCATTAATGTGCTTCTGATTAACTGCTTTAACCAATAAACGGAAATAATCACATTAACCAAAAGAACCCCCTTTTAATCACATCTGAACTCTAATTAGCCCTAATGATAAGAGTATGTGAGTGAGTGTGTGTCTGTGTATGTGTGTATTGATTGGCATGTGCTGGTGTTTTGCTGAGGGCTGTCAGTGTGCCGTACAGATACAGATCTGTCTCACTGGCTTCTGTCAGCTTTCAGCAGAAACCTTTCTTTCTCATGCTAATCAAGAAATAAAGTCTGCTTTACTATAATTAACTGAAGGACAAAACCAGAATGCAAACTAAGGATTAATTAATGTGAAATATGAGGGTTTAATGATAACATAATTTACCATGTTTTTTGTTTAAAGCATTTTTAACTTATAGGACAAAAAAAAAAGTTTAAACATGTAAAATCTCTTTTTTTTGTCATATACAGTGCCTACAGAAAATCATCATAAACTGTTTTAATTCTATACCTTTACTCACAGTACACCCTAATTTCATACAACCCAGGCTCATTATTGATACCCCTATATTAATTTCTGGAGATTGCGAAATACGTCCCAGGAGGTACGTTTTTTTTGCAGGTTTTGTTTTCGCGAATCCACCGATGGCCGCTGTGTACGCTTTTCAGATCTCAAATTTTTCTCACGAGTGCCATTCGCTGTTTGCTTGCTGTTCTCCCGTAAATCCACCAGAGGCCGCGGTCGACTGACTGACTGACCGACTGAACTCCCCCACACACCCACTTCCCTAAACCCAACCGATAGTGTTTTCAAAAGCACCAATTGACCCGATCACCCCCTTCCCTAAACCCAACCAACAGTATTTTCAAAAGCAATCCAGAAAAAGAAAAGCCCTCGTGGCCGCCTGATTTTTAACACGTTTTCAGATCTTACCATGTTCTCACCCTGTTATTTACTTGTTTATTTTATTTTTTGCCTTTTGTTTTACCTGCTTTCTGGAACTGTTCTTTGCCGGACTCGAACCCCGTTGTCACGGTCAACTCCTCTCTACATCTCAAGTCCGCCAACGTACATGGCGAGCTAATGAGCAAACTGGTAACAGCGGAAAAGCTGTCCACACGGAGGTATGCAGTCAGCTGGTAGCGCAAAAAAAAACAGAAGCCATTGGCAATGTCATACCACCCTGTAGCGTTGCAAATAATGCAGATGGATATCAAATACAAGGGTGACATGGTGGCTCAGTGGTTAGCACTGTCACCTCATAGCAAGAAGGTCATTAGTTCGAGTCCTGGCTGGGTCAGCTGGCATTTCTGTGTGGAGTTTGCATGTTCTCCCCGTGTTTGTGTGGGTTTCCTCCGGGTGCTCCGGTTTCCCCCACAGCCCAAAGACATGCGCTATGTAGGTGAATTGAATAAACTAAATTGGCGGTAGTGTATGTGTGTGAATGAGTGTGTATGGATGTTTCCCAGTACTGGGTTGCAGCTGGAAGGGCATCCGCTGTGTAAAACATATGCTAGATTAGTTGGCGGTGTGCAAACTCCACACAGAAATGCCAACTGACCCAGCCGAGGCTCGAACCAGTGACCTTCTTGCTGTGAGGTGACAGTGCTACCCACTGCGCCACCACACCACCCTTAAATGACTATTAGTAGATATAATTATTTAATTCTATCAAAATTCAATTCAGCTACATGAAGCTAATCTGTATCGAGCGCTGCAGCTGAGCAGGCTGAGAAAAGATTTTGTCGCTAATTGTCTCTCTCCAGAAATATTTAGTAGAGGGAGAAGACCAGACATGTTAGGAGCCTTCACACACACACGCAGACAGACATACATGCATGCACCCATGGATGCACACACAAACACAAACAGACAGACAGACAGACAGACAAAAAAAAACTAGCAGACAGACACAAGCACAGACAGACACGCATACACACACACAAACAGACAGACAGACAGGCAGAGACACACAAACACACACACACA
>CAIGQV010018170.1:10229031-10240892 GCA_903798115.1 Danio jaintianensis
CACACACACGCAGACAGAGACACACACAAACACACAAACAAACAAAATACACACACACACATACACATACACACACGCACACACACACAGACAGACAGACACAAACACACAGACAGACAGACACGCATGCACACACACGCACACACACGCACACACACACACAAACAGACAGACACACAAACATACACAGAGACAGACACAGACAGACAGATAGACAGACACACAAACACAGACACACACACAGACACACAAACAATTACAAAAAACACACAGACACACACATGCACACACACAAACACCCACATTCAGACAGACAGACAGATAGACAGACAGACAGACAGACAGACAGACAGACACGTAGTGTGCTTTATGTGTTACCTTTAAATGTCAAATACATGAAAACAAGGTAAATACAAAGGTTTTCAAATACAATTTCAGTGTTAATATTTATTTTATATGCCACGTAACACAGATGTCTTTAGTTTGATGGTTTTAGTTAACTGTGATGACCCAACTGCTTTGACCTAAAATAATGTCAAACTCATAGGGCTCTGAGTAGAAATTATTTCAGAAGAGTGATTTTGAGTCTATCTGTACTATTTTTATTGTGGGAAAATGATAAATGGTGTGCCAAAGGTTTCTTTCATCACACATTTAAAGCATGACAGAAGTGACATGCAGAATGCAGCACTGCAAGCGTATAACATTTGTAAGGCCTCGCACGCTAGATTGAAGGAAAATAAAAACAGGCCAGCCCGTCTAGAGAAGAGCCAGTTGAAGACTAACATATGACACATTACACAATGCTCTAATCCTACAGAGCCACGGGCACTGAGAGTATTATATAAAAGGGTGTGTATTGCCATTAAAGAGGCTTTCTGAATGCTGCAGAGAGGATGACGAGAGAAAAAGAGGTAGTTCATGGAGTCTCTTCATTTTCCAGTCTTTGACTCGGTCTTGAACCAAATGCGATGGTCATAACCTCAAACTGAAAAAACTCTTTATCCTCACGTGGCCTTCAAACCATGCCGGTTTTATACATCTGTGATGTGAAAGAGCCATACAGACAAACCGACAAGCCTATGAAAGACCATAATCACATATGAGAAATTCCATGCAAATGTTAACCTTGGCATGAAAAAAAGTTTCTACATTTTCTGTGTAAGCTAAATTTTACAGTACTTTAAAAATACTCAGAAAATGTCTCTGGCAATGTTTTCAAACTATTATATTTGATTTACCAAAGTCACACAAGTGACAATGTGTTGGGCACGTTCCTTTAAAAGAATAACTAGTTCTAGCTACTTCACACAAATAGTAACTGAGTTACATAATTATAAAAGTAACTAATTATCAGGGAAAGTAACTATTCTGTTACTTAAAAAAAATCTAATGTCAAATGACTATAAAATATTAAACATTGTACACTAATCTATACTATTTTAATGCTGTTGTAGGACAATGTGTGAGACCACGGCAGCATGTCCTCAACTATATATCTAGATATAATTTAGTTTAATTCTGTCTGAGTAATAACTGTTTGCGGTGGAGAAAAATTAAGTTTTATTTGCTTTGACGTTGTGGCTTCGTCTCCTCCTTTGTTAGCAGAGCTCACGTTATCACCTGCGTTGTCACTAATTTTGTGGCGGCATGTGACGACCTGAGGTGCTTCATTAGATTATAATTACTCGTCATCGATGCAGAGAGACTCTTTTTTCCTGGGAATAAGAGAGCTTGAGACATAAACATTCTTGCCTTTCACCTTAACGAGGGAAAAGTAGTGCTTATATTTCCAAGCGCTACCTTTGAACTTGTTGGATTTGCCATCGTTCTGACTCCTGGTCATTGGTGTGTGCCACTGACATTGAGTGTGCTTGTGTGAACACCCGCCCTACTCTGCCTCTGATTGGCAAACGATGGAAATGTACTTTATCTAAGCCAATCATCGTGTTCTCAGTTACACCAATCATCATCACTGGTTGGTTATGTGTCCCACCTCAGAACACACACACACACCCCAGAGAAAGAGAGACACTGCTCGAATAAAAACCGCTTCAGTGTTCTCAATTATAGTAACGCGCATTTCATTGTCAGTAACGGTAACGGCGTTGTAACAGGGGAAACAGTAATTAATTTGATTACTCGTTACTGAAAAAAGTTTCGCCGTTAGTAACGACGTTTATTCATAGCGCTATTATTCCCATCACTGGCAATTTCACATATGTTTCATCCATAACGAAGCTTTTTCCTCATAAATGCAAAAATGTAAAATAAAATCAATCATTTTTGTTCTGAAGTTAGCCGACTCTTAGCGATTTGATCAGCATTGTTTCTTTTGGGTTGTGCAGTTTAATTGACAGAATTTCGACAAAGTATGTTGTATACTGTAAACTCGCAGACTTTTTTGGTCACATCCATAACGCATGTTTATTTTCCTCATTTCAAATCTAAAAAATGTTTAAAGATTGATACTTTTCTGATCCCATAACTCTGTGGTTAGTAGTTTTGGAAAATATAAACAGATGTTTTAATATAATGTTAACCCCCTCTGTCCCTGTGTCAGCCCATGTTTTTTGTGGTTCCTGAGCATTTCATATAATTTAAAGCCGGCATTCCATGAGAGTGGACGATTGTCATCCAATCATATTAACGGTAAGGCTCGGCTGTAATCTGAAAAAAATCCACTACACTGAAAAGCAGCATGGCATCACTTCACTCCAGACACAAACGTAAGCCACATTTACAATGTTTTTTATTCAGATTTATTGATGTGTTTGCCAATATTTCATAGATTGTATATAAAAAAACAGGGATTGCACACTTACTAATTAAAGTTTAAAATCTTTTGTAACATTTCAAGCTTTAGATCAGGTTTAGATCATATTTTCAAATATGTCTGTCCATTAGGAGGATGTACAATGGGTTCAAAATCCGTTACTGAAATTAAATCTCCAGTAATGCTGATTGAATATAATCACAATTTATATATATATATATATATGTATCTATACAACACAAACCTCAAAATTAAAGTAAAAATGTTGCAATGTTAATGTTTGTGATTTTGAAAATAAATTTCAAGATTATACCAGCAATCATGTATGGTTTTTTCTGTGTATTTTATGTTGGTATAATGTTTGGGAAGTACAACTGTTCTGACCTGATGTCCATTAAAATAGACAATATATATATATATATATATATATATATATATATATACTTAAAGGGTGTTGAATTTTTATTATTATAATTTGGTCTCATTTATAGGAGCCTCAAGAACTGTGAAAACCTTGAATTTTTACTGCAAATGTCACATCCATAACGCTGGAATTGCTCATATGTTAATGTAGAAAAGAAGCAATCCAGGAATGATAAAGTCAAAAAGTGAATTTAAACTGGAATAAGAGCAGGATTTACACAAAGAGCAATGCTCGCTGTACAGTGAACTCTAATAAATGGATCACAGCAGCGGTTCTTAGTATTTTTGACTCAAAGGCCCAGTTTTGTCCAACACAATATTTGAAGGCCACTTCACAGAAAATGAGAGTATTGGCATTAAATTAACCATGATTAATTCGCTGAATAAAGAAGTTTCTAGAACTGTTCTCTGGGTTAATCGATTTGAACAAAATGTCATTAGCAAGGATGTGAAGTTTTATTTGAAACTAGGCCAGGACTAAATCAACTATTTCTTTACAAATCCATTGGCTATTAATGACTGCTATACTAGAGAGGCAGCGAATAATTAATTCTGATTGGTTGCGGAATGTTTTAAGGAATAGCTGACTCAACAATAAATATTCTGTCACTATTTTCTCAACCTTGGCTTGTTCCAAACTAATCTAACATGTTTGTTCTGTTGAACGCTAAAGAAGATATACTGAAGAATGTTGGAAACCTCTAACTATTGACATCCATAGTAGGAAAAATGAAAACTTGAAAAATGAAAATCTTATTATGCTTTCAACAGAATTTTTGAGGGCACTATCTATGTTTTATATATATATATATATATATATCTTTACACACATTGACCCAAAGACTGTTTAGATGTATGTCACTGATGAGAAGACGACAGATGTTTACTGTATGATGACCAAAATGGCCTTAAACACCAAGCAGGCACAGGACGTCAACATGACGTCAGATTGACATTGTACCCCAACATCGTGGGGACGTTGCATTTTGTTTGGAAATGAAAATCGGGTTGACATCAGAACTCAACGTCAGGCCGACGTCAATGTCCAACGTCCAACCTAAAATCAACCAAATATCAACGTCTAATGATGTTACATCTTGACGTTGTGTGGATGTTACCACTATGATGTCTATCAGATGTTCACAGGATTTTGGTTGCCATACCCGACAAATAAATGTCAGTATTTGATGTTAATATGACGCTGGTTTAAGATGTTGGCTTGACGTTGGATTTTGGTTACTAACCTAAAATCAACCAAATATCAGCATTATTTGGCGTCGTTATTGGATATCAAATTAATGTTGTCATTAGACATGTTACGTTTACACACATCCACAAATGACATGTAAATGCATCAGCTTTTTACAGCATAATACTCACTACTCTTGAGTACATTTGAAAGGGGTACTTTTTACTCATACTTTGAGTAATATTTAGAACAGATACTTTTACTCTACTAGCACTACATTTTTAGGCAAGTAATGGTACTTTTACTTAAGTATGATTTTTCAGTACTCTTTCCACCACTATATATATATTTAAAAAAAAACAATATATTTCTTTTATTTGTGTAATAGACTTTGCCAATATTCTGTAGATGTCTTCACACAAAAGAAATGTGAACATATACTGTACAATCTGTCACTACAAAAATGAACAATCCCCAGTCTGGAGACATGAACAGCACAGAGTTATGAGAACAACATGTGTGTTTACTATGGAAAGTAACGCTTTGGAATAGAAAAACACACTCTATGTGAATTGCCCTTTAGAATGATCATCAACTAATAGCAATCAAACATTTAACAGTCACATAGAACAAATTAAGAAGATTTGAGGTGAAGAGCTGAACATAAATCCATCCACCTTGAGAACAGATTAGCTAAAACCATATCTTGAAACAAAAGCTAATGATGCCTTAAGTCAACACCTATAGCACATACACGTAGCACAGATCCATTATTTAAAGGGATAGTTCACCCTAAAACGAAAATTCAGTTAACCATTTACTCATGTGGATTTAAATAGCTTTCTTTTTTTCGATAAACACTAAGTAAGTTATTAAGAAGGATGTTGGAAATCATCAGTCATTAACAATTTTCTGACGTTCTTCAAAATTTCTTCTTTTGTGTTCAGCAGAAACAAACAAAAAAATGACTTAGAACCAGTTGAGGGTGATGCCTCATTCACACTAGCAGCGACTTTGTAGCTGCCTGTCGCTCTGGGTGGCGATCTGCTGCAAATGCAGGTCTTTGTAGCACGGAGAATACAACCGGCCTCTTCAGGAGCTGAGAGAGGATCACATGAGCTCTACGGGTGCTCCTATTGGCTGTCGCTCAAGAAAGTCGCTATTCATTTGCATAAAGTTGAAGGATTCTCAACTTTGTCGTGTTGCTTGACACGCCCACCTGGTCGCCAACAGTCACCGTTGGTCGCGTACATGGAGGTCGTCGGGAGTCTCTCACTCTCCGTTGAAGAACGCTCGTCGCTTTGCCGCTGCGAGTCGCTCATAGTGTAAGCAAGGCTTGAGCCAACAATAGCTATGTTTCCATCCACATATTTTTTATGCGCATTTTGGAATATTGCATACAAATTTGCTTAATGGAAACGCCAAGACGTGTATCAATTTTGAAAATGCGCATTAAAAAATTAATCTTATAGGATAAACTATGTATCCGATAAGACAAAATGCACATAAACAACAATGGAAACTCATTTATCAAATAAATTCCAGCATATGCCTCAAAAAAGTCATGTGCTTTTGTTTGAACAGATCGTGTGAGGATAGAAATGGGTGTGATGGGAAGCCATTAATGGACAAACCAGCAGACAGACCAGATTGTAAAACATCTGAAATGTTATTTTGGTCATTCTAAAATCCCTCAGCCAAAGTCCACCTCAAAGTGGTTCCAGAACTGTCTTGAGCATCTGCACCACCAAAGAGTGTCTCACATCTCCATAAACCACCACAAAATTATTGTGTTTCGCAAGTAATTTATTAAATAACAAAAAAGGTGCACAGTAGCTTCTTCTACCGCAGTACATTTTTCTTTTTGATATTTGACGCCAGTTTATCAGGAAGTGACAATTTTGTTCTCTTTGATTCATTGGATGTTTTATTCGCAAATGTTTTAAGCGATATTCCAGTTTTGTGCATAAGTCTAGTTCACATTAGATTCACAACATGTTTGGGTGAACAATCCCTTTAAAACTCTCTCTTAAAGAGAAAAAAGTAAGGATTTCATTCTTCTTGATATCAGATATCTGGGGAAGGACTTGATGAAGAGTCCTCATGTTCATCCCACATCATTTCCTCTTGTATGCCATTCAGCCAGTCAGACCCTTAATCACTGGATCGCAAACATAAGAGCTAGGATTTCCATTGGGTGCTCTCTGAGCTGCGCTTCACTCTACACCATTAGTGTCCAGCTAAAGCTCTGGCGTTTTGGCCGAGGCTGAGAGGATTAGTCAGGGAAGCTGTAGTGGATCACGGAGCCCTAATGGTCCTGCTGGGGACTGTTAGAGCGACATGCAGATTTCATACTGAATAGCATTGAAACTATTTACTAAACACTAGATTAGACTCACAGCCATGACAGAGTGAGAGATCGCTCAACAGTATATTTGTTTCCTACCAATAAAAAAACAGGGCCAAAACATCAGTCTGTGTGTCTCCAAGTCACATACAGAACACTCAGTGGTTCCATGCAGCATCTAAATGCAATCATTCCTCTGGAAAAGGATTCTTTAAAGTGAAATATGGTTCCTCAGATCACAGATTTGGAATATTTTAGATTCCACAGACCCCCAAATATAATCATCTTCTTGTGAGGTACCTCAACCTTAAAGGTAAATGGTATCAAACTAGGTTATTTTGTATAAAGACTCAATTTATACTGTAATTTTTATATATTTTCATTTTAAAGAGGTCTAAAGTAATATTGGGATAATATATACTTTCTATTAAATCATTTTTGTAATTACTATAGAATTGCATATATTCATTTATTGGTCACACTTTACAACACGGTTCAATTAGTTTATGTTAGTTAATGTTTTTACAGATATGATATAAGATTGAACAATACTTGTACAGTGTTTATTAATCATAGTTCAAAATTTACTAATTAAAATGAGCATTATTAAAATCTAAAGTTGTGCTTTTCAACATTAGTTGATGCACTGAGTTAACAAACTAACAATTAATGTCTATTTTCATTAGTTAAGGTTAACAAAGATACATAAATACTACATTAGATGTATTGCTTATTTATTTTAGTAAATACATTAACTAGGGTAACACTTCAGTAAGGCTACATTAACATTTATTTGCACATTTATTTACAAATTTGAATACAATATGTATTTACTATTACTCAAATTGGTATTTATTTCTTTTTCATCATTTTTTATGTACTGTAATTCAATTGTGTGTTCGTTCAGGGAGTGTGTTGCGTGCATGTTTATGTGTGTGTTAGTAACGCAGACCATATTTCCAATTGTTTATTGTTTGTGTTTAGTGTTCATGTGTATGAAGAAATATCATACAAAAAACGCATACGATCACACCAGTGTGATAAGCCTTGGCTGGTCCCTGAAGCGTACGATCACACCGGTGTGATTAGAACGTTCAGAGCGCATGTCATCAACTGCTAAAATTTAAATCTGACGACGCAAGCTGAGGCACAGAAAGAGGTATGCAGCGCTTGTCATAAATCACAATTTATCCTAGCTTTCAAAACATTTATTTTAGGTTTCAGGCATTCAAATACACATAACTACAAGCAAAGCATACCATTTAAGGTTTGTAAAATACACGCGGATGTCTATGGAGACGGCAATAATAATTATTTCCCAATATAACTGGATGATGTTCACGTATAACTGGACGATGTTCACTTTTGTTCACGTAAGATATACACTGTTTATGTTAATAGAATATTTTCTCTATTCCTCTCGCAGACAAACAGTTGCTTACCTTACCTTACCTGTATTTCGGAAGAAAATTCTGAATAAACATAACGTAAATCCAGCAACTCGGATCTCTCCTGCGGTTGTTGCTAGAAGGGATACAGCTGCGATCGGAACTTAACAAAGTATTCTCAGCTGTATCCCATCTAGACTTCACCCTCTCCTGCAGCGCGGGGAAGTCTAGATCGGATACAGCTGAGGATACTCACGTTAATATAGCATAATTTGTGTGACACTGTACAACAAATAATATTTTTACATTACTGTGAGGGTTGGGTTTAGGGTTGAAGTAGGGGTAGGCTCTAATAAAATACAATTAATGTGTAATTTAATAAATAATAAATACTTCTCGTTAACTTCAGATCACAGCTGTATAGCTTCTAGCAACAACGGCGGTGCCCATTACCCGTCATATAACAAATAATTACATATTTTGGAATCGGAATATCAGAAATTTCACAGTATAATTAGAACAATTGTCAATATTTACAGGAAATGGCAAGAAGAAACAAAATACGAAACATGACATGTGGGAACTTTAGAACGCAATGGATTCTAAGTAACAGTCACAAAAAAAAAAAAAAACTCACGCAGGAGGTATTGGTTGTATCTAAGCTTTTAGTCAATTTTTGGTTCAAAATATAAATGAGTGTATGAATGTACAAGTGTAGGAATTGAATCTATGATGAGTTGTATGTGGAGTCAAAATGAACTCTTTTCTACTGGACTTTCCTTACGATAACTTACGAAGTGTAAGTCCTTGATTCATTTTTATTTATTAATTTGTCTCATTTTAATTCGACTTAATTTAAGCTATTTTTCTGGCACAATCACTGGTTGTTATGACAATAAATGAAATCCAATCTGCAATCATCATGAAACGCAGAATAATGTTATCTTTTTTTTCTGCCCAATTACCATTATGAGTCACAGAAAAACCCTCTTGATGCTTATTTGCAGTATTATGATGAAGTTCAGTAATTTCGTTTACGTCTGAGGATATAAAACAAATGAAATAACCTGCCAACATTTTTGTTCCCTTCTAAACCAGCTCCTGAAATGATTTGGACGACTCACCTCGTGGCCTCGTGTTGCTCCACAAATGATCTGCTGCCATAGAAACAAAGGCCAAAACCTCAGATTGGCTTCAGGAATTCCTGTTTTAGTTTATGTGAAGAGTGTGAAAAATTTTACAGATACAGCAACTACAGCCTGCTTTAGCCTATAATAACTTTCCATCCACCTACTTTTATGTGCATTTTATGCACTTTATATTGCATAAAAATGTTAAATGGAAACACAAAAAAAAAAAGTCAATTTCTTGAAAAGGCCATCATTTAGCTCATTCTTCATTAGTTTCAAACCTGTTTTCGTTTGTTTCTTCTGTTGAACACAAAGAAAGATACTGAATAACTAATTCGCTTTCAGAAAGCATTTTTTTAGAAAATCTTGTTTTGTGTTCAAAAGAAGAAGAAAAAAATCATAAAAGCTTTCATTTTTTAATGAACTATCTCTTTAAGCCATATTATATACAGTTGAAGTCCAAATGATTAGCCCTCCTGTGATTTTTCTCTTTCTTTTTCAAATATTTCCCAAATGAGGTTTAACAAAGCAAGGAATTTTTCTAAGTATTTCCTACAATATTTTTTCTTCTGGAGAAAGTCTTATTTGTTTTATTTTGGCTTGAATAAAGCAGTTTTTAATTTCTTAAAACCATTTTAAGCTCAATATTATTAGCCCCTTTAAGCAATATTTTTTTTTTGATTGTCTACAGAATAAACCATCATTATACAATGACTTACGTAATTACACGCATTGCCCAGTTACCTTAATTAACCTAGTTAAGCCTTTAAATGTCACTTTAAGGTGAATACTAGTATCTTGAAAAATATCTAGTAAAATATTATCATGGCAAAGATAAAAAAAAATCAGTTATTTGAAAAAAGTTATTAAAACTATTATGATTAGAAATGCGTTGACATTTTTTTTTTTGGAAAAAATATTAAGGAATTAAAATTTAACATGAGGGCTAACAATTCTGACTTTTTACAACCACTTGAGCTTGTACCATAATATGTTTTTTAGTGTTTGTGTGTCACGCAGCCGACTGGTCAGATAAAAGTTAATCCTGTCTTAACGTGAGGATGGAGAATACAATAAAGCAAATGTTTTCACCCAAAGAAAACAAAGATAAATGAGAGTATTATAGAGATGCTATATCTGACTTGAGGTACCGGACAGCTGCCAAGCGACTGTAAAATAAAGAGAAATGATGAGACAAAGCAGCCAGTGATTAACATCATCATCAGTAAATAAAAACTGAACACTTCAGGGTAAAAGCCTCAACAGAGCTATATTTCTACATTGTGTTGTTTTTGTATTGTTAAAAAAGCTCATTGTGTTAATGATCTCTGAAACCATGTACTGTATGGCATTTTTTCATTCTTCCCTCTCGTCTGTCAACAACTGCTTGTGTCAGTCTGTCAGCGAGCTCTCTCAATACACAGAGAGATGTGACATACACAACAAACAAATGGAGGAAAAAAAAAACAAAAAAAAACAGACAACTCTGTCAATGCTAGCCACAGATGGCAGACAGGACAGACACATCACTGTGATCTATCCACAGAGTAGAGGAAAGAAGGAAAGGAAAGGAGAGAAAAGAAAAAGAAAGAAAATGAAAGGAACGTTTAAATAAAAGGAATAAAAGGTAATAAAAGGAAAGGGAAGGAAAGAAAAAAGAAAGTAAAGGAAAAGAAAAGAAAGAAAAGAAAAGAAAAGAAAAGAAAGGAAATGAAAGCAAAGATAAGGAAAGGGAAATGGAAAGAAAAGAAAAGAGAAATGGAAATGAAATTAAATGAAAGGTTACAAAAAGTAAATGAAAAGACATTTACTTTTGGGAAACTGAAAGAAAAGGAAGACAAAGTAAATGGAAAGGAAAGGAAAGGAAAGGAAAGGAAAGGAAAGGAAAGAGAAATGGAAAGAAAAGTAAAGGGAAATGGAAATGAAATTAAATGAAAGTTTAAAAAAGTAAATGAAAAGACATGAAAAAAAGGGAAAGGAAATATAAAGAAAAGGAAAGCAAAGGAAATGGAAAGCAAAGCAAAGGAAAGGAAAGGAAAGGGACATGGAAAGAAAAGGAAAGGGAAAAGTAAATGAAAGAAAAGGAAGGCAAGGCAAGGCAAGGCAAGGCAAGGCAAGGCAAGGCAAGGCAAGCAAAGCAAAGCAAAGCAAAGGAAAGGAAAGGAAAGGAAAAGAAAGGAAAGGAAAGGAAAGGAAAGGAAAAGAAAATGGAAAGGACAGGGAAAAGAAAGGCAAGGCAAGGTAACAAAAGGAAAGGAAAGCAAATGAAAGGGAAATGGAAAGGAAAGGAAAATGGAAAGGAAATTAAATGAAAGTTTAAAAAGTAAATGAAAAGACATAAAAGGAAAGGAAGGGAAAGGGAAATGGAAAGAAAAGAAAGGAAAATGGAAACGAAAGGAAAGGAAATGAAAGTTCAAAAAAAGTAAATGAAAAGACATGAAACTAAAGGAAAGCAAAGCAAAGCAAAAGTAAGGAAAGAAAAAGAAAGGAAAGGAAAGGGAATGAAATGAAGGGAAGGAAAGGGAAGGAAAGGCAAGGAAAGGCAAGGAAAGGCAAGGAAAGGAAAGGAAAGGAAAGGAAAGGCAAGGAAAGGAAAGGAAAGGAAAGG
>CAIGQV010018170.1:10240902-10255304 GCA_903798115.1 Danio jaintianensis
GGAAAGGAAAGGAAAGGAAAGGCAAGGAAAGGAAAGGAAAGGAAAGGGAAAAAAAGGAAAGGGAAAAAAGGAAAAGGAAGGGATGTGAAGGGAAGGGAAGGGAAGGGGAAAAAGTTACAAAAACTGAAAGAACTAAGAAATGGTAATACAAAACGTAACATGTGAAAAGCAAAAGAAAAGGAACTGGTAAAGAAAACTAAAGGGAGAGAAATAAATAGTGAATAGAACAAAAGAGAAACAGATTAGACAACAGTAGAAAGGAAAGAACAGGGAAAAAAGGTTAAAAACAGAAAAGAAAGAAATAAAGAAAGAGCCAATAAAGAAAACTAAAGAGAAATAAATAAGGAATAGGAAAAAAAAAAAAGCATGAAAGGAAAGGAAAAAAAAACAAATAAGTAGAAAATAGATGCAGAGAGCAAAAGAACAAAACAGAAAAGAACCAGTTAAAAGACAGAAAAGTTATAAGCAATAGAAAAACATAAACACCTATGAAAAGTAAAATGAAAGGAGTCAGTTGAAAAAAAAGAAAGGAACAAAAGAATAAATAAAAGTTTAAGTAAACAAATAAGTAGACATTCAAAGGAAAAGAACAGAAAAGTAGAAAAAGGGTTAAAACAGGAATGATACAAGAAAGAAAAAACACATGAGAAAAGGAAAATGAAAGGAATCAGTGAAAAAAGCAAAAAAAACAAAACAAACAAGGACAAATAGGGAATAGAAAATAGATGTAGAAAGTAAAGTAAAATAAAATAAAGGAAAGGAATACACAAGAAAACGAAAGGGAAGATAAAGAAAATGAATAAAGGAAACAAAAGTACACAACGACAGAAAAATCTTACATGGAAAGATAAGGTAAACGAGAAAACCAAAATGAAAAAGAAAAAAGAAACACAAAAGAAAGGTCAGTGGAAAGTAATGGAAAAGTAAAGGGACAAGAAAAACAGAAAAAAGAGTAAAAGAAAAAAATATCTCCATTTGTTTCCTAGAATCCTGTACTTTTCAGTGTAAAATACAACTCTAGCACTGACCAAGTAAACATGCCATGTTTTTGTTTTTTGACAGCCAAGTCCCATCTAGAAAAGGCCACGGGCAGAAGAATAGACAGGGAAAAATACAGTGAACGCCTCTGGTTATCTGTTATCTGACGACAGCTTGCAGATAGGCTCTTTAATAGGATTCGACAGAAGGTTGTAGCCTGCTTTCAGGAAATCCTCCCCCTCTTATACCTGAGCGTGCCTTCGCTTTATGTGTCACAGGACTGACCGTATAATCTGGGCCAGAACGGCTATAATAACATCTATCTGCCACCTGATGACGATTCAGAATTGTGGAGATCGGCTTGATGAAAGTGAAAGTTCACCCAAAAAGGAAAATTCAGGCATCATTTACTCCCTCCAAATAGTCCAAACCTGTTTGACCTGTTCAGATTTTTTTTTTTCTGTAGACCACAAAAGAAGATATTTTGAAGAATGATAGAAAGATTTCCATACACTGTGAAAAATATCTTACTGCCTTAATTTTTTAGTTGAATCAATTGATCTTTTCTTGTCATCTCAACTTACATCAGTCAAACTCAGTAAATATACTGTTAAACTTTGTATAACAAAAAAATTAGTTGAAACCTGATTAAATTATTAAAATATATTTTTTAAGCTTTTGTTGTGATGGCTTTTTGTCATTTTTCTTTTTTTACAGCGTAGTATTTTATTTTTAACTATTTTTAAGTATTTTAATATTAATGTCAAATAGGCACCAGTTTCCAACATTCTTCAAAATATCTTCTTTTGTGTTCAACAGAAACATCTTATTTAAACAGGTTTTGGACTATTTGTAGAGTGGGTAAATGATGAGTAAATTCTTATTTTTGGGCGAACTCTCTCTTCCAAAATTGGCCAAAAGTGCCAAAATTGAAGCAAAAGCCTGAATTCTATCTATTTTCTGTCATACTGTAAGTACAGTGCTTTGTTTCCAAGGGTCAAGAGCATCTAAATTAGACATAGTAGGATAATCTGGTCACAATTTGTTTTAAGGTACAATTATTAGAATTTAAATAAATAAAGTACTTATTTGCTTCTTATTAATAGTTAGTAGGGTTAGTAGGGCTTTACGGATGTACACTCAAACAAAATATTAATAATATAGCTACTTGTTTAAACTACTTATTTAAAATGAGCTGAAACAACACAATTCTTGAGATGTTTTGGGGGGGGCTTAATTGTTTTATGTTCAATCCACTTAAATGTGTTAAGTTAATTTAATCAATTTGTGTTGGAAGAACATGAATGAATTGTGTGGAACCCTGCATTTTTAGAATAAGATCATACTTTATAACTTCTAATAAACAGTTAATATCTTTAATGATAAGCCAATGGTAAATGGTACTTAAATTAAAGGGTTAACAATAATTTTAATAGGTCCGATTCAGTCCGGTATTCATCTTAAGTTGTAAAATTAGGATTGATCTCTGACACGTTATATTCTGAAAATAAATAAACTCTTGCATGGGGCTCTACGGGATGCCATTAATGAACTTGTGATCAGATGTGATTTGATTGGACTAAGTCGGGGGCTGCTCAGTTGGTGTTGCACTTTTCTCTATCAATTAACATCCAAGATGACAAAAAAAAACAAAAAAAACCCAGATCAGATGATGCTATACTTGGTGTCTGGCCTTCATCATGCAAATCCACCAATATGGCAACAGCTGAAGCGAGTTCTCACTGCAGGGAGTGTGTTTGCGTGCATGTGCGTGTGTGTGTGTGTGTGTGTGTGTGTGTGTGTGTGTGTGTGTGTGTGTTAGTAGTAAGGCAGACCATTTTCCAATTGTTTATTGCTTGTAAGTGTAAATGACACTAATGTTCAAACATTTTAGGTCAGAATGACTTTTTATTTGATAGAAATTAATAATTTGATTTAAGAGCAACTCCATGCAAATGTCAACCTTGCCACCAAAATAGCGAAACCCTTTCTAAGTTTTTTGTGTAGGCTTGTATTTCACAGTACTGTAAAAATACTCAAAAATGTCTGTCAATGTTTTCAAACAATTATATTGGATTTACCAAAGTCACACAAGTGGCAATTTCACATCTGTCACATCCACAACGAAGAGATGTCACATCCATAACAAAGCTTTTTCCTCATAAATGCAAAAATGTAAAATAAAATAAAATCAATCATTTTTGTTCTATTAGCCGACTCTTATCCATTTGATTAGCATCATTTATTTTGGGTTGTGCACTTTAATTGACAGAATTTCTACAAAGTATGTTGTATACTGTAAACTCTCAGACTTTTTTGGTCACATCCATAACGCATGTTTATTTTCTTCATTTCAAATCTTAAAAATGTTTACAGATTAATATTTTTCTGATCCCATAACTCTGTGGTTAGTAGTTTAGAAAAATCTAAACATCTTTTAATATAATGTTTAAATATAATTTCTCTGTGAATTTATGTTTTAAGTTTTTACTGGGAATGTCACATCCATAACGCTGAAATGGTTTTTAAATAAATTAGTCAATAGTGACAAAGACTTTATTAAGGTTGCAATTGGAGCTGTGGATATGAAACTCTGGAGTAATTATTTAAAAAAAAATCATATTTGTCTTCACAGAAATGAATTACATTTAAAATGTTTTAAAACCTACAATTAGTAAATAGGTAGACTGTAATAAACACCAGGGCTAATCTGAACATACAGCAAGACGTACACATCATAAAAGAGAAATGTACTTATTTTTTCTTTTGCAAGTTTTACACTCAGGAAAAACAAATGTAATTTGTACAATATATAATTTAATTCAGGAAAGATTACAAAAATGAAACTTCTATATTAGTACCCAATGCAAGCTTGTAGAAATTAAACCATAAACTAAAATCCGTTGGTTTTTTTACGTTTTCCAGTTTTCACATTGTTAGGTGAAGTCACTTAGGACATCTTTATGACATTGTCCATTCAAAATGACACATTCATACAACCATTGACTGTTACCATGGTAAGACTTTAGTTTAAATACCAAGTCTCACTATTAACTAGTGACTTATTACCTGTCTATTATTAAGATATTGGCTGTTTATTAGTACTTATAACCACAAATATCTATTACCTTAATAACTATTAATAAGCAGAAAATTAGGGGTGTATTAAGGCAAAAGTCATTGTTATTGGTTTATAAATTACCTTAAATTAAAGTATGACCCTCCATTCTTTTAGCAAAACTTACAAAGAGAGTAAAATGCACTTGAAACAAAGTACTGCAAAGTAAACGTCAGAAATTACTAAACAATGTTATTTTGCATTACTTAGTTAAGCAATTAACAGTAAATTCCATATCTGAAATTTACTTAAAAAAAAAACCTGAATAGAAAGACTTTTTTCCAGTGCATTTTCCAGTGCAATACACAATCATAATCTAGAACATTTAAAGTCTACAATGTAAACACCTTTTCTTATTTTATTATTATTATATACATTATTATTGGCATTTTGTCTCATCTGTTGTCAACCACTTTGTTTCACCATTGGGCGTTATGAGAGATTTCCTTGTTATATGTTCATATAATAATAGAATATTGTTTATTTATATATTGTTTGTTTGTTTACATAGCGCTTTTTACAATGTAGATTGTGTCAAAGCAGCTTAACATAGTTCTTGTAAAGTCCAAATTTCAGAGTTGAAGTTCAGTTTAGTTTAGTTCAGTGGGGTTTAAATTTCACTGCTGAAAGTTCAAACACTGTAGAGCAAATCCACCGAAGCGCAGCTCCACAAGTACCGATCCAAGCAAGCCAGTGGCGAGGAAAAAAACTTCACCAATTGACGAAGTGAAGGGAAAAAAAAACCTAGAGAGAAACCAGGCTCTGTTGGGCATGACCATTATTCTTCTGGCCAAATTTCCTGTGTGGAGCTGCAGTCTAGACGCCGGAGGCTGAAGAAGCTGGACGTCCATCGTGGAGAAGCTGCAGGTGTGAGTGGGGCACCATGATTAATGGAATCTGTTCATTTTAAAACGCCCCTATTATGCATTATAAAAGGTCATATTTTGGTTTTAAGGCTCTCCAACAACAGGCTAATATCCATGCAAGGTCAAAAAACACTTTCATTGTCTTATAATATGCACTTATTTTTACTGAATTATCCCAATGACTTATATGATTTGTTCAGCGATTCATTTTTTCCAAACCCTTCCTTTGTGTGACGCTAATCTGCGGTGACTGGTCCGATGACAGTCTGTTGTGATTGGTTGACTGTGTTCAGTGAGAGGCTGAAAGAAACGCCATTGAAATAACATTGGCATACATCCAGTATTAATGGACACAGTTGCAAAAGTTGAACTATTTTGAAAAATGACCATGCTACTTTTGTGTAAGAGCAGCTGATTGTGGCCATACCAACCACTAACGCCAGGGGATCGCGAGCTCAGAAACGCATTTAAATTGGTAAAAGAATTGGCACGCGTCGTGTTTTTCATGCAGTTATGATACGATATGTGAATAGCCCCATAAAGAGTTAACCAGAGAGATACAGTACAAGCCGTGTGGAGTGATTACTAGTTACAACACACAATTAAATACATATTTTGCAAGCTAGAGAAAACAAGAAGGCTACCATTTTAATCACACTTACAGGTTGTGATGCGGAAGAAGAAGAAACTGGTCCACATATGAACTGTGTACTGACAAAGGCTCTTTAATCGGTTGGTTTTTAATAAAAAAATCTATTACTGTGGGCTGTCGTTACTTAGTTTTACTCTTTCAACTTTTTTTTCACCGTGGATGCTGTATTACATTACCAGAGTTGCACTGTATCTGCAGTAATGACACTGGATACAAAGCACATGCTCCTCATTTTTGTGTCACATTTCTTAGAAGCATGAACACAGGAAAGGACGTGATGTCCCAGTGTCCTTATTGTGCCGGAGGGTGTCCTGTCTGATCCTCACACACATTGTTTATGTGGGAGAGTGATATCTATTGGAGTTATAACTCTATTAGCTTTACATGTGCCACTAGTACCAGTGATGTGAATGTGACTCTGGAACTGCCTAGGAAGTAATCAAATAAAATCAGCACACAACTAAGTCTTTCAAGTTTTTCAACATATGTTTGACTGCAATGAACTTTATATGAGGTAGTATTACACAAACAGCTTTTGTTCCTTTTCACACTAATGATATTCCCGGGGACATTTTATCGACAAATAAAGGATTGTTTTTGTGCAGTTCTTCGCACAACACCAAATAAATACCACAAAACAAACTGGATGTCTATGACTTGCCTTTGCTTTTGAAAACACTGTTTGATGGGTTTAGGGAAGTGTTTAGGTCAATGGTTCGCTAGGTGATCTGTACAACAAGCCCTGCCTTCTCGTGTACAAAGAGGAGGTGTATCTGACATAATTTTATTCATTAATAAATGTATTATCAGCAAAAATGTAGACAGTGCCACCTTGTGGATTGGTCATCTGAAACATGCAATAAAACACACCTAAAGCAACATATATTACACTTTGGAAAAACAAAAAATTAAAGGTTCCCACTCTTAGCCAAATTCCCAGACTTTTTCCTGACTAAAAAAAGCTGAATTTGCTTAACCTATAATATATAGACCTATAATAATAATTTATAAAAATAGTATTACATTGAATAGCCCCATAAAGAGTTGACCAGAGAGATACGGTACAAGCCGTGCGGAGTGATTACAAGTTCATTCATTCATTTTCCTTCAGCTTAGTCCCTTATTTATCAGGGGTATCCACAGTGGAATGAACCGCCAACTATTCCGGCATATGTTTTTTTACGCAGCGGATGCCCTTTCAGCCGCAACCCAGTTACTGGGAAACACACACACACACTCGCATGCACACACGCACTCATACACTATGGCCAATTTAGTTAATCCAATTCACCTATAGCACGTCTTTGGACTGTGGGGGAAAACAGAGCACCCAGAGGAAACCCACGGCAACAAGGGGAGAACATGCAAACTCCACAAAGAAATGCCAACTGGCCCAGCCGGGAATCGAACCAGCGACCTTCTTGCTGTGAGGCGACAGTTTACAACACACAATTAAATACATATTTTGCAAGCTAGAGAAAACAAGGAGGCAACCAATTCAATCACACTAACAGGCTGTGAAATAAAACTGAATTTCCATGACCTATAATGAACAGAGAAAATAAGGAGCTTTTATAAAAACAGTATTAAATTTGACTTAATTACTAATACTAAAATGGCTTGAATATCATTCTTCATTCATTTAATAGCTTTCATGAAAGCAACTATGGATAATTTACCTCAGATTTTAAAAGAAATTAAAAGTAACAAGAAGAAACAAGCACCCAGAAGTCTTTGAAGTGGTCATTTTGTAGCCAAAGCTCTTGAAATGTACATTTTCCTGACATATTTCCACAGTCTTAAGTGACTGGCAGATGACGAGCAGGACAGAACTGTAATGCCACTGAAACATTGCCTATAACATATAGGCAAAACAAGTGAAACAATGTCATAAAGCCATGTTATGTATGATATCAATTACATTTTGATAAATGGGAACTAAATTTATATTGTCATGGAATATCAAGGTTTTAAATGCTTAAAATTTTAGCTCCATATAATGTTAATATAATAATGATGGTGATATAATAATAATGTGTATAAAGACTGGAATAAACCTTTCAAACTTCTACGATATTCCAGAAATTCCATGACCTCTAGGAACCCTGAAAAAGTAGGCTAAGGGATGTATTTTCAATGAGCCTGGGTTGTAAAATCTAGTGAGGAGATTTTCTGCAAGTTCATTTCATGTCTTGTCAACTAATCCTTTAAAAGCCCATTCACAAAACCCCCCCCCAAAAAACTTCCAAAACTCTAGTTCTGTTACGCAATCCAAGAAGTGATCTCTTTTAGATGACTAATTAAGCAAAGCGCAGAAAACAATTAACCTTCAGTGCAATGTCCCAGTAATGGCCTGTCTTAATTGCAGGGTTAATGTGTCATACCTCAATCAGGTATATTTAACGATTCTTAAACTGCTAATCCTCCTGAAAAAAAATATGCAGTTGCATGTGACATTCTGGATTTAAACATAATCGCTTATGTAACCGTTTGACAAACAAACAGTTGCTTTATAATCTCTCTCTGCATCTCAGGCCCTGTTTCAGGCTCTAATAGAGTAATACAGTAGGTAGCGCATGACTAAGAAGGTGAGGATGGATTGATCGGAGAAAAATGATTTACTTTTTCTGTCACTTCTGAAAGGATGTTTTATTTGCCTGTAGCTGAAAAGTGCATTAAAACACTCTGGGGAGGACTCCAGCTTGTTGTAATGTTGGATGCCAACATCAGCATTCAACTGCATCAGAGAAGCTGCACAGTTTATTTTATTTTATTAAAGGTAATAGTTTACCCACATATGAAAATGCTTACTTCATTTACTCACCCTTATGTCATTCAAACCCCTGAGGCTTTCAGTGTTTTTTTTTTTAAAACACACAATTGATAAAGAAATGTGGTCACTTTATTTTAAAGTAGAATTCTTGCTATTGACAAACCATTAATTATGACTTTTAGGTCAGTAAACCCCTAACTGTTAATAGTTATTAAGGTTGTTGGGTTTAGGTATTAGGTAGGATTATGGATGTAGAAGATCATGCAGAATATGTACTTTTTAAGAACTAATAAACAGCCAACATCTTAATACTAGACAGGTAATAATCCATTAGTTATTAGCAAGAATTGGCATCTATAGTAAAGTGTTACCAGAAATGCTGCAGAGCAATATGTGTATATTAAACTGAGGATTAATCATTAATCATAACTTGTTTGACATGCGAGAACAAACCATGACCTAGGAATTATAAGGTCTATTTGTGTCAAAATTTTGTTGTTTTACATTTATGTATAGAACAAAACAGTTTCCATAAAGTAAAACTCTAATTTGGTGCTATCTGTGAGCCAATCAGCACTTCAAATGCACACAGTAGGACCAATCAGAGTTATTTCTTGGGGCAGGATGAGTGATATTAACCACTACCACGCCACTACCAGAAATTAAAGTATTAAATTGCTGTAAATAATGCATTTCCACATAAGGATAACCAAACGATCCAACACGTATGCACACATATAGAACACACACTGTATTTTAAATATGAATTATTTTGAATTACATAAATGTGAAATAATTTTGTTTGAACAGCAAAAAATGTCTCACACAGCATTACATTTAACCGTGAACCTTCTTATAAATCAAATTTTGATTTGAAAAATATATATAAATTTAGGTCCCACTTAACTATTATGTACTCTCAAAATACAAATGTACTTAATGTGTTCATAATGTATTGCAGAACACTTCTGGTGCTCTTGAGGTAGGAAATGGATAGGGTTAGGGACAGGTTTGGTGGTATGGGTAGGTTTAAGGGTGGGTTAAGGCTTAAGGGATGGTCAACAGTGTAATTATAAATGTAATTACAGAAATTAATTACAAATGTAATTATATACAGGTATTTAATCAAGCATAAGTACAATGTAAAAACATGTATTTACACAATAAGTACATTGTAATGAATTATTAGTTTCAGTGTAAGTACATACTAGTTAAGGCCACTTAATATAAAGTGGGACATAAATGTATTTAACAAATACCGTTTGCATATCTTAAAAATTGTTGCTTCAATTAATGATTGAACCTTGTAATTCCAATTATTGTTTTTTATCTGTTTTATTTGTCAATTGTTCGTTTTAATGAAGAATTTCTATGCATGTTCCAACAACACAAATCAAATTGATGCAATGAAAGTTTTGTTCCCATGCTATACAGAATGCAAAATCTTTCAATGTAAATGTCTCAAAACTGCTCAGAAAGCAGATATAACCTCATAATTCCAAGGTGGTTGGATTTTTATAACATTAGATATTTTATATATTTAGATATTTTAATAACAAATATCTAAATATGTGTTTCAAAAATGAACGAGAGATTTGTAATGGCATGAGGACGAGTAAATGAAGTCTGTCTTCAGTTTTTGATGGACTTTCCCATTAAAACTCTCCTGACCAATGAACCCTTTTCACATTTCTGGGTTTCTCAGCAGCAGAAGCCTCCTTTGCTGAAATAAAAAAAGAGAAACTCCACGATGGTGTTATCAAGACTTTCAGAAAAAGGAATAAAATTGTGTGAGACTGAAAATGGCAGTCAGAAGAGAAAGTAACGTCAAATTTACTGTCCCGCCCATAGACGCTGCATTACAAACGCCTCACACAAGCGGTAATTAGTTTTTTGTAATTTGATGCACAGATGATATAATACATACGTAAATACATATGAATGTACATACGTTTTACAAAAAATAAAAACATTGAAAACTTTCAAGGATTTAAGATTATGATGACCATTAAATGTGAAAAGGGTCCATCTTAATTAGCAGAGACAACTTGAAGTAAGCCATATTTAATCTGACCTACCCGAAAACAGACTTTTAGCATTATCAAATCAATCAGTTCATTGAGCAACAAATCAATGTGGCTCAACAAATCATGTGAGTTTGAATCACTAAAAACCAATGATTTTCAGCCACTTCAAAAAAGCTGTCAATGCAAACGCCCCTTTAGACTGACAATTATTCGTGTATACCTTGAGGAATATGTCACACAGCAGTGCACAGAAACCACTAGAGGAACCAAACGCTAAGGGTCTGCCCTCCTGGTACAGGCCTCATAGGGGCTTGTGGGTAATTTGAGAATTGCATCAGTCCAAGTGACTTGTTTTTCCCCAAAGCATCTGCGTTTAATTCAAGTCAACAGGTCAGCAAGGCTTTTAGCACGACTTACAAAGGGGTGGTATTTAGTCGGGGACTTCAAAAAGCCTAATGGGGATTCATCATTTTATCTTTAATTCTCAGTAGGATACTACTGAACAATCAGTTGTGCATTTGCAACAACAACAAAAAAAAGTGCTCAGCTAAAATTCAAGTCTGGATCCAGATCTTCATTAAGCTCTGAAACCGAAGACTGCTCTGTTTGCAATCTGTCCTGTAGTACTCAACTCAAAAAACGATTTGCCCACACAGCCGATTGCCAAATGTTTGTGGAAGTTCCTTGTAATCCATCTGTTGCATTAGTGAAGCCTCAAGTTTTCTCCCTCAGAGACCGTTTTCTTCCTCTAAGTTGCTCCGCTAAAATCCCGGTGAGACGCTGGAACCATTAAATGCTCTGGCAAATTAGTGTAATTGCCTTATTTGTATTTCATGAGTCACATAACAAACATGTCAGGTTAGGATTTAATTTGTCTCTCTGTTGTGCCACTAATATGTGCATTGTGATTCAGACAACAGGCGAGAACGAGAGCACAGGAAGAGGCTTATGATTTAGAGCGACACGTTGATGAATCACAGCACAATAGCTCCATGCTAATCTATCATCATGAAACACAGACCACAATCCCACGATCCTCTGCTTTAACGATTACACCAGCACATCTACATGTATTACAGTGACACAAGAAAGCACCGGTCATATCGGCCGGAGCGTTTCGTCAACCTGTGACATGAGCAATTGATATTGATCACTGCGGTCGACAGCAAAGCATGCAATTACGCTAGGACAGAGATGCACTTCAGATCATCTTAACGTGCCACAGATTGCTCATCGTTTCCCATCAATCTGCTTTTGGTGTCATAACTCATCCCCCTCTCATCCCTCATGTTGTTTCAAACCTGTATGACATTATTTTGTCTGTAGAACACAAAACATGATACTCTGAGAAATGTCTGATGGAATTCAGTCAGAATCAATATTGCTTTGGAGCCAGTGACTATCAATAAACAATATCTCCTGTCATTTTTGCACATTAGAAAGAAAATCGAACAGATTTTGAACAAATGCTCATTTTATGGGTAAACTTATGTGAAACACACGTGGAACAACCAACATGGATATATGGCAATATATACAAATAACATATGTTCATATTGATATTTCTCATATATAAAAACTATATGTCACAAATGCAACACATAGTTCAAAATAATCTATTTTAATTACAAATATGTATGTGCAAATACATTAGCTATAATTTTATATATGTGTTCATATACTGACATATATATGAATATATCTGATATATCTGAACATATATGTACATATTTGTAGTTGGTTAAAAACCATATACAAGCGGCCATTTCAAAATATTTCAAAATATATGTAAAACCCAAATATGTAATAAATACTTGTATTTCATATATGTAATTTGCATATAGTTCCATGTATCATTTATCTGTATGAAAAAATGTGGAACATACTGTAAGTGGAAGTATGTATAACACACAGCTTGTGGTTTCTAAACATTTTCTTGTGAAAACAAAACATGATCATATAATGAAAATATTCAGAAACCATGTTCCACTTATGGTCATGCACATGCATTTCATGTGTGATTTCTAAGTCATTGCACACATGAAGCTTGTGTGGTTTTTCCGTTGATTTTGCTTTCAAGAATGTTTAGCTTTTTTCCTAATCAAAATAATGACAAATTTTGCTGCGCAGCGCACCCTTGGCATTGCAAGCAGGTCAAAGGTTAACATCTGTCACCAACAGATCAGCGTGTGCTATGCCAGAACCATCCAGGATTACTGCAGATCCAGACCCATCGTTCGTTTCAGCTCTAAAGCCACTTGTGTTTCCATCAGCGCACATGCTCGGGCGCACAAGTCGAGCTCGACACTGTATAGATTAACCCCGTCCAAGACAGAGCGTGATAGCGATAGAATAACCACATGAGACCGCAGAGGCTATCTAATCTAGAGGCTGCCATGATTGAAAACTGGACATAATAGGATTTACATCTGGGACAGACAAGAGCTCCACAGATACAGATATACAGCAGGAATTGCACCTGATGCCCACAAGAATCACTTTAAAGGTGAAAGCAACACATTACATGATGTAATCCACATGTCACTATAGCCAAAAACCACAAAAACCACAAGCACTTTCAGAAATTAATCAGTGGAGCTGCACTCTCATGCACGCAGCCTGAAACAAACAGGCAGAGGAATCTGAGGCAACAGTTGTCAATTCTAAAAAAAGAAAGAAGGAGAGAGAGAGTAAGAGAGAAGTACTTACTGGAGTCATCTGAATCGTAACCCTCCACGTCCGGCTCTTCCTCTTTCTTGCTGGCCACGAGTGCGGTGGCACCGAAGGCTTGGTCCAGGTCGTCCTCATCCCGGTTGGCGTCCGCTGGTAGGCCCTCGGACTTCTGGCTGGTGGTGGTGCTCCGCAGGGAGCCGGCGCGGCTGAGGGCCGGAGGGGCTGTGGGGGGGAGACCCCGCGGGTAACGGGGGAAATAGTCAGATATCTGCTTGATTGGCTGAATGGGACCTGGACATACATCAATAGCCATGTGCTCCTGGATGCTGATGGTCGTCTTCTCGCCTTTGCGTTGTGTCATTCATGCAGCCCTTTTGAGGATGTGCCACCACCCCTGAACCCGCTGAAGGGGCGGCGGGTGGTAGCAGTAAACAAAAAAATTAATAAAAAAGAAGAAATAAAAAAAAATAAAAAAATAAAACAAGATTCAAAAGTAGAGTCTTCTTGGTTCTGGTAATCTCTGAAGAGCAACTGAGCGTGTCTTGGTGTGTGAGTGCATGTGTGTGTATGTGTGTGTGTGTGTGTGTGTGTGTGAGTTTGCGATCGCAGCGGTGGGCTACATGAGAGACTGCGGGCTGCTCCAGCTCACTGTGGTCATGCCGTCTGTCTGTGAGCCGCGCTCAGACCACTACAGCACGCTAACACTGTTACTGGAATGAATGCATGTGTGTGTGTGTGTGAGAGAGAGAGAGAGAGAAAGAGGGAGGGAGGGGGCAGGATTATACAGAGGGACAGAGGGATTGGCTGATGTCATTGCTTAGCAACACGACAGTAAACAGGAACCGGGCGTGCGGCTACTTAATTATGCTATTAGTCCATCTGTTAGAGAGAGAGAGAGCGGCTGGGTTATCTCTGCCTGTTCCTCCTCTCTCTTCAGTCTAGCGTCTGACTGAAGCGCCATCGCAGACACACGCCATGTGCTAAACTCCAGCACAATCACCAGCAACAGGTGCTAAACGTCTAAAGTCAGACGTGCCAGGCTAAACATCAATCTAGCCATTGAGATGGGCTAAAGCAGAAAGATAGACAATGTTATATTTATAATACATTGTATTCAATTATTTTTAATGTATAAAAGTAAAATATAAAAGTTTGTTTTATATACATATTAAATGCAATTGAATGTTACAAATATTTCAAAGTGAACTAAAACTAAACTAAAAAGTCAACTAATTGCTTTGAAAGCAATTTGTTTATGGGCTTTATTCAGTTAGGTCAACTAATCGCTTTGAAAGCAATTTGTTTACTGGCTTTT
>CAIGQV010018170.1:10266138-10278664 GCA_903798115.1 Danio jaintianensis
ATATATATATATATATATATATAGACACACACACATATATACACACAGACACACATATATATACACACACACACATATATATATACACACACACACACACATATATATATACCCACACACACACAAATATATATATATATATATATATACATACATACATACATACGCACGCACGCACGCACGCACGCACACACACACACATATATATAGCTGAGGCTGTAGAGATTGATACAATAATGTATCCAATCCAGCCTGCTGCTTGTGCATTAAACCAAGTACTTAGGATGAAGTTCTTAGTTAATCAAGATCACAGGTATACTGAATGATCGTTTAAATTATATGTTGATACTTGTGTTGTCTTCATCAACATCCAATCAGAATGCATACACTGTACACTCTGCTTGACAGAGTAAACCTTTAGTCAGAAAGCACACTTTTTCATTGATTCACCTGAGGGTGTGACATCATCACCCCTTTCTAAGATCTTGATCTCAAGATCACTCTCTTCTCCAAACCAGATGTTCCAGGAGAAGGTGCTGACCTTACAGTCTTCTAAAGCCCTACACACCAAGGCAACGTCAAAGAACAAGCAGGAATGAAAACTTACTGACTGATTATTTAGCTTGTTTTAAGAAAAAACTCACTTAATATTGGCATATTATTTCTGAAAACAAGACACTATTTTTTGCTCTTCTAGTTCTTTTTGATTTTAGAATTTTTTGATATTTGGACTAGAAACAAGACCAAAAGTTAAGTAAGAAAAGGTTTTTATGCAGTGTACACATCAAACGAATGATGGACATATGAAACAGTGAAACGAGAACATATGTGTTAGTATGTCAACAGACAGTGTATCTTTCATTACCTGCAAGTGGCAGTGGACTGAAAAAAAAATTATTCATTGGATTTACACACATTTTTTTAAGGTTGCAAACAATTTATATGGCCTGAATTTAAACAAATAAATTAGGTTGAACATTACTAAATTTATTATGTTTGTTTAAATTCAGCCCATGTAAATTGTTTACAACCACTTCAATTAAAAACAAAATGAGTAAATCCAATGAATTGTTTTTTTTTCAGTGCTGGAGCTGATTCTATGTTGAATTGGGCAAATTTCCTCCAACATGAGCCCAGAGAGAGGTGACGTGTGGAACACACCAAACAAACTATTCCTATAGAAGCTCACAGATGGCTGACCAACAGCTTGGTGTGTCCCAGAGTTGAGCTTGTGTCATGCTTCGTCCTGGTCTTTCCATTCCTTAAAGACCTTATGCATCAAACTGGTTCACTCATATAAACTTCAGCAAAGATCAACTGAAGCCTCAACAACCTTAAAACTGTTTCAAAAGGCGAGATGTGCCAATCTCACCACAATTTCTTAACAATTACTTAATCTCATTGACTGAAACATTAAGCATCATCTACAGTTTTTTTTTTTTTTTTTACAAAGATGTTTTCATCAGACTGTAGATCTGCTGAATATCAAATACTGCTATACTGTACTTTTTGGAAACAGACACACCCGGACAGTTCAGTCCAATTTTCTTTTCAAGAAATACCTCCACGCTCTTCCCCTCTGGGAGACCCCCACGGGGACAGCAGGACTCTGCAGGATCTGGCCTTTCTATCATGGCAATCAAAGCTCTGCACTTCACCAACCATCCGATCTGCCAATCAATGGAACAGTGAAAACTTTGCGGTCAACTCCACAAGATCATCAGGAATCTCTATTCTCACATGCATATAGGGCCTTGCATAAGCCACAGAAAGGAAACCAATGCAAGTAACCATTTCACAATTTCACATTAATGAATCAGTAGACGATTATATCGACAGACAGATGAGCAAAACAGTTGATTGTAATTTTAAAAATAATAAAATGTATTCGAAATTTTTATTTAAAAGTTAATGTAAATATTCATAATTACGCGTTTTTAGTCAGAACGTATTGTTGAAATTGACACTATATTTAACCCTAAAAATGTTTGCTGGTGTAACATTTTAATTAAGTTGTTAAAGCTATATTAACTCATATTTGCTTAATTAAAAACAGCTAATCTTAGCTGCAACATGAAGAATATTTTTAAGTATGTTAGTATAAAGAATAACTTGTATAATGAATATTTTAAAGCATATTAAGTATTGATTATATTTTTGTAATATTGCTTAAAGTTCAAAGGCAGTCAAAGAGTCATAAGATTGAGTAATCTGACTGATAACATACTGCATTTTAGGATGTTTACCCAATTTTACATCACATTTGTCTAATATAGTTGAATTGTCATAGGCAGTAAGAAGGTGAAAGCCACACTTGTTCTGGCTTATGAAAAGAAAATGTACAGTATTCTGTTTTAATTACAATTAATCTTCCAAACCCTGGCAGCTAACAGCGGTGGTGAGATATTCCAGCTATTAATTCATAAGCGGATGCCAGATTCTTCTCTTTGGTACCTCTGTCATTCACTCCCCCATAGTGTCTTTAAATTATTTAGAGTACAACTCAGTACATTTCAAAAGTATGAGATTTGAAAAAACTGCAGCAAGATTTCCTACACAGGCCAGCTATCGTTGGTGATGGAGTGCTCACGTATGAATTCATAAAGGGCAGAAATAGGCCATATAATATGAGTCTGTGCTGCACACTGAAGAGCTCTCACCTGTTCTAAAAATGACAGGAGAACTGAAGAGGTGAAACTAACAAACTGCTCAGAGATGCCAATATTAACACACACACGCGCACACACGCATGCACACGCACACACACACACACTTATTTCACTTGTCTTTCAGCTGCTTTAAAATGAGTTGTTCAAGGAGAGTTTGGTACCATCAGTGAAATTTTAAACCGCATTGCTTCACTTTTAGATATGTGAACTTCTCAAGTTTAGTTATTTGGATTCAGAGTTCATGTTTAGGCCTTAAAGTGAAGGGAAGCTGACATTCCCAGTGTGGCAGAATAAATAAATAAACCTACTGAAGTCCATAGCAGAAAAAATACCACTACTTTGACTTAAGAAACGCATAAAGGTTTGGAATAAAAGGTTGAGTACAGGAGTAAAGTAAGATGCACATTTAACTTATAGTATAAAAACAACTGGGTTGCATTTAATAAAATTGTTTTTTGCATGTATATTCTGTGCACTTATCATAGTGATTATAGAAAGTGAGTAATAAGTAGATACCATCCATCCATCCATCAATCCAAATCTTGTAAACATTTGCAAAATACAGTGTAATAAAGCATGAAATGTGATTTAAATACAATATAATAATAATAATGCAATTCAATGAATTTGTGTTAATAAAACGTCGAGCAGTTGGAGAGGGAATTCAATAAAGTGCTGTACCAGGAAATGTGGTGTAATTACAAAAAAGGTTTTGTTTGGAAGGTGCAAAAATATTTACAGTAAAGAAAAACAAAAATGAATAAAAACTGTACAAAATGAAACAAAACAGCAACGATGTGCTCAGTGGCTAAACCACAATAGTCCAAGTATTCGCTGGGTTGCTTGTCTGTTTGAGTCTGACCGCTTAAAGCCAGAAAGCCTTTTATATACTAAAGCCCCACCTACAGGCTTAACCAACCTAATTAGAAGAACTAAAAAGAACTAAAAGTTCATATTAATCAAACTAAATAAACGTATAAACACACAAAACAACAATAGCTACATTTCTCAAACCAACAACACAATAATCATTAACAAAATGAGAGTACAACAGCTTATAAATGGCAAAACAACTGTCTAACATCACACCGAAATGGTAGCTTCCACAGGAAATGATGTGGCAGTAGTTTCAAAAAGGCAATGGAACTGGTAGTGGTAGGCAAAGCGAGGCTTCATGAAGCACTGAAACAGTCGAAGCTTCGAAACGTTTCGAAACCCGTCTCTACAGTGGCACTTAGTGACCATTTTTATGTATTGCTCTGGATAAGCTTTAGCAAAGAAACAGTTAAGCAAATTGAGGAATTATACCCTACGTTGTAGAGTTTCAAGTGATTTAGTGGAGCGGTGAGAGTTCCACACTAGCATGTCGAGATAATGGGTTCGAATCCAGGGTGATGCAGCTATAGACGTTAGTTTTTAAATGCTCTATTCATGTAACGTGTTTTGTTTTAACATTGGTCTAACATCCAAATGAACACTTTGTGAATAAACATGTCTTGTTTTGGCCATAAAAACTTACATTAATAAAATACATAAAGTCATTATTTCAGAGTATTTGCACAAGTTGGGATTCGAACTTGGGCCATTTGCAGAACAGTTACTCTATGCACAAGCACGGTCAACTAAGCTACATGAGATTTTTTTTCCCCGACTCTGTCAGTCAAACGCAGATTCGTTAGGTCTTGAAACGTTTCTGAAAGGACCGATGCTTTGAATCGCTTTAGTTACGTGACCTGGTGTTTCGAAACACTTTAGTCACGTGACCTGGGTGTTTCCAATCATGCTTTGGTGCAGTGTTTAAAAACACTTGCGCTTCAGGATCTCGACACAGTGTCAGTTTCATGTCAGCCATCCATAGGAACTGGATTATGGGTTTGGATGTACTGATTGTGATCCCGGAAGTTTAACTGCAACAGGTTTGTGAAGAAGTTTTGAAAAATGAAGGTAACTAGATGTTTTTGTTGTTTTAAGATGCAGTGAAATCAGCACAAACACAAACTTAGACTAATCTAAACACAAAATCTCCATAACCCTTTCTGAGGTGTACAGATGTTAGGTTGCCGGCAGTGCACAGAACAAGTGAGATGGATGTGTGTTTTAAAGTCCAAGTTTAAAAGTCAACAGGTGAGCCTGTGACAATAAACATTACTCTTCTACGTTTTAAGGTGAATGCAAAAAATTGAAATGGTCCTTACCATGCTGTGAATGTGAAATGTATTCATAAATATGCTGTTAATTAATGAAGCAGCCAACAGGGGTCTGTCTAGGAGATGCCCTTTAAAGGAGAAGTTAACGGGGAAAAAAAATCATCTTTTCAATAGTCCTTTCCTGCTGAGAGGATAAATTACACTCATACAACAATATTCAGAGGAGCAGCCAATTTAACCCAGTAGCACAATATTAAATTGTGTGATCACCTGATCTGACCCTGAACGCTGATGTTTTTGATTTTAGAATAAACTAATGTTAATGTACCACATGAAGAACATTTACAAAAAAAAATAAAAAAAAATTGTAAGCTCTGGTCACGTAAAAATGGTTTTACTTGTGCAACTTGTTAATGTTAAGCAATACTAAACATATTTTTCACTCTTCTAATAACTTAATTTACAACATGAACAAGTAAGATGTGTGATTGTGAGATCGCTACAGTCTCTTTAATATTATTCCAGCTTTAACATTTTGTATTAAGGTTGTTAAGCATATTCATGTAAATACAACATCTCTTTCTCGTTCTCTATTCTAGTGGCAACAGTACTTTTACAGCCTCTTTACCGGTGTGTATCACTCCACCTGCAGTAAGTTTCGTGGCGACACTATGTAATTTTGAGAAGCTTTTCAGGCAAGAATATTTGTTTAGATTTCAAACATGCAGTTTATTCATAAGAACATGCAGTGCCTATTTGAAAATGTGTTTCGATGACTTCAGAGATGGGACTTCCAGCATATCAGTGGTCAGTATCATCATATTCATCTCATATTTATATTCATTCCCTGCCGAGAGCACCCTTCTGATGGACACTTGTTCTGGAATCTGATGTATACAGTAGTCAAAATTTTATGTGGATCAAAAATGTTTTTCAAAATTGTCCTAAGACAAGAATGAGTGTTGTTTAATAGTTTTAGAACAACGAAAGGTGACGATTCACAAAAAATGTTGACTACTGTATATCTAAAGTGATAATAATAATAATACCTTTTATTTATAGGTGCCTTTCAAAGCACCTTACAATATATAGCAAGCACATCATAAAAATACAAGCAATAAAAAGCAATAGACATCATATTAAACCAGCAAATTATTAAAAGCTATCCTGAACAAAACATTTTTTATCTGAGATTTAAAATTGGAAATAGTGTCCACCTGGCGAATGTGCAAAGGCAGGAAGTTCCATAACTTTGGTGCTGCACAACTAAAAGCCCTGCCACCACATGACTTAATCTTAAAGTTTGGAACAGATAACAATTCAGCAGAAGATGATCTCAGCGAGCGCAAAGGAGTGTACAAATGAAGAACATCAGAAAGATAGTGAGGTGCCAAGTTATGAAGAGCTTTGTATGTTAAGAGTAGGATTTTGTATTGTGCACGATAGTGAACAGGGAGCCAGTGCAGGTGAAAGAGAATTGGAGTTATGTGATCAGAAGCACGTGAGCAGGTAACTATCCTAGCTGCTGAATTCTGAATTAACTGTAATTTATGAAGTTGCTTATCAGAGATGCCAGATAGGAGAGAGTTACAGCAATAAATCTGTGTTGTAACTAAAGCATGAACAAGCACTTTAGTACTTTTTGGTTAAATGTGCCATATTATTCATTTAAAGTATATCTAAAAACAATATTTTTATATAATCCACTGTTACAGTATTTGTTCCAGAGTAAACTGATTTGGGCGGCGCGGTGGCGCAGTGGGTAGCGCTGTCGCCTCACAGCAAGAAGGTCGCTGGTTCGAGCCTCAGCTGGGTCAGCTGGCATTTCTGTGTGGAGTTTGCATGTTCTCCCCGTGTTGGCGTGGGTTTCCTCCGGGTGCTCCGGTTTCCCCCACAAGTCCAAAGACATGCGGTATAGGTGAATTGGGTAAGCTAAATTGTCCGTAGTGTGTATGTGTGTAAATGGAAGTTACTGGGTGTTTCCAGTGATGGGTTGCAGCTGGAAGGGCATCCGCTGCGTAAAACATATGCTGGATAAGTTGGCGGTTCATTCTTCTGTGGCAACCCCAGATTAATAAAGGGACTAAGCCGAAAAATAAAATGAATGAATAAACTGATTTGACTGCAATGTTATTTATATGTTATATTTATGTTATATATATATATGATGTTATAAATATATGATGTTTTATATATATATATATACTTTTCTTACAAAAAGTTTGTCTTGTTTCTAGTCCAAATATTAAAAAATTCTTAAATCAAGAAGCATTTTCTAGATAAGTAAAAAAAATAAGTTATTGTTTTCAGAAATTATTTGCCAAAATTAAGTGAGTTTTTCCTTAAAACAAGCTAAATAATCTGCCAATGGGGTAAGAAAAACTGTCTTTTTTCATTTTGACATAAGATTATTTTGCTTACCCCATGTCATGACTTTCTTTCAATAAAAGAAGTAGTTTTTAATAGAAGTACTTTGTACTGCAAAAGGGTGTGTAATTCATGTTATGATGGCAACAGAGATCAGATTATAATCAGTGCTAAAGTCTACAAGGGAGCAAACTTGGGATTTTTTATTGCTACTCATTCATTTTCCTTCGGCTTAGTCCCTTTATTCATCAGGGGTCGCCACAGTGGAATGAACCGCCAACTTATCCAGCATACGTTTTACACAGCGGATGCCCTTCCAGCTACAACCCAGTCCTGGGAAACGCCTATACACACTCATTCACACACATACACTACGGCCAATTTAGTTTATTCAATTCACCTATAACGCATGTCTTTGTACTGTGGGGGAAACCGGAGCACCCGGAGGAAACCCACGCCAACACGGGGAGAACATGCCAACTCCACACAGAAATGCCAACTGACCCAGCCAGGACTCGAACCAGCAACATTCTTGCTGTGAGGCGACAGAGCTAACCACTGAGCCACTGTGTCGCCCTTTCTATACTGTAGAACATAAAAACATTTGCTGACATGTTTCCTAGTGTATCTGTATGCATTTATTCTTCAAGCAATACTAAGTAATATTTTTTCTTCTTTAACTAGTTGTTAATGTTACCACGTTAGCATCTGTAGACCACCTGACCAATAAATATGCCAGTAAGTAAACAAACAAACAAGCAAAAGTCAGTTCACAATTGGAATAAATACATGCAAAAAAAATCCAATCACATTATGAACCACTATCCATCATCCCCAATATCATGCAACTATAACTGGCAAACAACTGTTCTGCGCTCAACAGAATGCAACAGGCTCCAGATCTGCGAATAGATATTTATGACTGCAGCATGTGGCACATTAAGATTTGACACAGCAATGGCCTGAAGCGCTGGACGCAGGGAGGAGAACAGATGTCAAATAGAGCCATGATAGATGAATGCAGATCCTAGGAGACATGCAATGATCCCAAACAAGACGCAGCACGACAACGGATGAAAGATATTCACACTGTAATCTCTACCATGGTTGAAAAGCGCCAAGAAAAACTTGAATTAGCCCGTCTATCTCGGACTCCCCAGACACACTGGTGAATAAGTGGTGATGGCTATTTATTTAGGATGCTTGGGAGCCGCTTTTTCCCAATGAATTGTTCCCTCTAATGAGCACTGCCTGCAGTTGCTTCTTTGAATTCCTGACTGTTACGTGACAAGTGATCCAAATGGGTAATACAACCTGCTCTAAGTGGACTATTAACACTGGTGCTCTTGAGGCTTCTGCTCTGGGCTCTAGTTACTTAACCCAAACCGTCCAGCAACACAAATCAAATTGACTGATGGAGGCGCAGTAATTGGGCTGATAAGCAGTGATGAAATGGTGCATGGGGAGGGAAAAGGCTGACCTCACTAACAGGTTCTGCATTGAAACCAAACCCAGAACATCAGGAGCACTGCAGAAGCTCCACAGGAGACGCAACCAGTTGGAATTAATAGAGATTAAATTAAGAAGTTTTATTTTTACACATTTACTGAATTCAACACAGCTCCCCCATTGTTATTAATTCATTCATTCATTCATTTTCCTTCAGCTTAGTGCCTTATTTATCAGGGGTCACCACAGCGGGATGAACCGCCAACTATTCCAGCATATGTTTTACACAGTGAATGCCTTTCCAGCCATAACCCATTACTGGGAAACACCCACACACTCTCGCACTCATACACTACGGCTAATTCAGTTTACTCAATTCACTTATAGCACATGTCTTTGGACTGTGGGGGAAACTGGAGCACCTGAAGGAAACCCACATGAACAAGGGGAGAACATGCAAACTCCCCACAGAAATGCCAACTGGCCCAGCCGGGACTCGACCAGCAAGTTTCATGCTGTGAGACGACAGTACTAACCACTGAGCCACTGTGATGCTCCCCCCAATGTCGTTGTTGGAAACATCAAAGGACGGATTATATGAAATAATTATATAACATATTAAGAGAAAATCATAAAGAAAACTCTGAAAATAAAAGACTAGCATGGATGCAAGATACAAACATATATTTCAGTAGAGAACTGGAATTCAATATGTTTGAATGCACAAACAAAAACATTGAATTCCTGACTGAGACTGCTACAATATAATTTGGTAATGAAAACTTACACTACCTGACAAAAGACAAAGTTTTAGGAACAACAAATAAAAACTTGACTTCTAGTTGATCATTTGGTATCAGAAGTGGCTTATATGAAAGGCAAAGGCCTCTAGATTACGCTTATTTTACCAAAATAAAATATGATTATGCCTTGATTTTTAATTATTTAATTAGGACAGTAAGGTCTGACTTTGCTTAGACAAAAGTCCTGTCACTTAAAACTTATACACTTGTGCAGTATAGAATATAAAGTCATGGTGCAGTGGAAAAAGAATTAATATTGTGTATGACTCTCATGGGCTTGGGCGACTGCATCCATACATCTCTGCAATGACTCAAATAACTTATTAATAAAGTCATCTGGAATGGCAAAGAAAGCGTTCTTGCAGTACTCCCAGAGTTCATCAAGATTCTTTGGATTCATCTTCAATGCCTCCTCCTCCATCTTACCCCAGACATGCTCAATAATGTTCATGTCTGGTGACTGGGCTGGCCAATCCTAAGCCCCTTGACCCTCTTTGCTTTCAGGAACTTTGATGTGGAGGCTGAAGTATGAGAAGGAGCACTATCCCGCTGAAGAATTTGCCCTCTCCTGTGGTTTGTAATGTAATGGGCAGCACAAATGTCTTAATACCTCAGGCTGTTGATGTTGTCATCCACTCTGCAGATCTCTCGCATGCCCCCATACTGAATGTAACCCCAAACCATGATTTTTTCTTCACCAAACTTGACTGATTTCTGTGAGAATCTTGGGTCCATGTGGGTTCCAATAGGTCTTCTGCAGTATTAGTGATGATTGGGATGCAGTTCAACAGATGATTCATCGAAAAAATCTACCTTCTGCCACTTTTCCAAATGACAACTAGAAGTCAAGTTATTATTTGTTGCTCTTACAACTGGGATCGACGACAAGACTTTTGTCAGGTAGTGTATATTACTCCTGTAAAATTAAATAAATTCAACCCTAATATCCCTGATCTGTTTTAAATGCAGTAAGATACAAGGTACATTTTTCCATTGTGTGTGGTAGTGCAAGGAGGTACAAAAATTTTGGGTGGAGGTGACTCGGTATATTTCTCAATTTATTTCCATTCCAATTCCTTCATGTCCTGGATTATGTATATTGAATATGTATGAAGACAGTTGTGCTTTGCCTACTAAAGAAAGAAAACGGATTGATTTATGTTTTATTATAAACTTAACAACATGTTTTGGCTCTTGAAAAGAAAAAAATCCTCTAAATTTTGTGATATCTGGGAGGTGTTTTTGAACTTTGTAAAAAATTGAGATTTTGAAGAAGCTTTGAAAGTCTGGAGTTGTGGAATGTGAATTGGTGTTTGATTAGATTTCTTTTTTATTTATTTATTTAATTATTAATAAAAAAAAAATTCTCTAAACATGTCTAGGGTAAGTTTTATCGGTGTTTGATTTATTGTAAAACCTTGTAAAACTTAACGAAAACTTGTTATACAATTTTTTTTTTTAATTAGGAACAAAAAAACTAAAAAGTTAGCATTCTTAAACTTACTCAAACTCATGGCTTTTTAAACATGTATGAAAACGTCTTCTTCAGACACAAACACAGTTTTGGTTATGTTTGGATTCTACAAAATAAGTGTGGAAAGTAGGGGTGCAATGGTACAGATTGTTTAACGGTTCATTTCGTATCATGGTTTTAGGGTGACAGTTTTGGTACAGTTCGGTATATGAAATGTTCTGTAAAAAAAACAGGATTGTCAAAAAAAAAAAAATATATATATATATAATAATAATAATAAATATATAAATATATATATATATATATATGTATATATAAATCAATCTACAAGCAAAAGTACAAACACAAAGATGCCAATAAAATAAACAATGCTTTTCAGGATTCTTACAGTAGATTTCAAGTATAAAAACTTAATAATATAATCAAATAACAATGTATACTGTTTACTCTGTTTACTCTACGCAAAATGTCAAATTCCCTTGACTTTTCCCTGATTTCTGCAGACTAAAAAGCTGAATTACCATGACCTATCCACCATATTTTTCACTGTAGAGCAGCGTGGGTATTGTAACTTAAATGTGTCAAGACATTCTGTCTCATTCACTTCTATTAGTTTTTATCAAACCAAAACAACCTATGCTGCTTGATGTTCAAAATCAGAATGTTACACAATGCTGGGTTCCACACAATTCCTTCATTTTGTCCCAACACAAATCGATTAATTAGCTGTCCCCCAAAAAACTCAAGAATTGTGTTGATTCAGTTCATTTTAAATAAGTAGTTAGAACAAGCAGCAAAAATAATTTTTTTGAGTGTGTCATATATTTGGTTGCTGGTTGACAAGAAAGAAAACAATAAAATGCCACATAAAAATATACTAACCATCTATTTGCACCTTGAGTTCATGTTTAAATAACAAACGCTTAGATGAGTTTAATTTAAACACGGATATCGGTGTACAGTGTGCTTTTCTGGCCACAGGTGTGATCGCGTGCTGTCAAATCCTGTGCAATAATAACGGCGTGAATGATGGGACAGCACTCTGACTGAACTAAGTTTACAAAAAAGTACAAAGAGTTTACAAAGAGTTTTTGTGAATTTAGACAGATAAAATGTAAAGTACATATTCCACTTCGTTATGCATCGATTTCACTTTTCAGCCAGAGTGTGCATCTATCGATACATCGAAACATTAGCCGAACTGTTTTACACTCTGTCAATTACCATGATGTCGATTTGACGTGTCATTTGATTCAACCCCTAATCCAAAGCATTGGCATGTGGAAATGCAAAACTGAAAAAACGCAAATGTAAATATGCGCATTGAATTATGGAGTTCGTAATGAATGGTTCAATAATATATGGAGTATTCTGGCATCCCTAGTGGAAAGTCATTCTGCCTTCATGACATATTGTCAATTTTTGAGTGAACCATCCCTTTTAAAATCCTCTAAGTGTGTGAATTTGAAATGTCCAAAGGGAGTTGAAAATTCAGTGAAATTCAACCAGATATATACAAGCATATAATCTCCTCACTGGCCACATTATTAGGTACAACAGTAAACTGCTCAGTCAGTACCATTTCTAGGCATAGACAAACTAGGTGGTCGTCTAGGG
>CAIGQV010018170.1:10290600-10308323 GCA_903798115.1 Danio jaintianensis
AGAGAGAGAGAGAGAGAGAGAGAGAGAGAGAGAGAGAGAGAGACAGACAGAGAGAGAGAGCAAGATTTTACAAATACTTTATTAAGCAATTACATATCAAACCACAAAATAATCAACAAATTGTTGTTTTACAGAACAAAGCACATCTTTATAGCACCATATATTGAAATTCTTTTTTCAAGATCACTCACTGAACCAGCGGTGGCCAAACTTTTTCTTATGAAGGGCCAAAAACCAAACTTGATTGAGGGTGTGGGCCAAAGGTAAATATACCATATTCTATTACATTCAAGTTGCCATTGATGATTTCCTAATTTATTTAATAATAAAACATAACTAGAAAACATTGTTTTATATTAACTAATTCAGTATATATTTTTTACATTTTATAATAAACTTATTACAGTTAAAAACAATCCCATTTACAACAGAATGGAGTTACACTAGTCAAGCTGCACCTGATTTTTTGCCTTGATTTGCTCGCAAATGTCTTCTGCATTGTCCTCTATCCGTTAAGTGACAGTATTTATATTTTAAAAATCTGATCCATTTACAGCATTTAATTGAAACATTTATTTTCAGTTTGCTTTTTTGTAGCTCAGGAATAAAACAAACAAACAAACAAACAAACAAACAAACAAAAAAGTTATGTTAAATTAGAAATTACTAACTCTATTAAAAGCATTCACTCCAACCTTCCCCATCATTCTCAATCTCTTCTCATGTGGGATGGTGGGGCAAATCAAAGATTACCATGGGCCAACTTTGTCCTGCGGGCCCTAGCTTGGACATCTCTGCTCTAAACAGTAATAGATAAAAATCTATTTTAAAACGAGCTTGTAACATTTTTATAAAAATACAAACTGCATCAACATCTGAGGAACCTTCTATCTTGTTTCGTCTACTCATATACACAGCCATCTTTGCTCTTCTCAAAATAAAATTGAACAATTGACATTGTTCTCTCTTTTTCTGTGAATATCTATACCCCAAAATGAACAACTGTTTAGAAAAAAACTACACCAAATAAATTGAAATGACACTTTAACCATGAAAACAATGACAAAAGACGACAACAATCCAAAAGAGAGAGAGAGAGAGAGAGAGTGTGTGTAGGAAGGCAAATTATCATAAGCATTTGTTTATATGGCAAAACATGTCTTTTTCACAAAGAAGGTTCATACAGATTCCAAAGGCAGATACTGATAAGATCAGGGACTGGTGTGTGGACTTTGGTGGTTTTACGATGTGGTCAGTTTGTATGCCCAGTATTTGGGCTTTGGTCACATGGTCAAGAAAGATACAAAATAGGTGGTAAACTTTGCTCTGGTCTTTTTTTCCTGCTCTGCACTTTTCCTGCTCTGTCTCTCCCTCCCCCTGTCTCTCATTCTCTCTCAGGTAACTTTAATTATATTTAAGCTGGGTACAATTAATATCATGTTTTTATCATTTCATGTTTTATCCTTTTGTACAGTTATTTGTAACTAATTCAGTTGTAACCATAGAGAATTATTGTCATCAAATCATTTCATTTTCAAGTATTCTGTGAATTACTTTTGATTTATCATCAACACTTAATTGCTCCATATTGCAATACAATACAATCACATAATAGCAACGCTCTCCCACGTTTTTAGATATTAAAACTGCCCTTATTTCCGTATTTGGTATAAGATTGCAGAAGGATGGTTTGACTAGAAATGTACAGTTTTTCACCATCATACTGATAACTTTTTAGTTATTCGAATTCCTATTCTTACAACTGTAACCTTATGCCTTCCAATGTGCTACTGTTTATCAAATATCACAGCAGCAGGCAGAAATATATATCTATTTTTTATTTACTGCAAGATATATTTGTAGTGTTAGAAAATTGGCCTATTATCATTTTCCACTTCCACCTCTGAACTTAAAAAAGAACTTGTATGCTGGAATGAAATGAAGTTGAATAAAAGTTTCAAAGCATTTCTTTAAAATGCCATGAGAGGTTTAAATAAGAGCTACTTTTATGATTATACAAACATCATTGTAGCTTATATATAAAAAAATATATATTTTTGAAGGTGTTTGTAATAGGACTTCTCAGTCGGTGTACTATAAATGTCAGAAAATGAAAAATTGCACTTCACATATCTAAAATACAATCACATAATAGTGGCAGTCCATCATTCTGATAGATGTCCAAACGCTTCTCTGGAGACCCCATATATTTCCTTAAAACACACTGAAAGTTATTGAAAAGCATTTTGCAATCAGTAGGAAAAGTACCTGAAGTGCCATTTCTAGGGCGATAGTGAGTCACTGTCAAGACGTTTGCCACTCGGGGTGTCCACCAAATGAATTACATGTTTATGTTTTTTTATTAAATAGGTAAAAATGGCAACAGAAAACATTTACAGATGTGTCTCACTGTCGTGCAGGTTAATCACCTCAATTCATCCAATTGCACTGCAGACCTGATACTACAAAAACTATTCTAATCTGCTTGAAGGGGCAGCGCGGTAGCGCAGTGGGTAGTGCTGTTGCCTCACAGCAAGGTCGCTGGTTCGAGCCTCTGCTGGGTCAGTTGGCATTTCTGTGTGGAGTTTGCATGTTCTCCCTGTGTTGGCATGGGTTTCCTCCGGGTGCTCCGGTTTCCCCCACAAGTCCAAAGACATGCGCTATAGGTGAATTGGGTAAGCTAAATTGTCCGTAGTGTATGTGTGAATGGGAGTGTATGGGTGTTTCCCAGTGATGGGTTGCAGCTGGAAGGGTGTTCGCTGCGTAAAACATATGCTGGATAAGTTGGCGGTTCATTCCGCTGTGGCGACCCCAGATTAATAAAGGGACTAAGCCGAAAAGAAAATGAATAAATGAATGAATGAATGAATGAATGAATCTGCTTGTAAAATACCATATTTATATAATTCTAAGACTGGTTCTGAAAAATATATTAAATTGTGAAAAAGGCTTAAGTTGTTTAAGGCTATTTTGTGATTTTAGCTTTTTTATATACACTGTAAACAAATTAATACTGTTTTTTTTTTGTTGTTGAAACAAATTAACTTTTGTAGTCATTTCAACTTACTTCAGTCAAACTGACAAAAAAAATATTAAATTAAACCTGATTAACTAAGTTAAAGTGCCATAAAATATTTGTTAGATTTTGTTATATAATTTTTTGTGTAGCAAGATTGTAAAAGTAACCCAGCAGGCAACTGACGTCACACGGACAAAAAAACTGACGTTGAACTCCAATGTAAGACTAACTTTGGTTGTATATGAAAATTGAGTTGACGTCAGAGCCCAACGTCAGTTTGAGGACAGACTCCAACTTCAAGATGAATTATTATGACATAATGACGTTAAGCTGATGATGGATTTTAGTTACCATATCTTATGAGTACGTGTCAGTGTTTGACGTCAAAATGACGTGGGTTTGAGGCATGGACTAGATGTTGAAATTTGGATAGTTAATGACAGAACCTAAATTTCACTTTAAGATCAACGTCAAGTCACGTGAGACTTTGAAGTTGTATGGATGTCATATGACGTTAAAATGATGTTGGATTTTAGTTGCCACAGCCTAAAACCAATGTTAGAAATAAAATAAAACTAAAGATCAACGTCATATACAGTAACGTTGTGTGCCTACTGGGAAACCAGTAGTGCGTTTTATCAACCACACAACATAATTACAATTTCTGCTGAAATAAGTGTGATGATGAATGTAAAATGAAACAAACAATTAGAAAAATGCTATTTTCAATGCATAATCTACAGTACATAATGAGTATTGTCTTCATGCATGCATAAAAAGCCTAGAGAATGTACATGATCCATGCAACAAAACACAGAAATCTGTATTTCAACGGAAAAAATAACATCCTTGTATACATCATATATAATATCTGGAGTGTTCCAGCAAGTGTGACCAAAGCAATAAACTGTAAGCTTCTGCAAACGTGATCTATGATATTAAATTAAATGTGGCTCTTCTACGCATCCCCTAAAGTCAAGGAAGATTTTTTACAACCGCAAAAATCCAAAGTTGCAATCAGCAAGGAAACGCAGAGGGATTGGAAATGCTAATTATCCTTGAGTTGATGCATTATGCAGAGAGGTATTTCTGCTTCAGTTTTGCCTTCTGCCGGAGCCTGCAGGATTGGATGAAGACTCGCACCTCTGTGATGCTGAGTCTGGCGTTACAAACGCTGATGGAAGGAACACAATGATTTCACAGTCACGGCTCAACACAACTCTGTAATCTGCAGCAAGTCAGTCCTATCAACACCTCAGAGAAGAGTTCAAAAACATATTCAGAAAAAAAGTCATTCTTTCATAAACGCCCCAAGAAGCCCAATTTAACATTAAAAAAGTTCTCTCTTTTTTTATAAACTATGGCACTGTTCACTTTGTACTTCAGAGCTACAACATAAATGAACTTTGAGAAGAAAAATTTTTTTTATGCGAGATCAAGGATTTTGCAAAACCTAGCTGAAAGATTATTGATTTTGATCAAGGCTTTAGATGTTTGGGTATATATGTAAAAAAAACTGTAAAAATGTGTAAAATATACGTAAAGATATGTAAAAAAAGACAAAGCCACTCAAGCAATGAAGAACGTGGTTCTACAAGCATTTTTGCAAAACTGTAACAACATATCTGGGTAAATATTATTAACACTACTATAAATTTCCTAGCCGTTTTAGGTGTGCCATAAAACTATCAAAATAAATGGTGGAGATTTTTAAAAATGATATCCATTTTCTGCAAAAATCGGTGTCCTTTTTAAAAGCTTTGGTTATACCACAGGTCTCAAACTCGATTCCTGGAGGACCGCAGCTCTGCAGTTTTGCTCCAACGCTAATCAAACACAGCTGATCCAACTAATCAAGGTGTTCAAGACTACTAGAGACATTTAAGCAGGTGTGAGTTGGAGCTAAACTGTGCAGAGCTGTGGTGCTCCAGGAATTGAGTTTGAGACCATTGGGTTATACTGTATTGCCTCATTGTTGTTGTGTGTTCTCATTGATTTGTTATTTTGTGGGTATTTTCCTGCGTGATTTAAGCAGTCTGTGAATCACATGCCCAAGCAGAAAAATGCAATATTACTACACTGTAAAAATATCTGTTAATTAACAGTTTCTGTAGTGTTTTCCACTTATTCACGATTGTGAATTGCATTATGGGACCTTGATCTTGGCTCTGTCGACTTTTGATGTTAAAATATAAAAGTTCAAAATCAAAACATGCATCACAAAATACAGAAAACTGCTAATTTATGGATATTTTTGACAGTATAAGTCACATTTTATTGAATGCCAACTAACTTGTCTAAATTAAATGTCCATATAAACTGTCCATATGGAGATAGATAGGTGCATAGACATTGTTAAGTTATTTTGTGGTATTTATGTGGTGCTGTACAAAGAATTGTGCAAAAATTAAGCTTTATTTGTTGATAATATGTTCCTGTAAACATTATTAGTATGAAACGGAACAAAAGTTGTTGGCGTCATACTGTCCCGTAGTGTTCATTTTACCCAGATACTGCAGTTAAACTTATGTTTAAGTACATTTTTTGTGGTTCCAATAAAAATGTAGGCTGAAGCACGTATTTCCAATGAGCCTGTGTTACAGTTTGTTTGTTTTTCAATTGTTTTGCCCGAAATTTCAGAACCCTGATGTCAATTTTCAAAACTCTAGACACAAAACTCAAAACAGTCACTACTTTTAACGCAGGCTCTCCAGTGTTCAAAACAATGCATGTTGTGTTCATTTCTTTAGAGATGTCTTTTATCATTATTTCACATATTTAGGATCATTATTTTACATAATCCTTTTATCATACAAATACTACAAGAACATAACTTTAGATTACCCGTAAACAAGATAGACATCGTTTCAATAAACAATCATCAACAATCATTAAATATTGTTGTTTAAAATTTATGATACAAGTTTCATTATTGTTCATAAGTGTAGAGGGAATAGTACGGACAGTGACAGTAAAAAAAGGAAAACAACAACAACAACAACAACAACAACAACAACAACAACAACAGAATAGTAAAGTTAACAAAAGTGTTTCTCACTGCACGTCCCCATATCGAAAAGCTGACCTATGGCATGATATATGGCAACATATGCAAATTACATTTGGATTTCACATACTGTATATAAAATGTAATATTTGTCAAAATATTGCAAAAATCACTGCTTACATTTTTTTCAAACACATATGCATATATTTCTATATATCAGATTTCTATTTGGGATCTGTGTTTCCATCAGTCTTGTCCTGTGGATTTGGCCACAGGTTCTCCCCTTCCCATCACAGTGGGGTTTTCATTAGTCAAAAATCTTGGAAAGAACCTTCTGTCAATGTGAATCTAGGCCTAACATTTGTCTGCTGTGATTGGGCTTGGAACAAAGAAACCATAAATATGGAATAAGGATGAAATCTAATGTAGACCAGTTGGGTCATCTTCTGTGGGAACTGCTGTCATTTGATCTATCCTGAATCATCCTCTAAATATGTAATATTGTACATCAGTTTCCATGCATCAAGAGTAATGCAACAGTTACTTATCATTTTGAATGCTTGTATCAGTTGTTACATCATGTTAATTAAATGAATGCACAGTTATTTCAAATGTAATGTTTGGGTTGCATTTTGAAAAGGGAACAATTTGATGTTTAATTGTATTATATTGAAAAGATGATTTTAGTTCAATGAACAAAGTATATTTGACTTGTGTATTGTATCCAAGCATTTGAAAAAAAGAGTTAAGAGTTTTGCAAAAATGTGCAATTTTGCCAATAGTTGTGAATTTTGTGTCTAGAGTTTTGAAAATTGACACCAGGGTTCTAAAACTTGAGGCAAAACGACAAAAAAAACTAACAAGTTATGGTGGACTTGTATTGATTCAATTGTTTTACTAATGTTCTTCTGTTTGTTATGTGTGTGTGTAAGCATGTGGGGAGACCTATTTTGGACCCAGCTATCACTAACGTGCTCTTTAAATAACAACAAAAAAAATTTATAAAATAAAAAACTACACTTTTAATTGGTCAATGTCTGGGTGTATTTCAGTTGCCTCAAAAAAGCAATGCACTTTATTCACGTTAACACAACTCCTTTTCAAACCAGAACGCACATGGGTGCAAATACAGTACGTTTCCTATTTAAACAACGTTGCACAGGAAGTGAAAAGGATACCTGCGCTGGGCTGAAACAAGCAAAACACACTTGCATCGGACCTGGTGCCGCATTGCTTCAGGTGTATGGTAGGGCCCATAGAGTTTATTAGGAGAGAGATTTTTTTGGTGGGATGTTTCAGAATAGATGTGGGTCTAAAAAGCCAATAAAGACTTAGGAGAAGTGCTGGATGTCTGACAGGCATCGATGAGGATGATGCAATTTTTATGAGTTGTGAAAAAGCTTTTTGCTTCCTACTAATGAATTAGAGAAGACGTTTTTTATGAAAAAAAAAAAAAAAGCTTATGAGAATGAAGTGAGGTTTAATTGATTTTCAAGATTACCAGCAGTGCAGGCTGGGAAACGCAGTCAGATCACAGATGAAGGGGGATTACAAAGGCAATGTAATTTCACAGGGTATGGTCACAGGGTAGAATCAGGCAAAATCGTGTCATGGATTCCATGATGTCAGCGATCCAGAAGATGCTTCCCCTCGCAGTGTCTCATCAAGTGCAACAGGATATGCAAATACGCACACAGTGTGGCAGAACGTCAAAAGAAATGAGAAACATTTGTTTTTTGAGAAACGCATCTCTTCCAGAACAATACTTTCTCAGATGCTGGAGAGAGGTGCAACCTAGTTCAAAGGCCTATGTTTTTCCGCAGAAACTTACAGACTTTATATTATATATATTTTTTTATACTCAGATTTTCTAGCAGATTTCAGACATACTGTAAGTATCATACATATTAACACTGACTACATTTACATGGACATCAGTAATCAAATTATTTGCCTTAATCTGAATAAGACAATAATATGATTAAGGTGTTTACATGAGTTACTTTTTGAATGTTCCGTTCATGATCCCATTTTACATGTTATAGCTCATAGTTAAAATCATTAAAGTCATTGCGTCACCGCGCTATCCTCCGGAGTTTCATTAGTAATTTTTTGACTTTAACTGCAGTTTGGCACTTTCACTTTCATTCAGGAACATTTCATGCATGCCCCCCCGCGACATACCGAGGTAAAGGATGCACGTATGAAGTAAGGACTGGTGGAAGAGTGTTGTTTAAATGGAATTTGATTCCGCAGCCTGAATGAAAAAAAAAACAACTCTGCATTTTGCGATGTATGTGTTTGTGGTCATTTACTGACTCGGTAGGTGCAGAGACAAGTGTCAAACAGCCATGTGTGTATAGGATGTCCTGTCACAAAATGTGGCGAAAATCCTACACGATGGTAATACTTTGATTAATGCCTTTACTTGTCTGTACTGCACTTCAATAATGCGACTAAAATCGGCATACTCCACATGTTTTAATTCCATTTCTGTTTAGTTCGATTATGACTTTAGTCGGATTAAGGTAATCAAAAATCGATGTTTACATGGTAGACTCATAATTAGAGTATTGTCTTAATCGTATTAAAATCTGATTATTGGTGTCCATGTAAACATACTAATTTTGGATATATTATTTATATGTGCACGCTTGCCGCATGTATATTGTAAAACCCGATGATAAGTAACTGTTTGAGGAAACCAATTATGGCAAACCATTTAAGTTTTGAAACAAAATGGTTTAAGTACAGTAAACGTGTGTATATATATATATATATATATATATATATATTTTTTTTAAACGTTTGTAAGAGGAACTACTTTCTTTCGCCATTCTTTCACATCTGCAGCTGACGTCAGAACAGCAGAAACCATTTCTCATGCACTAACGTCACTTTAGAGCTAGTATTTGAATGATTCTCTAGCGTAATGTCTAAAGTGATGACAAAACAGGTGATTTTGCTCACATTTTAAGATTATAAGGCTGAACGGCATAAAATGCCATCAGTCTACAGAGATTTCCCAGTATTTCTCTGTTGCAATCTGGAGATCACAATATTACTATGATATAAATACAGCACTACAACATACAAAAGAGAGAGATCGACTTAGAAAGTCATCTACCTGTTTAATAATGATTTGATCAGCTGTAGTTTGAAATTGCGCAGTTTTTCTCTTAGGGCTTATTATGCGGTCTCTGTCGCCATCTTGTGGATGAACATCGTCAACCGTCTTTGCTCAAAGACAGGCTAATGGCCGCAGACGCGCTGTCTCTTTAAACATTTTGAGTATTAGCAACTTAAACATTTTAAGTTCAGTTATCAAATTGATATGACATTAGATAAATTTTTTTTTAAAGTTACTCTAACTTAATGAAAACGCTGTTCTTAGACATATATGAGAATCTAAATATCAGATATTTCATTATATAATTAGGATGTTTGTCAATATTTGCAGAAGAGGACTAAAAGAAACAAAAAACAATGTATCCATAATTCATCAAGGCCAGGTTTGCCAGGTGTTAAACATGTCGCCATGGTCACCAAGGTTTTATCCTTGTCTCAATAAGTTTTTAATAATTTAAGAAAGAATAACATTTTGTATGGTCACTTATTGTTACTGTGATACAGAGGAAATTTAATTGCTTTCATTGATTTAACAGATCACAGAACTGGCTTTATTGCAAAAAGAAAAAAAGAAAAAACTAAGCTCATAAAAATCACCTTTGATTAATCACACAGCCGAAGTGAGAATACGTATGTTATTTAATTGTCACGTACATGAATATTTCTGTTACACTGAATAATAATGGGACATTACACCCATATTTTTTGACTATTTCACAAACGTTATTTGCAACATAAAAATAGACACTACTTGCTTTTAATGATTTCTGTATATAAATTTCCTTTTTAAATATGATTTGATGCGGACACCAAAATGTGACATATCATTTTAGAGCAGCATGCTAGTTATTCATTCTAGTTTTTCATTCATTCCTTCTATTCATTTATCTGCTGATGTATTATTCATCATAAACACTTATGTTCTTGACCCCTGCTTGCTTTGCAGATGTTTAAGGCCAGATGTCACAGCAAGATCAATCTTTAGGTTGCTATACATTCACAGCTCCTCACTAAACCTTGACTGTTGCTTCAACCTGTCTCATTTGAATTGCAGAGAAACCACATCAGTCAATGCAGACTCCTGACATAAACACCTTAACATCTACGTCAGAGAGCCTTTAACAAAGCATCTCTAAAAATTGTTACATGATCTGTTCTCTTAGATGGATCACCACTCCTTTAACCTCTATTTAACCTATTTAATCTATTTAACGGAAGTCATTACAAACAGGTCTACAGAGGAAATCATCTTAGAGAGTTTTAAAACAGGTTCTTATTTTTAATAAGAGACTGGCTGGAGAATTTCTAAAATCTCATGAGAAAACATACATTACAATTATGCCTCATTTCCACTAAGGGGTATGGTTCAGTACAGTATGGTATGGTTCAGTATGGGTCACTCACTGCCAGCAGTACCCATACTCTGTAGGCATGGTGTACTGAACGTTGAATAAAGCCATATGGGCCGTTTACATATAATGTCTTTTGAGTGCTCAAGTTCAAATTATTTCAAACGTATACACTGTAAAACCTAACAGTGAAAATCACTAAATTAAATAATTAGTTAGTTTAATAGCGATCATTTTATTTGATCTATTACGGGTGATGCCGCCACCATGTTAGTGGAGAGATCAGAGCTGCTGGATTTACAACATGTTAATTCATCAACTTCTACCGATTGACATGAAACTAAGTGGCTGTTTAACTGGAAGAAGAACAGAGTAAATGTTCTAGATACCTAAACAGTGTGTATCTGATCTGAAAAAAGCACATCATCAGATAATGCGTAAAAATTGATTTCATAGATTTCAGCATGTATTTTACAAACCGTAAATGTTGTTTTGCTTGTACCTACGTGTATTGAAATGTCTAAAACCTAAAATCAGTGTTTATACAGGCACAATTCGATGAAAATCAAGGATTTTAAGCACTTTTTCAAGCACCTATTTTTTTCAAGACTGACACGCAACATATTGAACACCTATTCTCAGCAATCCATAAAAACATTCCATAGGAACTATCTATCGATTTATACAAATTACACAAACATTAATCATAATATAATAATTAATTAATAATGTAATATTATTAATATAATAAGCCTATTTTAAATGTGCTTGTGAATTTTTTTTTTTTTTCATTTGTTGATGTTCTCACAGATAGAAAGAGAACTGAAAATTTGTACTCAAGTAAAAATACTATTACATTGCTAAAATAATAAAATTTTTTGTAAATAATACTAATATTGAGTAAAAGTACATATCTAAAAAAAATATTTATTACTTTCATTAGAGCCCTTTTTTAAGTGTAAACTTGTTTGAATGGTTTAATTGTTTAATCACAAGACTACATATATAGAAATTTGCACTAACAAAGGAAGTATTACTGATTGTTTCTTTTATGACAACTAATCATTTTCAACACCACTGGCAAAACTACCACATACTGTATAAGGCCACTTTTTGGCCATTTAAAAAACAACAACAACAACAATATTTTTAAGCTTTGAAAGGTTTAAAGAATATGCTGATTTTGCCTTTTATTTACACATTTTACACTATTTTTTTTATTTGCTCATTCTGTGTCTGTCTTTGCAATATTGCAAATTTGTTGCTTAAATAGCTTTACAGCACATGGAAATTTTATTTTACACTTGATGTTTAACAAATGAAAAACATTATTCCAATATACCATTTGTTTTTTTAGTTTTTTCAGTCATTGCAACACAGCAAACCCTTTGTCACGTAAAACTAGACCATAGATATATACACTAGATATCACATACCACATACGGACCCTGAGCATGCGTAAATAGCACCGCCACATTTATACAGTGCTCCCAGGACAAATGTCATTCAATCGCACTAGTCAAGACTAGTCAATGTGAAGATGCTGGACTTTTTCGCTGTGTAAGGGTGCAGTAACGAGCAAACAAAGAAAACAAAGCACAAAGGCAGAACATTTCATAGGTAAGATTTTGTTTTTTACGTTTTTGTTTGTTACGAACTTTTGTGCTAAACGAGTATTGATGATAATACATTCTCTTACTGCACTGACCATAAAGCAAAGCATCAACTCGCGCTAAATACTAGGCTTATGCTAGTTTTGTTGAATAAAATCAGCAAACAATGTAAATGAAATATGACAACAAGACGCTGCGGTGCCAGAAACTTGTATTATTGTCGGCTAACTGAACGAGTCGTTCATAACGGAGATTCATTCACAAACGAATCGCTCCCTCTATTAGAATGAGAAGTGAAAGCAGGAGAGGGTGTGTGTTTCAGGACATGGATTAGATCAAATTTTACAGAGAGGGAGGATAATACATTTCCATGCACACAAACACACGCTCTTTGTCTGTAATGCCCGTGCGGTCACTTATTCATCGATGTAGAAAAGTGATGTGAAATTATAATTTTAGTAATTAAAAAAAATATTTGCATACTGACCACTGGGAAAACTCCCGATAATAGATATATGTGTAAATGTCTATATATCGCTGGCTCTGGATGGCCAGTCCTCCACTGCACCTTGGTCCCACATTCATTTCAAAGGAGCGCTACCCTGTACTAAAATGGCGGCTCTATTGACGCATTCCTTCCAATAGACAACAATAACGTAGGCGAAATCTAATGTAAATATCTATGAAAGTAGTGAAGGTCGACTGTGATTGGCCACTTTTCATGTCAGTCAAATCACCGCTTCGGAATCACGGCAGTTTGTGCGGGTATTTTTACATTAAATAGTCACAAAATTTCACAAACATTTTTATTTTTCCGGCGTGAAAATTGCATACACATTCTCCTTGTAAATTTAAGCACTTTTCAACTAAACAAGCCAATTTTTCAAATTCAAGCACTTTAAAAAGCACCTTGTGTGAACCCTGTAAAAGTACGTTTTTATTTTTAATTTTTTTAAACCTTGATTAATTGCACTGAATGTTCTAATCACAACGGTCAAGAGGTTGATCCGGCCAAGGTTGTTCAAACCGATGTGATCGTAGGAGTCATTATAGACCGTTTTAACTTTAAAAGTCAACAAACATTTTTTTTAAATATAGTTCTAGTATCCTACTATAGTTCTAGTATCCTACTATAATTCTAGTATCTTACTATAATTCTAGTATCCTACTCTATTTTTATTAGATCATATGGCAAGCAACAATTCTTTTTTTTTTTTTTTCTGGTTTTCTTTTAACTGCATGTCCAACAATGGGTGATGAAGTCACATTTGTACACACAATGACTTTAACCATAGCAGCTGCCTAGCACAAGCTTGTTATATGGCAAGTATGAATAGATTTTCCTCCCTTTCATAATAGCAATTATGTGCAATTTTTAATAAACATCATCTAATGAGAGGCTAGCAAAAGGATGAAAAAGCAATGACTGAGTATATTAACGACAGTGAGGAAAAAATATATACTTTTTTGTTTAAATTTGAACTTCCCCTCAGTGCCTTTATGCATGTAAAAAAACATTTAATTTAAAATGCAAAGTTACAAAGCAAAAAGTCCATGCCAAAGAGAGTTCATCTCTCTGACAAAAAACCCTTGCCTGAAATGCCTTGTGTATAGTCAAAATGTATAATTTTTGTATAATTCTGCCTGGTGGTTACTTTGGCTCACTCACAACCAAAGGTAGTCATGACAATTACAATATACAATAACTCCATGTTGCTGGTGTGGTGGCTCAGTGGTTAGCACTGTCGCCTCACAGCCAGAAGGTCGCTGGTTTGAGTCCCGGCTGGGTCAGTTGGCATTTCTGTGTGGAGTTTGCATGTTCTCCCTTTGTTCGTGTGGGTTTTCTCCGGGTGCTCCGGTTTCCCCCACAGTCCAAAGACATGCGCTATAGGTGAATTGAATAAACTAAATTGGCGGTAGTGTATGTGTGTGAATGAGTGTGTATGGATGTTTCCCAGTGATGGGTTGCAGCTGGAATAATTGGTGGTTCATTCCACTGTGGCGACCCCTGATAAAGGGACTAAGCTGAAGGAAAATGAATGAATGAACGAATGAATAACTTTCAATGCCATGCATGAGAATGAAAAAATTCTGGTTAAAAAGTATTTGAACCCTATTTCTCAACAGTACAACCACAATCTTTTACAATGTTTTCAACATTTGTCTAATGGATGTTAAAACAGAAACTATAACAAAAATAGAACATTAAAAGTACCATAGACAGTGGTGCAGCTTGTTCTTCATATCCATCATTCATATCCGTTATTATCATAACTCTTATGACACATAAACGGTATGACAAAATATATGCAATACACTATAAAAAGAGGTCTTTTAATTAATCGTTTTGCATAGTCTGTAATTGCAAGTGCTTTTCTGTTTCGTTACACTTGTAAACTGCATTACAGTTTGTTCCACTGAAAGAAGTGATCAGAGACAAGACAATCATGTTTATGACGGATTTATGACAAGTTATGTTGTCTTAGTAATGTCAACCATAACATTACAATCATAACCATTGGCATCCAAAGCATTTGTTTTTCCTACTCCTACTGTGGAAGCCAGAGGTTACAAGTTTCCGTTTTTTTTTTAAATGTCTTATTTTGTGTTCAACAGAATAAAGAAACTCTTAATGGAACCACTTGTGATTGATTGAGTAAATAGTGTATACATTTATGAGTGAACTATCCCTTTAAAGCTATTGTAAAGAATGTCTTGGTAAATTGTTTTGGAGCTGCAGTAAATAGTCCAATAATAGAGAAAAAATATACTTAAATACCAATTCAGATTTATCTTTTGATGAAAAAAAATGAGTGTTTTACTGTAGAAAATCCAATTGAACACAATTGTTATATAAATAAGTTGAATTAATAAAAACAGACTGAACAAGATCATTACAATCTTTTAATGACGGGGCAAGTGTTTTTGAGATTTCAGGATCTCTCCAATAAAGATTCCAAAATGCATTGATTTTGGTAGCCTGAGGGAGGCTCAGAGTGAACAGAATTCTTCTTTACATCACCCGGATTTGCTTGTTCACTTCCAGCACTGGACAGAGACCCTGTTCGCACCTGGTATTAAGATATGTTTTTGTCGATCTGATCACAAGTGGACAAAAGAGACACAATACCGTTGACACGTGACGTTTAAATGTATCTTTTTTTGTCCACTTCTGACCACTTTTAACCCTTTTCTGTGATGAGGGGGGGGGGGGTCTGTGGGTGGGTGTTGGATTTCTCTGATCTTTAATATAGCATAAAATATACAAAAATTAAACATCTTATTAAAAGTAGCCTCGCAGAACAATTAAACCCCTTTATAAATAGGTTACTTTACACATTGACAAATGGATTTATAAATATTTGATTATTTTATTTTATGATCAACTCTTATTAGGCCTAGACATTGTTCTGTTTTATGATTTTAAAATGTAGGTTATGTATATCTTTTTTTTTTTTTTTTTTTATTTACAACCAACTCCTGCCTAGACACTTTACTCTGCTTTACAGTTTAATATGTACAGTCAAGCCCAAAATTATTTATACCCTTGGCAAATTCTGACTTTTAGATAAACTTCAATCAGCAATCAATCAGCTTCAATCAATTCAATCAGCAAGTTATTTATTTATTTATTTATTTATTATTTTATTTTTTTTACCAGAAATGACACAGGCTTCTTCCAAATGATAATAAGATGATGTATAAGAGGCATCATTGGTGTAAAAAATATATTTCTCAGCTTTTATTTGAATAAAAACTTTACGACAGAATTTGCCACCAATAACTTCGGGCTTGACTGTATATATGCTGTTGTCTTTATAAAAACTGTTTAACAAATATTTTAGCATATCGAAAGTAATTAAATTAGGTGTTTAAAAAAACATTATGCAAAGGATAAGAGGAATTGATCATGCAAAAAGACTGATCAACACACGCAGTACCCAAAGATTTTCAGGTGCAAACAGGGCCAGAGATGCTCACGAAAGCTTCAGCTGAATCTGAGCACAAACATGCTGGGACATGAGGAAAATATACAGCACAGAGGACAGACGCTGTCCCAGCTGAAACACTGACATCCTCCTTTCTTCTGTATTCTACACAACATGCAATCGATACATCCAGCTAGAACCTCTTATTCACCAAACGTCAGATCTCCCAGGGAAGTGAATATGTATCTATGTTCGTGTATTGGCAGGGCGATTCAATGCTGCAAGGAGAACTGAGCTCATACTGCTGCCCAATCGATACCACTGAACTTTCAAAGAGAGTGACTCACTGATCCTCCACTAGCTCTGATACAAAGCAAAGATGCGCACCATTTATATATAGCCAGCTATGCTAAAATGAAAGGTCTGGCATCTGTAAAACAGCCTCACTCTTTTCTGTACAACAGTCATCCATCCTGTTAGAGGTCATTTTGAGCTCTTTGATGGAAAGTGTGTGTGGTCAATGTGCATCGTCTTAAGATAAATTCAATGAAAGTGTAAATAGACGACTAAATCAGCACATGAACTTAGAAAGTTTTTTTTTCAAACATTGCTAAAATCCACCGGAAGCTAAAGAATTTACCATCATATTCATTTTCCTATTTTTAAGTGAATCTCATGTGATTGAGTTAAGTTACTCCAGGTTTTAGCGTCATATGATCTTATAGAAACGTTATAAAATACTGATTTGATGATCAAGAACTTTTTTTTATTATTATCAACACTGAGATTTTAAATAGTAATTTGACATTGTCAACATGTTTGAGGAAGCTATGATGGGCTTGTTTATGATTATCTAGTGAATAGCAAGTAAAAAAAAATTTGAAAAGCATTTGAAAAATAGATTAAAAATATACTATACTGTCACTGTTGACCAACTTATTGCTTCTCGCTAAATACAAGTCTTAATGTCTTTAAAAAAAAGAATATGAAAACAAAACTTTTGAATGATGTGCGCACTAACCTTAGTTTATACAGAATGTTTAAATTAAAATGAATATAGATTAAACTAAATAGAAAAAGTGTTTATATATTTAAAACAATGTTGCTTATTCTTTTAAACCTAGATTAAATTAATTATTTTAAAGATGTTGTTTGTTTCTTAAAATAAAAGAAATAAAATCTTACGAACAACACTAACCTTAGTTCATACACCATGTTTAAATTAATATTAACCAAAAGTACAATAAATGGAAAAAAGTTGTTTGTTATTTAAAAAAAATAAATCATTAATTCTTTAACATAAAAGTCTGTGTGTGCTAACCTTAAAACTACAGTGTGCGCTAACCTTAGTTCATGTTTAAATTAATATTAAACAAAAAAAGTGTTGCTCATTATACCTACATTTATTTTTATTTTACCTAAAATGAAAGTGTTACCTTTAAACATTAAAAACATTCAACTAATAAAGTTACATACTATAATCACTCTCAGAAATAAAGGTACAAATGATGTCACTTAAAGAGTTATGTCTCTTTAAGCTACCAGTATGGACCCTTTAGATACAAAAATGTACCATTGAAACAAATATACATAAATATTGTATCAATCAACCAATCAATCGACAGATTAATCAATCAACTGACCAATCATTCAATCAACCAATCAATCAACTAACCA
>CAIGQV010018170.1:10308333-10323805 GCA_903798115.1 Danio jaintianensis
TGACTAATCATTCAATCGATTAATCAATCAACTGACCAATCATTCAATCAACCAATCAATTAACCAACAAATCAATTGACCAAATATTCAATCAACTGACCATTCATTTAATCAACCAACCAAACCAACCCAACCAATTAATCAATCAACCGACCATGATTAAACATTTAGCAACATTAACAAAATGTTTATATAACATGTCAATAAAAGATATTTCTATGAAGACCCTTAAAAGCTGTTATTACATGATTTTGCCACAAATGCACTGCGTTTATAATAGTTTCCAGCAATAACCTTGTCCTGAACTCTCAGTGTGTTGATCAGTGTGGTCTTTGGTGATGCTGCCCTGCATCCTTCTGCTCTCTCAGCCTGACAGAGCACACAAACAAGACCTCAGAAGTGTCTCTTCTTCATGACGGATGAGCCTGAGGGACACAACAGCAGGACAACATCCTGACGTTCACACACACAGCTTGTCTGTCTGTGCGGCTGACAGCGAGGAGAGCCGAGGGAAGTGTTGAACCATGGACACTCGTCTCCGATCAGAAGAGCGGTGCTTCACGCAGCAGGAATGGAAGGTGTGCACTGACAGGTCCTCCAAACAGTCACCTGAAGTCTGGATGGGCCGGATTCCTGCTGTGTTTTTGAGACGCTGGGGTTTATTTTCTGCTAAGAAGACTAATGAGACGTAACAAGAGAAAATTCTGTTCGGTTTGCTGCTGATGGTAGCACTACAACACTTCTCCATTCCAGGCCTACTGTCATTTCACTTTGTTTCAAAGCAGCGGGATTGGCTCTCTCTCTAACGTCTTGACATTTTCATTAAATGTCAATCAAACAAATGCAGTCAATTAGCTGTGAACAATAGTGTTGAGAATGAAACAGAATCTTTTTAGAATTCCCCTTAAAGAAAAATAAAACATGAGCATCACATGAGCTTTACATATGCGCACACGGTGTAAAAATCACATCTGGAACACATGTGAAACCTATGGACATGTTCATGGTAAGATGTGAAACATGGAACATATGTGAAAAGTATGAAACTTGTGGTTATGGAACATTTTCATGGTAAAATTAACAAATGTAACACTTGTAACATGTCAGCACATCAAATTTGTGGCTTTAGAACTAGGGATGCGCCTGAAAAAAACTAACAAAACTAAATTGTGCTGAAACCAAAACTTGTGGATTGACTTGGCTGACAACCGAAAACGGACCTGAACTCAAAAATGCTTTGTAATAATTACTGTGCGTTCACACCGAAGGCGGCGTGACTGGCGACAACGCTGTCTGCCTTCACAGTTCCGGCATTAAAATTCGATACATTGATCTCGTATTTAAAGGGGCCTTTGCTGTATATCAGCAAATCACTTACATTCCCACATAAAAAATGTGATTCCTAGCGTGAAAATGTTGCATGCCTTTTATCAAATTCATTGACCTATGGAAGATCAAATTGTTGCATGTGGTGTGGCTTTGCTCCACTTATCCAATATGTTCATATGTCTGAAATATTCTGAAGCAGTTACTGTACTGTTTTGCATTGCCGTTATAGTTAGCATGAGATTCACACTTAAAAAAAAAAGCATATATAACATTAATGCACATCAGTAACTCGCCAATAACCTTTTTTATTTACGGCCCTCGTAAATAACTGGAAATCCGGCGACCCCGATATTCAAATATTCCTCTCAAGTGGTGGACTTCTACATTCCAATTGCTTGCCACAGTACCACGTCATACTGTAGCTCATTACCATAAAGTTGGCTTGACTTCAACTCTCCTCGCCGCCCACACCGGCGAAGACACGCCGTGCCTCTCCTTGCTGTTTATCGCCGCCGGCTCCCATTGAAAATGCATGACTTCGGTGTGAACGCACAGTTAGCAATTAGTTTATTCAATAATATAAAGTAATTTTGTAAGACTTCTTAAAATTAACTCAATAAATTAAAGAACAAAAGCCAATAAAATTACCACATTTGCCATGACAGCACAGTATTGCTATTGCAAGCAGCAGGAACAGGTATTGTACATAGAGATCTCCTGTCGGCAAGTAATTTCGGCAGATTTAGCATTTATTTTGCAGACTTTGCACTTCACACTGAACAGTGACTATGGCTGGAGGGAGATTGGAACCAGCATGCTGAACACTGGTTCAAAGGTGCAGTATGGCTCATATTTTCTCTTTCAGCTGAAAATTGAAAATGCCATTTTTGGCAGCCAAATATTCTGTGCATCCCTATTTGAAACATTCATTCATTCATTTTCTTTTCGGCTTAGTCCCTTTATTAATCTGGGGTCGCCACAGCGGAATGAACCGGCAACTTATCCAGCATATGTTTTACGCAGCGGATGCCCTTCCAGCTGCAGCCCATAACACCCATTCACACATACACTATGGCCAATTTAGCTTATTCAATTCACCTATAGCGCATGTCTTTGGACTGTGGGGGAAACCGGAGCACCCGGAGGAAACCCACACGAACACGGGGAGAACATGCAAACTCCACACAGAAATGCCAACTGACCCAGCCGAGGCTCGAACCAGCAATGCATGTTATTTTATGGTAAAATCATGTGTGTGGGACAACAAAAAAGTGTGGTTGTTAGTAGTGTTTCTCACGATACTGAAATTTGTAACCTTGATTCGATAACTTGAAAAATATCGATATTCGATACCCTTTTCGATACTGTGAGCATAAATGTCCTTCAGCCTGCTGAGTTAACTGCTGCTGGTGAGAGAGAGAGAGAGCAAAGCCGGTATTGATACTAACCAAAAGCAAGATCGTATCGTTTTAAATATTCCATATACTCTCTTGCTCTCTTGCTCTCTTACTCTCTTGCATTATGCTGTCAGAATTTAATGTCATTGAAAAGAAAGAACCTGCAGACATCGGCAAACAATATTGAGAGGGGAAAAATGCATCTTTCATGAAGAAAGCCGAGTTAACGTTGCTTACATTCATTAACAAACATACAGTACAGAACCACCAGCATTTCTAGTTCATTTTTTATGGGCTGAATTCAAAGATCTAAAACTTTTTCTACGTACACAAAAGTCCTAATTCTCTTAAATATTGTTCACGCATTTGTCTAAATCTGTGTTAGTGAACACTTCTCCTTTGCCGAGATCCTTATCAACACTCCATGTTTCTGAAAATATAGTGCAATTTTATGTGTGCTCCACACAGGTGAGTGGTCTTGACAAACCACCTGTAGGAGAGACACTCTCTCCTTTCTGTATGCTCAAATGGGGGCATACAGAATAATAATATGATTACTTTATTTATAAAATATTATGTGCATCCCTATTTGGAACATTTTACGGTAAAAAAAAATATGTATAAAACATGAAATGTGTGTGTTTTTAATGCTAAAATCATGTGTGTGGGACAAAAAAAAAAAAATGTAAATAGACCCTTTTTACAGGACAGTAATAACAGTCATTGATGTTTTAAATCCTTTTTATATTTTTATTCCTTAAATTTTTTATGTTTTGATTTTTTTTTTTAAATGTATGTACATTTATAAAGCTATGTTTTGTATAATAACATCCTTGCATTCAGTTATAAAAAACAAACTAGATAACGAGCAAGGTGTTTCTAATGCAACATCTATGGGCAGGACATGTCGTTCTTTCTTCTGGCTTTCATTATCAGTCTCAGACAATTTTTTTTTCTTTTTTAAAAATCCGTGAAAACACTATTGTGGAGTTTTTCTTTTGTTATTCGAGCAAATTGGAATGCAAAAAATAAATAAATGAATAAGTTGCATTCTCCCATTCACTGCACCAAGTTTACCCAACAATGATGACTTCCACTGCTGAAAAACCCAGAAAATGTGACAAGACTCCATTCCAATTTAAATAGTATACATAGAGCTTTATGAACAATTTTTGGAAAGGTTTTCATTTGGTTTTTAAAACTTTTGCCAGACTTGATGTATAGCGAAGGTTTTTGCCACCGCTTGCATTGCAGGTCTAGATAGTGATGATCTAAAAGCCATCTTTACTAATACAGATGTGACGTTAACAAGTCTTGACTTCTCTTATTAGCAGAGATGAAGCTCTTTAATCACTTCCTGTACAACGACGCCAAACACTCTGCCATAAAGTGAATCAGTCCCAGTCTGTGAAGGCCTGAGGTCAGTCTGCTGACAGCGAGGTATAAAGAAACAGAAACTGACAGAGAAGCATCAACGTTCACAAGCCGCTCACTGTGCAAGCCATTATTGCGGCGGCACAGTGAAAAGGTCACGCTGATCGTTCGGATCCCCCTTCTCATTCCCCTACAATCTCTATCAATTTCTCGCTTTGCCGCTCATTTGCATGCCAAAGGAAACAAAAAGCCCTTCCTTTTCCAGCCGATCGTTCTGAAACCCCTAATCACAGGCTTGCAGATGCTCCTCACGCTTAACGCGTCTCTGTATCGACCTGGAGGAAAGCACGGGCGTGAGGGTGAGATAATCTTCATGTTCGTACAGTCTGAAGGGGTCTGCTGAAAGAGTCAAACACCGACAAAGTATCAGAGAGCAGGAAATGATCAGAGAGAGCTTAAACCGCTGCTTTTCAAAGTGTCAGAGTTCACATGAGAATCACTTTAGTTTCACCACCTTTCTACACATGCTACTTTACTTGCATTTATTATACTTGCTATGTACAGTATTTGAAATCTTTCTACACATAGCACTGAGGTGCTCACGGTTACTTGAGTTCGATTCCCAGCTTGAGGTTCTTTGCCGATCCTTCCCCTCTCTTTGCTCCCCTCACTTTCCTGTTTGTAATCTCCATTGTCCTGTCCATTTAAGGTATAAACCCCGAAAAAAATTATTATAAAAAAAGGTCAGAATGATCTACACTTATTAAAACTAATCCAGTTATCCTTGAATTTTTCACAAAACAATGATAATGAGCAAATTGATTTCATTTTCAAACATCAATTCGTACTCATACATTTCATACTTCCGTTTTTAAACATGCAGCATTGTAGAAATAGTAATACTAGAACCTAGTGGTTACACCATGTCATGGCATATATATATATTTTTTATTTATTTATTTTTTTTTACAACCAGATGGTGCTAATCTGCCCTTTGTTTTTGTTTTTGAATGGCAGAGTCTATATTTTCCTTAGAATTACTGCAATAATGTAAACAGTTAAAAATAAAAATGTTTCAAAATAATATAGAAAAAATATTATTACACACAAATAAATTTGATTGATTTAGCTAATAAAATAAAAAAAACGAGGGTACTTTACAGGTGTTCGTCCCTTTTTGACCGGCTAAGACCACAAGTGTGAATCCCAAACAAGGGACACCAGAAGGTTAACTGATTTTTTCTTCAGATGGTAAATAAAACTAATAAACACACTGACCATACCAAAAACAAAACAATAACACCAAATACATCCTCACAAAACAATCAAAACCACAAAAGAGAAAACAAACAACTATAAAAACAAACCATACAATAAAAAAGATCAAACTAAACCAAACAAAAACAATACAGAATTATAATAGTCTTGTTTCCATATCTCTCATGTGATGGCTTTGAACCTCACGTTACTCTGCCTAGTGTATGTGTCAAGTTGCAATTGGTTGTTTTAGTTATGTCTTGTGTCATGTGACCAAATATTGTTTGGAATTTATAGAACACACATTGCCACTGACTGAGCATTGCTTTGTGCAAACAACTGTGTGAGTTTGTTTACGTTTTATTTCATGTTAATGCAAATGCCATGCCAAGCCATGTGTTTGTTTATAGATTTACTCACTTTATAAATAAACTGCACTGAAATTAAACACAAAACACACTAAAACACAAAACACACAATTAATTTGGACCAACCAGTAAACATTTAGCCAAATTAACCATGGTGGGACCCCAAAAATCATGAAAATTAGTATGCAAACAAGGTCAAAGTGTCAAATCATGTGGTTTTGCGATTTATGTTGCTTCATTTTTTGAAACACCCCTGGTGTGATTTGACACCACACACAGGATGAAACACAACCTCATCAGAATCATTACATGTCACACATGTGTCCAGTGTAAATCCTGGATCAGGGGCCATTCAAATATTTTCTTAAATGGTGTGGAAAACATAATTTCAAAGCACTTCTGAGCTTGCGCTTCAGTGGTGTCTACTATTACTAAGCAACCATCAGCTGAGCTCTTCAAGGATCCACCAATGACAAACCCTTGCTGCAGCTCTGATACAAGTTTTATTAATTCATTCATTCATTCATTTTTCTTCAGCTTAGTCCCCTTATTTATCAGGGGTCACCACAATGGAATGAACCACCAACTATTCCGGCATATGTTTTACGCAGCAGAAGCGCTTCCAGCTGCAACCCAGTACTGGGAAACACCCATAGACTCTCACATTCACCCGCACTCATACACTATGGCCAATTTAGTTGATCCAATTCACTTTGCATTTCTTTGGACTGTGGGGGAAAGCGGAGTACCCGGAAGAAACCCAAGACTAAAACACAAAACAGAAAAAGAAACAGTACAAAACAAAACAAGCCAAAATAAGGACAATCCAAGAACAAAAACCTAAACCAAACAAACAACATCAACACAGAACAAAATAAAACAAAGAAAGCAATAAAAAAAAACATACATACAAACAAACAAAAAACCAATACAAAACAAACCAACCAACCAACCAACCAACCAAAAAGCAAAACAAAAATCATAAAACAAAGAAAACTACACTAAACTGAAAAAAATCAAACAAATGAAAACACTGAACAAACGATAACAAATCAAAAACACACCACAATACAAAAAAACAAAAAAGATAATAAAAACAACTATACAGAACACACAAAATAAATAAATAAATACATGAATGAATGACTAAAAATGACTTCCATACAACAGCTCACTTTTAGATAACGCCGCCTTCATTCATGTTCATTTCAAAAGCATTGCAGCATCTTGCCTAGTTAATACTGGATTAGCAATGATGGACATGTTTGTTGGCTGAGCTGAAGGAGGAGGAGGTTACATGAGGACTGAAGCAGGAGACTCAGCCTGATCCATCAATACATGCAGACGCTTCTCTCGCACCTGTCTCTGTCTGTGAGTCTCTCCCTCCCTACAGGTCTTGAAGGATTAATCACAAGCCAAAAAAAACCCCAATTTGCCTAATTCCATAAAATACAAGCAATTAAGCATGGGGTGTCACTGTGATGAATACACCGTTTATTTCCAGCAGCTCAGCGTTCATAGACTCACAGACTAGAGGAAAGAAGAAACCTGGGTCTGGGTCATGAATCATGTTTCACAATGAACTCAAGCTAATAAATAATTACATTTACATGTCTATTCACAACAGTCTTATGAAGTTTTGACTATATCGGTCCGTTTTGTCACCTGTTTACCCGAACGAGTCAGCGTTTTGAGACTCACAAAATAAATTGCATGAAGTTGGAAAGGCTATTCATGAACAAAATGTAATGTTCGTGAATGAGGTTCTGCTGACCAGCAAAACTGAAAGGAAATGGCCCATGCTTTTTGGTCATTTCAAAAGAAAAATGTATACTCTAAATGTCTAAAAATAACTGAAGACCAAAAGCTACTGGTCAAAAGTTTGGAAACATTCAGAATTATTGATGCCTTTGAAAAAAGTTTGTTCTGCTGCCCAAGGCTCCATATATTTGATCAAAACCTACAAATAAACACAGAAATATTGAGAACGTTTCAGAAAAGTCCAAGAAGAGGCTCTCCGTGGAGCTTTGACAAAGATCGACATCTTATCTATTTTTGAAAGATGCACTGTGCGAAAAGGTAGTCTAAAATACAAAATAAACACAGGATTCAAGGTAGATTAAATAATAAAAATTAAAGTTAAATAAAAAAAAGAAATCAAAAAGTTAAAAAGTCTTTATTAACATGGCTATTGTTTTAAAAACAGTACTATTGTGTACCGCACCTACAAATTTCAGCAAAACTTGACCCTGATTAAGGCCATATTTGCCGAAATGCGTAGGTGCGGTACACGATAGAGATGTTTTTTTAAAAACAATAGCCATGTTAATAAAGCCTTTTTAACTTTTTCACTTAATTTTTAAGTGCCTTAGACTTATATATTTGTTTGTTCATCTTTATGAATCTGTTATCCAAAGAGCACCGACATATGAATTACCCCTGAAGCACTTTTTGTTTGATTTTGTAATGTAATCAATTTTCAAGACACCAAAAGTTAAGTATTTTCATTAATAGTGCAGTGTAAAAAGTGTATTAAACCGGTATTAACTTTGTAGGCTACAAAACAGCAAAGTACGATATAACAATAAACAATTCATTTGGATCAACCAGTAAACATTTAGCCAAATTAACCATGGTGGGACCCCAAAAATCATGAAAATGAGTAAGCAAACAAGGTCCAAGCGTCAAATCATGTGGTTTTGCGATTTGTGTTGCTTCACTTATAAAACACGCCTGGTGTGATTTGACACCACACACAGGATGGAACACAACCTCATCAGAAACATTACATGTCGCACATGTGTCCAGTGTAAATCCTGGATCAGGGGCCATTCAAATATTTTCTTAAATGGTGTGGAAAACAGAATTCCAATGCACTTCTGAGTTTGCGCTGTTGTGTCGGCTGTTGCTAAGCAACCATCAGCTGCATTCTTCAAGGATCCACCAATGACAAACCCTTGCTGCAGCTCTGATACAAGTTTTATTCATTCATTCATTCATTCATTCATTCATTCATTCATTCATTCATTTATTTTACTTCAGCTTAGTCCCTTATTTATCAGGGGTCGCCACAGTGAAATGAACCGCCAACTATTCCAGCATATGTATTACGCAGCGGATGCCGTTCCAGCAGTAACCCAGTACTGGGAAACACCCATACACTCTCACATTCACACACACTCATACACTACGGCCAATTTAGTTGATCCAATTCACTTATAGTGCATGTCTTTGGACTGTGGGGGAAACAGGAGCACCCAGAGAAAACCCACGCGAACATGGGGAGAACATGCAAACTCCACACAGAAATGCCAACTGGCCCAGCCGGGACTCGAACCAGCAACCCTCTTGCTGTGAGGCAACAGTGTGAGCCACTGTGCCGCCACAAGGTTTATTTATGGGGAAAATTAAGAAGAGCCGCAGTGTTTGGGTGCTCTGCCTTTGAGGCATTACTGAATGTGTATAATCCATACAAAATGTGAAGTAGATTATTTGGTTCTTGTCACATGACACACAGTGCAGTGATTTCAACTCATTGTACTGTAGGTGCATCTAGAAAAAGCTAGCTTGTTGCACAGCGCACACATCGTGACCGCAACACTCCCTATTCCTGTGAGAATCCTGCAAATCTCCATTTGAAGTAACAAATGTGAGCACACAAAAGATGCAATCTGTGAATATGCCATCAATATGACAAATATTTACATTTTACTAAAATACCTGTTGTTGGACAATAAATGTTCCAAATGCACAATTTCAAACCTATAAGTAATTGTATCCATAACTGTAAAGCAACAACTGCAATGGAGTAATCAAAACTGTTTTGTAAATGCAACTTTCTGCTTTAAAACAATGTCATAATGCTAACCCTGATGATGTGTAATAATATATGGGAACAAATCCACTATATTTGTTTTCACAGCATTTATTTTATGAACACTGTTTCATTGGACCACATTGGGCAGAATGTAAAAAATGTCAAATGAATACAGATTTTTTTTTCACAATAATACTATAATAGATAATAGATATACAGTATATTGCTTTTTTTGGCCATATTGCTCAGCCCTAATACAATTCACTGGCAGGTACGTAAAATGCTTGGATGAACTGTCTTTAAGCATAAACTATAGGATTATCAATATTTTCTATATCTTTTCAAACGAATCAGAACTGCTCGGTGGTTACCAGTGTAATACTGCATTCCTGTGTGTTCGATTTGCAGTAAGCCGACATGGTCGTGATGGCTGATGTGTGAGGGGAATGTGAGCGTCATTGTTCTGCTCTGGAGGTGAAGAGTGAATGTGGCTTTATCCAGAGCAGATTCCTGATGCACACATCTGTGCAGCCGTCCTGCTGTTACCATAGCGACACACGAAACACCGGTCCCCTCAGACAGCGCATCGGTCTCCTCTCTCAGGCAGAGATATGCAGCCATCGGAGGGGATTACTTTTATCACAGCATCCGTAAAATGTGCTTTATCTAATCTCTCGACACCACTGACGCACAACAAAGGTACAAACACAGGCAAATAGAGTCAACTCGCGAAATGGCCGCCGGCTAAAATTTCAGTGTGACGCTCCAGCCGCTGCAATAAGCAACCATCAATAAAACCAAGTTAGCTTTGTAATTGAATTATTTTATGATTAAAACACTCTTTCAGAGAAAAAGGGCAAAATGTTAGCAGGAAAAGTCAATGTAGCCCTTGAGTCTGTATTACCAACTGATGAGTTATGCAAAGGGCACATTATGAACAGACTGACATATCTTCAGTGACTTGGCAGACAGCCTGTTTTAGGGCATTAGGTTACATTTGTGCAGCCGGATTTCAGCGTTTTTAAAGGCATGGAGGTCATTTAAGCAAACTAAACTAAAGTAAAAGCTGGCTACACTGTAAACAGACCGCTTTAAGGGCTGGATTGGAGCATGCAATAGCAGTGCTGAGAGGATCTTAACAGTACAATAAAGAGCTTTCTAAACTTAGGTGAAGGACAGCAACTGCTGAATTTACTGGACTTACAAGAATCTCTCTGATGCGTAAGGGATTATCAATGGATTGCCATTTGTTAAAGGGATAGTTCACCCAAAAATGAAAATTCTGACAATAATTACTCGCCCTCATGTGGTTCTAGCATGATACACATAAAGAGCACAGCATTATTTTTTTCAGAGAAGAAACTGTTCAATAAAAACAATATTTTATTTTGTTAGCATTGCTGTCTATGGAGGATGAGGGAGCTCTTGGATTTAATCTAAAATATCTTAATTTGGGTTCTGAAGATACAGAGGTTTCAGGGGTTTGGAACGACTTGTGGGTCAGTAATTAATAACATACTTTTTTGTGAGAACTAACTCTTTAAAAGAATTTGAATGTACGAGACAGAGGCAAAGAACACCCGACACAAAGCTCGGGCAACAGTTTTTACTGAGTAACTATTGTTACTACCAATGTGTAAGCGTAACGGTTTTATTTCGAACTGTAATCAAAACTTACTGGAACTACATGTGCATTGAACTATTTTATTCCATAGTCTGTTGAAATGTTTGATTCTGATTGGCTGTAGGGTGTGCAATAATATCGTTTAATGCACAGGTAGTTCCAGTCAGTTTTGATCACCATTCGGGGTACCACTTTACATTAGGTGGCCTTAACTACTATGTACTTGCATCAAAAAATACACATAATGTACTTACTGTGCGCATAATGTATTGCAGAACACTTCTGGTGCTCTTGAGGTGGAATACGAGTAGGGTTAGAGACATGTGGGTAGGTTTAAGGGTGGGTTAAGGTGTAAGGGATGGTCAACAGTGTAATTAGGGAGCGAGCACCGGAACGGTGCGTAGGCCCTATTGGAATTGCTCCGTTTATTATTAGGGACCGAGCACTAAATATTATTTTTATTATTATTATTACTATTATTATTAGGGACCGAGCACCGGAATGGCGCGTAGGCCCTATTGGAATTGCTCCGTTTATTCTTCTTCTTCTTCTCCGGAATGAATCACGATTTGGAGGGTCTAAACATGCTTTAAAACTCACGAAACTTTGCACACGCCCCAGAAGTGGCGAAAATCTATGTTTGTTATAGGTTTCGGAAGTGGGTGTGGCAAAATGACTCGACAGCGCCACCTATGCACTTTTGACGGACTGGCCCCCGAGCTACGTTTCACGCACACGTACGAAAATTGGCACACACATCAAACATGGGAAAACCTACAAAAAAGTAGCTTGGAGCGAAATCTCAAACCCAACAGGAAGTCGGATATTTGTAACTTTCTCTGCCGAAAAAGTGCCATTTTTGCCATTTCCAGGCGTTGTACTTTAACGAACTCCTCCTAGGGATTTCATCAGATCAACACCAAAATTGGGTATTGTCATCTAAAGGCCTTGGCGATGTTAAATTGCAAAGATTTTCGTCGAACAGTTCGCCACGAAACAGGAAGTTGTTATAACTCAGGCATGCATTGTCCGATCTGCCTCAAAATCCATATGTTTGATAACAGTCCTGACCTGAACATGTTTACATGCCAATATCCAGTTACAGTTATAGTGCCACCTGCTGGCAACAGGAAGTGACATGTTTTACAGTGTAACAAACTCCTCCTACAAATTTTATCACATCGAATCCATGTTCCATTAGTTTAGTCCAAAGGCCTTTGTGATGTTAAATTGTGAAGATCTAGAGTTTTCGCCGAAAGGCGTGTCTTGGGCGGCCTGACAAACCTCAGTGATTCGCCATGGAGGAGGAAGCACTTATAACTCAACCAAACAATATCTGATCTGCCTGAAAATGCACAGGTTCGATGAGATTCCTCTCCTGAAGACTTCTGCATGTCAATATTGAGTCTCAGCCATAGCGCCACCTGCTGACAGTAGGAAGTTTGGCATAAATCTGTGATTTTCTCTGGTATTTTAATATATATCGGCTTAAATTATTATTGTCCACTGTTCTCTGTCATCCTAAGGCCACCAGGCGGCGGTGAGCCCGGGTGCGAGGTCCCTTTCATCGCTGCTTGCAGCTTTAATTACCAATGTAATTATATGCAGATATTTAATCAATCAGAAGTTGAATGTAAAAGCATGTATTTAGACAATAGGTACATTGTAACAACTGATTCATTTCATTGTAAGTACATATTAGTTAAGGTCACCTAACATAACGTGGGACCCAATACGAAACAAATGCTATCCTCAAACATTATTAGTAACCATAGTAACTTAACAGCACTTACCTGAGCCTTCATTCCTCTGTGTAATTTTGTGCTTCATCACTGCTGATCAACCAACTCTCAAATATGCTCAAATATATTTGCAAAGAGGGAGCTAACACATGTTACTATGAGCTATTAAATATGCCTCTGACTCACATCAGGTGGTTCTTTGCCTCTGCATCTTGTACTTTAAATCCTTTAATGCATGGCAAACCACTTATTATCCCATACTTATTGCACACCTTCCACCCAATCAGAATTAAGACTTTTAACAGACCATTGAATAAATTACCTCTAAAGTCATGATGGAAAGTCTTACTTTGCTATACACTCTAAAAATATAAGTAACAGATACATTATATGTACAAAATAAAAATATAAACATTATTATGCAAATATTATGGAAATTCTATTATTATTTAAAAAAGCCTAAAATATCACCCTATACCACTTTCAATGCACGGATCTTTATGTAACCTTATAAATATGATTCTATTCAGCACCAAAAAGGTTACTGGTACAAGCTGAAATACTCTCATTTGGTTCTGTTTACAACCAACTTTTCCAACTTAAACTAGTCTGACCCAGTTTGAAAGCTGGACTTGCATCTTAAAGAATATGAAATAATAGAAATGATTGAGAATAAAGCAGCATGACTGGCCTTCAATGAGCCCAACGGAGCCCACATCACACCTCTCTTTATCTCTCTGAAATGTGAACTGGTTTGCAGCTCGTTTCGAGTTCACAACGCTGATAACAGCATACAAAATAGCCACAACCTCCACTCCCTCCTTCTTCCAGTCCTGCTTCTTAGGCTTCAAGAAGGTGTCAAGACTGAGGTCAGTAAGTGGATTTCTATCTGGACAGTAGTAAAAAATCCTTAACAGTCAAAATAATTTATTCAAACATGGGGATACTGGATGGCAAAAGCCAAAGCAGTGCTGTCTGAGAAATTTTCTATAAATAATGAAAAACTTTGATTTCTTTAATCTTAACTGGATATGAATATGAACGTGATAAGACGTTTTATCATTGACATTATTATTAAATTTAGATATAGCAGAAGGTCATGTGACTAAGAAAACCGCATGGGAGTACAGGGTTTTCTTCAACAGTGCTCTATTAATTTGTTTTTTGCATTTTTCTAAAAAATATATATTGTAAAATGCTCCTAACATAATTAAAAATGTAAAAGTTTATAAAGAAACAAAGTCAGAATTTTTGAGAAATTTTCAGTAAATTTATGAAAACTGTAGCAACAAGTAAAACCACGTGTACAGAAAAAAGCTGTCTGAGTGGCCTAATTAATATTTCATCTTAACAAAATTACAATAACTTTTTATATTATTTCCATATATTATTAACATCAAATGTAATGTATAACAATTAACTTTATTTTATAGCCTATGAAATGTATACAGATATGATTCAATTTATATTTCATCTTAAGACTCAGAATATAATATAGCACAAACAACAACAATAAGAGAAGCAGAAAAGAAGAGCTGCATTCATGAGCGGCCTAAGATTACTAGTCATTATCTGTTTGACGACATTACAGGTGTCGAATCCTACAAAATCCCATCGTCTCCGCTGTGATATGACAACGACAACAGAACAGATTCGGAGCACATTTATTTTTAGTGTAGAAAAACCTTTTTCAAGATGTACAATACACATCATGTATGATAAACCACAACAAACTGTCCCTAAAATGATTAGCATGCTAATTTCCCCAAATGCAGGATACGCAAAGCTGTTATCATATGCAAAACCTCCTTTTCACTAAAAAACGCCAGAGTATTTTAGCTCCGCTCATGCTTTACATGATGACTCACACATACATTGCTCTCACCACGAAAATGTTCCTCTTGTTAGAATGCATTTTCTCGGGTTGTTACCTTCCGCTAACTGCTTAGCCGTGTAATCGTAACATCTGAGAGGAAGTCGGATGAGGACAGATTAAGTGTGTGAGTCATCCATAGGAACGTCATTTTTTGGATGTAGGATTTGACAGATGCATCCCCTAAATGGAGTGTGTTATGGGCTCTTTACCGCACTGTTAACCAAGTGTCATTTTGTACAAAAAAAACAGACAGTCCCTTAATACTCTCACACATTTAGTTTATGGACCACTACAGGCCCAAGGCATTTCCGAAATGAATACCGTTCATAATCCAGTTACCGTGCTACAGTAGCATTGCCACCTGCTAACAAAATCTAAAAACGGCTTTGCTGTAAAACACCAGAGGGCTTGAGGACTTTCACATTACTTGAAATGAAGTCAGATGATGTTCTTTTTTTAAAGTGCTTATATAATTTATATATCATTTAAGTCCTTTCTTCCCTAAGGTCCACTTATAATTTTAAACAAAGATTTTTTTTTTACGTATTAGAAACATTCATATTTATAAACAGACTCATGAAAAAAGTGCCAGTGGTGACATTTCTGAAATAAATAAACAGATAAATAAATAAATAAATAAATAAATACATGTTTTTACACTTTTCAAGGCTGTTTCAAGGTGAATTTT
>CAIGQV010018170.1:10324205-10355548 GCA_903798115.1 Danio jaintianensis
GTTGGGAAACACTGGTATAACTAATGACTGTTATATAATGGTAAGGAGGCAGTTCAGAAATTAAATGGCTAGTGAGAGGCAGTAAAAAAAAGTGAATGCTCAAAAATGTTTTAAAATCATACACTAACCTACATATTATTCAGTCACAAAACAAGCCAAATAGTCAAAAACACCGGCATGACAGACAAGCATGTGAACATATTTACGCATGAGCTTGTACTATTCGTTTCATCAATGTTTATCTTAGAGGAACTTACCTTGGAACGTTATGATTGATGAAGCAAAATCAAGTATTCCAGACAGCTGTGTAATAAATTTAATTAACTTCTGATTTCTTAGAAAATCTGAATGAGCTTCAACACATCTTAACATAATACAAAAATTCAATTTGACATTTCTCACTCATGTTCAACTAGGTGAAATGTTGAGGACTCTCTGAAAAGCAAAGAGTTCGATTTGTAGCACTTGTCAATGCTGGATTATGGAATCAGAATAAAAATGTTGGTTAGCAAAACCCTGAAATAAGGGCTGACAGATGGAGGAAAAAGAAATGCGCTAATGATTGTAGCACCTCAAGTCAAGTCAAGTTGAGCTTTATTGTCATTCCACTTCATGTGTGGACATCACAAGACTCCAATGCTACAGTGTACATTAATAAACATAATCATAAAAATGAACCCAACACTGGACGTACAGTAAGAGCTATTTTAAACCTATGAAAAATGATAGGAAATCTAACTATACATTTACTATAAATACTTAAACTGTACACATAACCTAAGACAGACTATACAAGTACTTTTACATAAGATAGAAAAATATTGTGCAAGATATTGTGCAAAAGAGGTATTTTAAGGTTGAAGAAAACAAGTAGTGCAATTTGATTTGTGGTACATTCACAGGTAAACATTGTTTTCCTCATTGAGTGCTCGTAAGATGGAGTTTAAGTAAAGTGTCTGGTGCATATGGAGAGAAGAGTGTTTCTACAGGTGGTTTGTCAAGCCCACTTCAGCATTCAGAAATGCACAATGTCTGGTGCAAATGATCAAAACTGGTGCAAGTGCCGGTTAAAGTGCAGAATTCCTTACTGTAGCTTAGTACACATAGAAAACTAACTTTTTACTTTACAGCCACTGGAGTTTCTTATTGCCAGTATTTATATCTATTTAAGTATAATAAATGCAATACGACTGTTGTACAACTTTCCTTTGAAAAGAAAGAAAGAACAAAGTTCATGGCAGCATTTCAAGTTTTACTGACTCCTGTGATTGAAAGTGCTGCTCTTTATGCTGGCCTGAAGTTCACGGTGCCCTTGATGTTTCTGAAGATGAGAATGTGAAGAGCGTAATGTCACCCGTACAAAGTGACCGAGGTGGACTTCTGCACGATAACAAGACGGCACATAGCTCAGCGTCTGGGAGTCAAAGGACAAGGCTGAGCAATGAAACCGTCACAGACCTTTTGTCTCCGGCCGCCTCTCAGCACATCAGAACAAATAAAGGCAGGCAACCCACGCAGAGCCACGCCATCGCTAAACAATCTGAACGAGCGCTGAAAGAAGCGCTGTCTCTTTTCAAAAGATGCTGATTTCATAGATTCATTACATGATTGGCTTTCTGTGTGGGGGCTGTTTTTTTTCCTCTGCTTGATTGAAAAAGCATTCACCTGCCACAATGGACAACATCTCTTCATTATTTCTCAGCGCCGCACCGACAACCTTGGGAATTGTATGTTGAGTGAAAAACAGCCTCGCAACAGACTTCTGGTAAAAACTCTTTGGATGTGACAGTACAGTAAGAAAGTTTGATATTAGCTTACAGTCAGTTGCACTTCAGGCCTCATTCAGTGAGTACAAAGTACAGTAAGTTGTTTCAGCTTTTAAAAGTTCTCTCAACACTATACAATATTATAGTTTATAACTGAAAGGGGGGTGGTTCTTTTTCTCAAAAAGTTAACCATTTGCAGTTATACCATTTAATTAATATTGCATTTTAGTGGCATTTTATATCAATTTGTGCTTGGAAGCTTGTTGGCTGATAATGTGCATGCTTTTTGATGTACCAACAATTTTTTCCTCCAATCAAATTTCTTACAATACTATATTACTACTTTGGTATTTATTTACAAATATTTTCTAGAACAGTTTTATAAATAATGTTATGAGACTAGTGTTTTAAATGTAAAATTTGAAATGAAGAAATGTCAAATAAAATGTCAGCCTGTACAGTAATATGATCATAAGAAAAACAAATATACAATTAATAATAATGAGGTGGTTCTTGTTCTAGCCAGCAGCTAGCTCTCTGCAACTCTCACATAGTCGCCCACTGAAGTTAAGCAGAGCTGCGCCCGTCAGTACCTGGATGCGAGACCACGAAAAGCTAAGTTGCTGCTGGAAGTGGTGTTAGTGAGACCATGCAGAACCTGCGCCCAACCTGCAGTCTGTTTGGGTCCTAACGCCCCAGTATATTGATGGGGACTCTATACTGCTCAGTGAGTGCCATCTTTAGGATGAGACATTAAATTGATGTCCTGACTCTTTGTGGTCGTTAAAAATCCCAGGATGTCCTTCGAAAAAGAGTAGGGGTTTAACTAGAGGTGTGAAGCTACATTGGTCTCACGGTTCGGTTCGGTTACGATTACGGTTATCATGCCATCGATTCGGTTCAATTCGATATCTCGGTGCATCACAGTGCATTGACTATGCTTTCCATACACAATTTTATATTTTAATTCACAGCACAAGAATTCTTGTATTAAAATGTATCATTTATAAATACATTTTATATGTATTTGTAATACAATCCTGTCCTTTAATACAAGCAGTCAGATATATGAACTGTACCTTTAATTTTACCTGCTCAAAGAAAACACTCTTTTTAAACGCATCAAACAAAACTCAAGTACATGCACAGAACAACATCAGCATTTATAGCAAACAATATCCCGCCTGCTTTTTAAGCGTTTTCAAGCGAGTTGTTAAACGCCTATGATTAGTCACACGCTCAACAGAAAGGGCTGCGATTGGGTCTAATGGTCTGGTCCTATTCACCGATAAGTGACACTGATAAACTGACGCAGCGATCATAGCTGATCCATGATAGATGCAGCGGAGAAAACTCGCTCTGCAGTCAAGCTCATGTCTGCATCCAAAATCACTACATATCACTACAACAGCCGAGGGGAGAGGAAACGTCACGCCAGCAGGTCAAAGGGGCCACAGTGAGAGAGAGAGAGAGAGAGAGAGAGAGAGAGAAATAAAAAGTTTACTTTCATTTTCTCCATAGCAGTGAAATAGGGGCTTCTGCTGTAACTTCAGTGTCAGTGAAGGAATATCCACTGTGTCCAGCAAACACATGCAGTGAATTGTGCAGAGTTTCTGCGTTTTAATTACTGGCGCTCGCCTCCCACGCCATAGCGCATATGAGACAAATGACATCAGTACATAATAACCGGCTAGGATCTATTACTGAACCGATACTGAATTGTCCACGTCTGCATCGCGATGCTCAGAAGAAACAATAAATTTTGACACACCTAGGTTTAACCCAGGCATCCTGGCCAAATTTTCCCCTGGCCTCTGTCCATCATGGCCTCCTAACCATCCCCATATCATAATTGGCTTCATCACGCTGTCTCCTCTCCACCAATCAGCTGGTGTGTGGTGTGCGGTCTAGCGCAATATGGCTGCCATCGCGTCATCCCGGTGGATGTTGCACACTGGTGGTGGATGAGGAGATTCCCCCAAAAATGTGTAAAGCACTTTGAGTGTCCAGAAAAGCACTATATAAATGTAAGGAATTAGTATTATTATTTCTGGATTTTTCCAGCCTCTCTTGTAAAAAGTACATTTGAAAATTCATGGCTAACAAAAATAGTAATAGTAAAAATAATAAAATTGTATTTTATTATAAAATGGACTGCTTTTGGTGCTTGACACTTTTTTATTGGTCATTTTGTGTTCCACGTACTAAGTCCAAGGGTAAGAATGCTACTTGTGAAATGTTTTTCTCTATTGAACAACATTAAAATGAAAGACGACCTCATATAGATCAGGTCACTGGTAGACTGCTGCACTGCAAGTCAAGTCTACAGAATACTGGCCTGTTCTTTCACTATACACCATGTAGTATAGTGTATACACGTTTAGTGTAAGAAGGATGCAGCCATTTGCAAACCTTAATGTGGAAAATTCCATTAATTTTACCTGTACAAAAAGCTGACATTGCAAATGTGTTTTAGTTTTTAAAGTGTTACAATCTTATAGTCATACTTAGTCTGGCTTGTTACGTTGTACATAATTATTATTTTTGACATCTCACATAAAGAAAACTGCTTTGTTCTGTGTTGTAAAATAAGCTGAATATGATAAAGTGAAAAGGAACAGGGCAATGAACGCAATACTGTATTACTTCATTTCAGTAAAAGCAAGACATTTGAATTCTTTTATAACACAGATCACATCTATTAAACGTGTTTTAATTTCCATTTCATAACCATTATCAATTGTGTGAGTCATCGGCTGCTGCTAATTTGCACAGGAACTATGCTAGACAGTGTTGTTGTTTAATGTTCTGAGATTCAGCAATGTGACATTACATCATTGCATGTTAAAAAATAAATTCATTTTCATTTATTAGTGATCTAAACTAAAAAAAATACTTCTTGAATTAACTATAAATCTGCTTATAAAACATTATAATGCATTTCCTTCCATTCCTTTATTTGCTTATTTTTAAAAGGTACAGCTTCAAGCACACTGTGCATTTTTATTAATATATATTTTGAAACATCAACTATCAATTGCCAACTACTTAAAGGGATAGTTCACCCAAAAATGAAAATTCATTTACTTGATCATTTACTCACCTTTCACGTGTTCCATACCGGTTTGACGTTCGTTTCTCTGTTAAACACAAAAGAAGATATGTTGAAGAAAGCTGGAAACCTGTAACCATTGCCTTCCATGGTATTTGTTTTCGCTACTATGGAAATTAATGGTTGCAGATTTTCAGATTTCGTCCAAATATATTTTTATGTTCAACAGTAAAAAGAAATTCATAAAGGTTTGGAACCACTTGAGAGTGAGTAAATTATCAGTTTTGGCTGAACTATCCCTTTAAATTCCAAATGGCATCATTGTTTACTATTTAAACTGTTTAAGACTAAGTTAAACTAAAATTGTTTAAACTACAATACAAAGTAATGCTAAATAGAAATATATGCAAAAAAACAAACAAAAAACAAATAAGCACATATAGACAAATCACTACAATATTACCTAAAATGTAAATAATAACTTAAAATACTAATATTGATGACTATAAAAGCCTATAAATAATACTAAAATCTATTCTCTGTTTGAACTTTTTTTTTTGGTACTTATTGCTCAAATTTCTAATACAATTTCTAGTTTTTTTTGTCTCATCTCATTTATTTGCATCTCATTTTATTCACTGGTACCACATAGTGTTTATACTGTCTTCACACTCTATTGGAAATATCCTAAATTTGAGTTTCCTACTTGAAAATTGAAGATTTAAAGCTCAACCTCATATTTACAACTGGGCAACTTAAAGGGTTAGTTCTTCCAAAAATGAAAAATTCTGTCATCATTTACTTATCATTCACTGTTGAACACAAACAAAGCTATTTAAAAAAATGCTGAAAACCTATAATCATTGACGGCCATAGTATTTGGGGTTTTCCTACACTATGGAAGTCAATGGTTACAGGTTTCTAACATTTTTCAAAATATCTTCTTTTGTGTTCAACAGAAAAAAAGAAACTCAATAGTAAGTCAATTTTTATTTTTGCATTTTTATTTATCTTTTAAATCACTTTAAAATATAATCAGTTTAAAATCACAACTTCTTAATTGAGAAACTTCATTTTTCCATTAATTTAATATGCTTTTGAGTATGTTTCTCCAAGTAAATATTGTTATCAAAATATGATCATATTACTCCAGTTCTTTCATCATTATTAAATATTGTATAAATAAAAAACAAATTATTGACTACCTACAAAGCACTGAACGGCTTAGCTCCCCAGTATTTGAGGGAGCTCCTGGTGTATCACAGTCCCTCACGTCCACTAGGCTCAATTAATTCTGGAAAACTGATTATTCCCAGAATATCAAAATCAACTGTAGGCGGTAGATCTTTCTCATATCTGGCACCTAAACTCTGGAACAGACTTCCTAGCACAGTTCGGGAGGCAGACACACTCTGTCAGTTTAAAACTAGATTAAAGACACATCTCTTTGCATTAGCATACACATAAAACACAAATGCTTTTGAAATCCAAATCCTCCAAAGGATTGTTAGGCTGCATTAATTAGGGCAACCGGAGCCGGGAACACTTCCCAAAAGACATTATAATTTGAACGGCATCTATGCTTATGCTAGTCTGTTTTTCCTTATCCTGAGCTCTCCATAATCCTGGACCAGGCCGTATCCTGAGCAGATGCTGTGGTGGACATGGAGGAGTGGAGAGCATGAGAAGATTCTTGAAAGACCCCAGTGACAGACAAGTCTCTGCATTGATCCCGTGGGCCAGCCTGAACACCTGCTGGTGACCTACTCACACCTGCAGCTTCTCCACAATGGATGTCCAGCGTTTTCCAGCCTCCTGATTTCTATTGAGGTTTTTTTCCTTCACTTTCGTCAATTGGTGAAGTTTTGTTCCTCGCCACTGTCAGCACTGGCTTCCTTGGTTTTGGGACTTGTGGAGCTGCGCATCGATGGATTTTCTCTACAGTGTTTGGACTTTCAGGAGTGAAAATTAAACCACACTGAAATAAACTAAACTGAAATTCAACTCTGAAAACTGGACTGACACAGTTTCAATTTACTAGAACTTTTATGTTAAGCTGCTTTTACAATGTAGATTGTGTCAAAGCGCTATAGAAATAAAGATGAATTGAAAAGATGAATTGAATCAATAGTTTAAAGCCACAAGTGGATCAGTTAAAATGCGTAAGCTGGTCAACTGTAAGATTCCTTAATATATACAGTAAATAACCGTGAATTCACTTTCCCAGAATTCCCTGCACGACACTTTTTTGTTGACATTGTTTTGTTTTTTTACTTTTCTCTTGAGTTATGCACATTAGAGTTTTATGTTACATTTAATGTTGATAAATAACGTTCATTGCATTGATTTAATATTGTTGAAAATTAATTAATTGTTGACATTAATATTGTTGACAACTATTGTCACTTTTGTTTTGTTTTGTATACTTATTTATGTATTGCTTGTTTGCACCGTAGGCTGAGAGGACTGTAATTTCATCTGTGCTGTATATCAAGAATGTTCAGCATATTTGACAAACTGACTTGACTTTAATTGTATGTGTGTTACAATGATGGTGTTTAGTAGTTGTGTGAATGACACTTGCCGATTTCTATATATTATGTATATATTATATAGTATGCTTCTCTGCTTGTGGGAAAAGATGTTTGTGAAAAGCATTGGTTCATCATGTGACTTTCTCATCCACCTCGCTTATGGTTGTGTTTTTGTCTGTTTCAAAGTTATGTTGTGTAGATGTTAGTACTTTAAAACACTTGTTTATGACAAAAAAATAAATAAATACAGTAATTTACTGTGAAATGTAGACATTTCTTTAAAATTGTATTTTTCAACAGTTAACTTCTGCCAACCACAGCTGCCGTTTTTTACCATACACCGTAAAAAGTCAGCGATTCAAATGGTAAAAAACTGCAAAAATGTTACAGTAAAATCCCACAATCTGCTCAACAGAAAGTTTCCTTAATATATAGGGTTTCAAAAGTTTTGAGAATGACACAAATATTAGTTTTCATAAAGTTTGCTGCTGAACTGCTTTTAGATCTTTGTTTCAGTTGTTTCTGTGATGTACTGAAATATAATTACAAGCACTTCATACGTTTCAAAGGCTTTTATCGACAATTACATGACATTTATGCAAAGAGTCAGTATTTGCAGTGTTGGCCCTTCTTTTTCAGGACCTCTGCAATTCAACTGGGCATGCTCTCAATCAACTTCTGGGCCAAATCCTGACTGATAGCAACCCATTCTTTCATAATCACTTCTTGGAGTTTGTCAGAATTAGTGGGTTTTTGTTTGTCCACCTGCCTCTTGAGGATTGACCACAAGTACTCAATGGGATTAAGATCTGGGGAGTTTCCAGGCCATGGACCCAAAATTTCAACGTTTTGGTCCCCGAGCCACTTAGATATCACTTTTGCCTTATGGCACGGTGCTACATCGTGCTGGAAAATGCATTGTTCTTCACCAAACTGTTGTTGGATTGGAAGAAGTTGCTGTTGGAGGGTGTTTTGGTACCATTCTTTATTCATGGCTGTGCTTTTGGGCAAAATTGTGAGTGAGCCCACTCCCTTGGATGAAAAGCAACCCCACACATGAATGGTCTCAGGATGCTTTACTGTTGGCATGACACAGGACTGATGGTACCGCTCACCTTTTCTTCTCTGGACAAGCCTTTTTCCAGATGCCCCAAACAATCGGAAAGGGGCTTCATCAGAGAATATGACTTTGCCCCAGTCCTCAGCAGTCCATTCGCCATACTTTTTGAGGAAGATCAATCTGTCCCTGATGGTTTTTTTTGCAGAGAAGTGGCTTCTTTGCTGTCCTTCTTGACACCAGGCCATCTTCCAAAAGTCTTCGCCTCACTGTGCGTGCAGATGCGATCACACCTGCCTGCTGCCATTCCCCTGCACTGGTGGCACTCCGATCCCGCAGCTGAATCCTCTTTAGGAGACGATCCTGGCGCTTGCTGGACTTTCTTGGACGCCCTGAAGCCTTCTTAACAAGAATTGAACCTCTTTTCTTGAAGTTCTTGATGATCCTATAAATTGTTGATTTAGGTGCAATCTTAGTAGCCACAATATCCTTGCCTGTGAAGCCATTTTTATGCAACGCAATGATGGCTGCACGCGTTTCTTTGCAGGTCACCATGGTTAACAATGGAAGAACAATGACTTCAAGCATCACTCTCCTTTTAACATGTCAAGTCTGCCATTCTAACCCAATCAGCCTGACATAATGATCTCCAGCCTTGTGCTCGTCAACATTCTCACCTGAGTTAACAAGACGATTACTGAAATGATCTTAGCAGGTCCTTTAATGAGAGCAATGAAATGCAGTGGAAAGCATTTTTTTCAGGATTAAGTTATTTTTCATGGCAAAGAAGGACTATGCAATTCATCTGATCACTCTTCATAACATTCTGGAGTATATGCAAATTGCTATTATAAAAACTTAAGCAGCAACTTTTCCAATTTCCAATATTTATGTAATTATCAAAACTTTTGGCCACGACTGTACATAGAGTTTTATGTTACATCTAATGTTGATAAATAATGCTTACCACATATATTTATTTACCATGATGATGCTTAGTAGCTGTGTGAATGACACTGACACTGCCTTCTATATATTAATGTTTCTCTGCTTGTGGGAAAAGTAGTTTGTGATGAGCATTATATGACTTTCTGTGTTAACATGCATGTCATGTAACAACAAAATATGATGTGTAGATGTTAGTACTCCAAAACACTGGTGTATTAACACTATAAATTAATGAAATATGGTAGTTTACTGTAAAAAAAAAAATGAAATTACTTTTACAATTTGTTCCATATTTTTAACTGTGGAAAAACTGGCAACCACACTTTTTTTTTTTTACCATAAATCTTATAGATGTTTTTTTTTACAGTGTAAATTTTACAAAAAAAAATTTACAGTCTAATGTATCATCACCAAACATTCACCATGTGCAACTGCACACAAGTCATGAAACAATTAGTTGCAAGTAGCACCACATAACAAATGCAAAAGACCCACCAACATCACAGCAGCCAAATAATATCCACTGTAATGACAATACCTGATTTACCAAAGCATGTTAATGTTTTCATTTGGAGCTTTGGGGTCAAAGTGAGAGGCGAGACTGAAGTGCAGCGGCCTGATGAGAGAGAACGGCTGAACTGATTAGCCCGAGCGCTCTGTTTCACAACCTTCCATCACAGGCAAATCAGCGCCATTCAGAGCTTCCAGTCCAAAAAACCTGACGGCCTAAACACCTCGGCTGACTCTGATTGGAGCACTGCTGGCAGAGCAATGGACTCAATGTGGAGTGCTTTTCTTATATAGACTGAACCATCGGGGACAGACAAAGTGTACAGAAACAAGATAGAAGAGAGAGTGTGATTATAAACAGCCCTTGTCTTTTAATTAAATAAAATATTCCAGTTATTTACTTTATCTTGCTCAGTAATGCATTCAACGGACCATCCGTGACCCTCCATCCACTACAATCAGATGTGGTTTCCATTTACGTGAGAAGGGAAAATAATTACTTAAACTAATTGCTCTAACAATTAGGTCAGCTATTTATTTTCTGACTGGCAATTTATCACTGTATGCACTGTTACAATTTCCATTTTACGGTTTTCCCTGCTGATTCTTGTGGTAACTTCATCAAAAAATACTTTCTCGGGTCTTTAAGCTTCGAAGGTAGCCATGTGTTACTTTTATTGAAGATAATATCAGGGTTATTTTTGCAGCGTCCATCATGGGAAAGCAACCCCCCCCCCCAGATCCATGGAACTGAAGCCCATAAGTCAATAACTCCTAGTGAGCATTATCAAAAGTAAAGGAACAGGTGACGAGAATACAAAACAGCTATTGAATAAAGGTCAGCGCAGTCAGCAGGACCAGCATTCGACACAGACTGATTTCTTCTACGCTCATGGTGGAGAGCAACGTAATGGATGCAGACAAGCGCAGCACTTTTAACTAATTGTGTTCCCTCTTATTGCAGAATTTCATAACGCGCACTGGTGAACTGTTATTGTAAGCAGGAACATACATTGTGAAAGCAAAGATGTTCAATGTTGATTTATTGTTAATTTTGAAGTAGGGTTGAAGTCAAAAGTAGCCATGAATCAATCTTTTTTTGTTAAACAAGTGGAGAACAGGGCAGCATGGTGGCTCAGTGGTTAGCACTAGTTTCCTCTGGTTGCTCCAGTTTCCCCCACAGTCCAAAGACATGCTCTATAAGTGAATTGGATGAACTAAATTGGCAGTTCATTCTGCTGTGGCAACCCCTGATAAGGGACTAAGCCGAAGGAAAATTAAAGAATGAAGTGGAGAACAAATTTGAACAAATTCAGATTTTTGCGTGAACTATCCTTTTGATCTCTTATTGATAATTCACAATTTGTAAACTCATGTTCACTGTTAATTTTTGGAAATATCAACAGTTTTGTGTTAAATCTATAATCACCAAACCGAATGAAAATTTTTTAAGTGAACTGAAAAGATGGCTTGCAAATCATATTCAAATCTCAATCAGCACCCGACTTTAAATAAAAATATTTATGTATGACTTTTGTTGTCAAAAAAAGAAACTCATAAGTGTTTTGAACCACTTGAGGGTGAGTAAATAGTAAGTACATTTTTTGAGTGAACTATCCCTTTAAGACAGGGAATAAGCCACTCGATATGTCCTGCTCTGACTTAGATTCTTCAATGGAAATGACATCTACACACTGAATAATGAATAATAATGACTAATGCTGGGTGTTTTAGAGCAGGAATAATCAAGAAATCAATGCATTTTTTGGTCACACTTTATTTTAAGTGGCCTTAACTAATACAGTATGTACTGTACTTACACTGAAATTAATAATTTGTTACAATGCACTTATTAAATCCCTTCATGTAATTACATCTGTAATTTCTGTTATTACATCTTTAAATTCCAACACAGGCTCATTGTGGATATGTACCCATTTCTACATTTCTGGAGAGTGCGAGTTATGTAGCCAGAGGTACGTCTGGCTGCATTTCGTCTTTAAAATCAACGCTACTTGGCGATAAGATGCCGCCAACGGCTTCTGTTCCTTTTTACGCTACCGCTGCTGACTGCTTACCTCCATACGGATGGTGTTGCCAGTTTGCCAGACTTGGGACGAGAAGCGAAGTTGACCGCGACGACAGGATTGTCATGGCAATGTGAGAAGAAAATAAACACCTGAAAGACATTTAAAGTCTATGTGAAAACAAAATTGTACCATGTTTATTTCGCTAGTGCACATAGTTATTCTTAAGGTCAACAATAAATCTGTGCAAGTTAATCCACTGAAAGAAAACTTTCTGGTAATCATCAATCAAAGTCTGACCATTTGCTTCCACATTTGGAGTAGTGGTTCCTCTCTGTTGATGTAAGTTTGAAGAGTTCACCCACAATATTCTTAGCCCAGCCTCTTACTGGTATTTGTTACGAGGGAAGGATGCAGAAAAAGAAATCCCTGCCCCCTACTCAATATTCTGTTTCAGTTGGAAACACATCCGAATACTGAAATACAAGTCTCAGCAACTTTCGGTTCACATGGACTTTAAAAGTATCGACATTTAAACAAATAATTAAATAAACGTAACTAAATAAACAAAATTTCACACATAAATAAAAATTCACACGTTTATGTTATATACATATACATTTATTTGAACAAAAATACAGTATAAACACTCATGTTTCTAATATATTATTACTATGTAATATTATTACCTTATATTATGTATATTACTAATGCTGTTTTCCATTTGAATATATTTTAATACATGTAATTTGACAAATTTTTCATCACCAGATTGAGTCTTCATAATCACATAAAAGTATTATTAATTATAATAAAATACTACTACTACTACTACTAGTAATAATAATAATAATAATAACAACAAAATAATGCAAACACTTTTTCATAAAGGGCTATGTAGTTTTGGATTTTGCTTTCCCTTAATAATAAAAACCTTCATTTAAAAACTGCACGATGTGTTTACTTGTGTTATCTTTGACTAATATTTAAATTTGTTGGATGATTTGAAACATTAAAGTGTTACAAACACTTTTCACACCACTGTATGTCAAACCGCAAAACATTTAGTAAAGACACCCAATTTCATATCATATATTGGCATAAATTTAAAATTTCATTGTTTCTTAGGCATGTGCAGATGTCTGACAAATAAAACCTTATTTAGCTAAAAAAAAATTGTTAATATGCAAAATATCTGAATAACACAAAATATATATTTACAATTATTCTGCTACTCTGAATTAGTTGTATTGTCGCGAACTAATTTCTCAATTTTTTGTTCTTAAACATATGCAGTTGTCTTAATAAATGTTCTTTAGTTAAAAAATATAATAAAAATAAAATAATAATAATAAAACTCTGCTTCTCTAAATGTATATAGACAATAACTGTTAAATTCATGTACAGTAATTAAAGCAAGTATAAGCAACTTGAATTAAATTACTTACACACTGAAATAGTAAAGTAAGGTAAACTAATAATACCCAATACAGGCTGGGTCATAAAAACCCAAAATGATCAACTAGTCTTGATCTCATTCCTCATTTATTTAATCAAAAAGATAAAAAGATGGAAAGGGAACAGAAAGAAACCTTTACCTTTGATAAACTCCCATAGATTTATCACAAACAGTCTCAGTTTGTGAGCGCTGACTCAACTCCTCCTAAACTCAGGCCTGTGGCTTTCCAGCAGCAGCTGAACTTTGCTCGCAACACCTCCTGCAGTGGTCACAGGTCACGATGACTCATCTGCAGTGACTCTAGTGTGCACTGCGCGGGCCACAGTGGGGTCCCGTCTGTCCTGGAGGCCTGCCGCCAGTTATCACTTTTCATCAGCGAGGCACAGGTCCTCGGGTGCACGCCTGCACATGGGCTACAAGTGCTGCTGAGAGATCCTCAGTCCTGCTGCTGCCCCCACCAGTACGCAATTAGCAAATGACTCATCAAAGCGGCCAGCCGGAAAAACAGCCTGCTTCACCAACACTGCTGAGATGAAGTTGGAGCGGCTGAAGCTATAGGACATGGGCTTGACCCTTGTTTATAATTTGCTTAACAATATGGTAATTGCACAGTGGCGTACAAGGAAATGTTTTCAATTGCAGGAATGTGATGTTTTTCGGATAATTGCATGTAAAATGCAGCTCATTTAATTAACTCATTAAGAGTGTAGGATAAAATGACTGGAGTGTGCTGCCTTAAATGACCTAATACTACGGAGAGACAGAATCTTTTTTGCACAGAATTTTGTACATTTATGAGAGATTTTGAGAGTTTGAAGCTGAAAACGTAACATTAAATTTGAATATATATATTTTTTAATCTTAACGTTTAAGGTTTACAGTGCAAATTTTATAAGAACCTCTTGTTTAGTAAACAAAACTACAGCAGGTCTGTAGGATTCAGTCACCCTGATCAGGCTTTTATTACAGAAAATCCTAACTTTAAAAATAATTTCCTAACTGTTTGATAACTCAGTTAGGACCATATTTAGGACCAAAGTTACTGTATTACAGAACAGCATTTCCTAAGTGTGTTATCTTATCTTAACTACAGATAGGAAGGGTGATATCACAGAAACATCTTATCTTAAAGCTGCGTGTCCACCGGAGCGTTTTTTTCTCGAGCTGAGCAGTTGTTTTCTGTTGTTGTCAATGATAGCGTTGCGTTTTTTGAGAACCGTGAGGTGCTGAGCAAAACTTTTTTATGATTAGCACTAATCACTCAGCATTTCTTCAGGCATTGCAAGTTGAAAAACTCAGAGCCCATTGGTGTCACTTTGGAGCTGTCAAATTACAGTGGAAGAGGGGCAGGACTATACCACACAACTGTCACAAAAACCACAACAACTTAGGGCTCATTCACACCGATTGCATCTTTGCTTCTAAAAACCAAACCAAACTGGTCAAATCTATGGTGGTCTGTTCCATTTCAGAGCGACTGCAAATCTGATTACTGAACAGGTCCAGAGCCCTATGAGATTAATTCTGCTGTTTGTGTCATAATGTCCCATTCATTAAATGCAGTTAATCACACACAGGACCAGAGGGAAGCCTCCATTACAGGTCTCCAAGCAACCAGACCCCTATAAATAATACAGAGTCCTATCAAACATGGTCAGAAAAAAATCACATTGGACAAAACAATGTAAAGGACTGGGAGATATCATCAGTGTTCACACATAATGAGCTCTTTGCTTGAGGTTAGGCATGATTCAAGACTGAACACAGAGAAATGCCAGACATTCAAATTACTGTAGTCATTGTAGGAATAAATGATGGATGTCCAGCTTCATTTAAAAAACTAAAAACTATGTTTTCATTTTTAATAGAGACTATGTAGCACAAATCATTTGAGCACTGTCATTTTGTGTCAGTTCTTGATAAAGGAAGAGAAAGAGACATTTTTATCTTGGGTGTTGCACAGGGTGGATTGTAGCCATGTTAAATTAGCCATTGGGAGTAAATTATATTGATTACTTTTGTCAAATTATAATTTTCCACATATTTACTTCACTTTCAGCTACACTACATCTCAAAAGTCTGAAAACATGAAGATGTGTTAATGTTTTTGAAAAAAGTCTCTTCTGCTTACCAAGGGTGCATTTTGTTTAAATCAAAAATACAATAAAACAGCAATATTGTGAAATATTTCTTCACTTTAATTTAGCTCTTTTAACAAGTATTTTATTCCTGTGATGTTGAAGCGTAAATTAACTGACCCAGCCGGGACTCGAACCAGCAACCTTCTTGCTGTAAGGCGACAGTGCTAACCACTGAGTCACCGTGTCGCCCATGATCTTTTCAATAACACCATTCAAATGTAAAACATATTCAAAAATAATATTATACATATAATATTTGAATCCCCCCCACAATAAACAATGTCCCTTTTGTGGACCTGAAAAGTGCAGCAAAACTAGCTTGAAGCAACATATTTCAGAATTTTATACAGATTTCCAATGAGTCTGGGTTTGTTTTTCCATTCTTTTGGACCTTGACAGTACAGTATCACCATTCACTTTGATGGATTGAAAACCTAAGGTATTTTTCATTTCTCAGAACAAAATGGCATGTGAATAACATTATGATGTGTATATGACCGGCATTTCATTTTCGGTATCCTATTGCTTTAACACTTGATGAGAAAATGCTGCATGTGATGTGCTGTTGTTTCATTGACATTAATTTCTTTCCTCACATAGAGCAATAACCTTGAGACAGTTAGAGATCAAACAAACACTATATGTTATTAAAGCACCCTCTCAAGGGGAAAACGGCAACACACACACTTATGTAAAAGTACACGCACAATCCTATATCTCTTTTGTGTTGACAGCTGTACTGATGAAAGGAACACTGGGAGCATTCATCAGTCATCCACTGTCCGGGACGACAAATTTCCTCAACATGTCAATATCCCCAGCTACTGACAACAGCAACCATCCGTCATGGTGAGCATTTATCCACTTCTGCTGTCAAGCGCACCTAAAGCTATTCAAGACTTGAAAACAAGGACAAGAACCGTATCCACTTCACCCCGTTTATGCAGCAGCACACGTGAATCCACAGTTCAAACCAAGAAACGGCCTGACAGTTACAATGACTATAATGGTCACCCTTTATTTTGCCATTATAGGGATAGTTCACCCAGAAATGAAAATGTACTCACCCTCAAGTGGTTCCATACATTTATGAGTTCCATTTGTCTGTTTCTGTCCAAAATAACACAAAAGAAGTTGTTTTGAAAAATGTTGGAAACCTGTAACCATTGACTTTCATAGCATTTGCTTTATAGAAGTTAATGGTTACACGTTTCTAACATATTTCAAACTCAACCAGGTTTATGACAAGTGAAGGTTAAGTAAATGATGACAAAAAGTTTTGTTTTGGGTGAACTTTATAAACCATAAACTATTACTTTTGCCTTAAACTCCTAATTTGAGCTCATTAATGTTTATTAAAGTAGTAGTTGGGTTTACGTATTAGGTAGGATTGGGGACGTAGAATAAGATCATGCAGAATATGTACTTTATAAGTACTAATAAGCAGTCAATATCTTAATTAATAGGCAGGTAATAAGTCACTAGTTAATAGTGAGAATTGTTACATAACCCTTAAAGGGTGCACTCTATGAAAAAAAGACCCATGTCTTGGATTAAATAGTTTTCCTGCACCACTCTAAGCAATTAAAAAATAATTAGTTTATATAACCTATACTAATTAATGATATATGTAAAAAGGTCAACCATGTGGTGAAGATGCCTGTTAAAGGGTTTAACTAAAGTGTTATCAATATAATATACAGACAGCTAGCCGAATAATCCTGTTTCTTAGAAAGACTTTCTTGATTGTACCTTAAATGTACAGTATAAATCAGCATTTATAAAATCAGAAACTTTCTGCATTTGCATTATTATGCTAATGTACCAACATTATGCTAAACGGTTTTCTGGTCTTGTAGTAGTGTTCTTCTGAAAAAATCTGGATTAACCTTAATATATAGCTTTAACTTTAATATCATTATTAGCTTTTTCTTTTAATTTCCACAGAATCCTTGTTCAAGGCGAAACTGAAACGTCACCTTTCAGAAAAACAGATTGTTTATAAGAACTAGGCCATCAATAACTGTAATTCTCCAAATGAAAGGCTTGATTGGTTTGTTAGTTGAATATATCAAATGATTAAAACTGTATCTGTTGTGTTTATAATGGAGAGGTGCCGGAGCGCACTCGGAGCGAGAGAAAAACCGATGCTTCGACTTTCCAAAAAAAAAAAAACAACACACGCCAACTTTACAACCATTAAAGAGCCCCTATTATGCATTCAAAAAGGTCATATTTTGGTTTTGGGGGTCTCCGACAACAGGCTGATATGCAAGGTCAAAAAACACTTTCATTGTCTTATAATATGCATTTATTTTTACTGAATTATCCCAACGACTCCCATATGATTGGTTCAGCGATTCATTTGTTCCCAAACCCCTCCTTAGCACGATGCTAATCTGCCCTGATTGGTCCGATGCTGTGATTGGTCGACTGCATTCAGCGCGAGACAGAGAGAAACGCCCACCACAGAATAGTGAATAGCCCATACAGATTTAACCTGAGAGATACAGCACAAGCATAATAGATAAGTGATTACAAGCGGAGCAATTACAAGTTACAACACACTATTAAATACACATTTTGCAAACTACAGAAAACAAGGCAACAATTTTAATCACACTTACATGTTATGATGCGGAGGAAGAAGAAACTGGTCCATATGAACTGTAACAGTTACTGACAAAGTCCCTGTCAAAGTCTGACAAAGTCCCATACATAATAGTCTCTGCTGCTCTTTCCTTTAATAGCAAACGGCTGACGAATCCCGCATAGGTTATTGTATCAATCATCAGAAAAATGACAGGAACAAACACAGCATAGGGTTGGCTATACTGTGGTATTGTTGTGAAAATGAACTTTACCCCACAGCCGAATCTCCATCTGTCAGTGATCGTCATCTTTGTGTCATGATCAGTCCCCGTGATTCCCCGAGCTCCGCTAGTGTCTGAAGGGAAAGGCGTGTTCATGTTTTACCAGATCCGGCACTACATATTTGGTGATGTACCATATCGACGTCGATGCGTTCAGGCAAAGCATCAGAACCCAACACGATTCATTTATTCGACTCAATAGTTTTAAACATGGTGGACTTTCAGATTTAACCCTCAAGCTGGATGTTTTCATTCATTTAGTGCTGTGTTACACACACTGCATGAAAGGTCATTTTCAAAAACCCATAATAGGGGTTCTTTTAAAAATCTAAAAATAAATCAATATACAGACAATTAAAGACAGCAATGTTGTCTTAAATAAATGGTTCCTGACTCCAATATAAATGACAGTAATACAGTAATATGCACTCCACAAAATATAGACTTCTTACTATATTGTAGATTTAATGAGAAAATAAATTCCGATTCTAAAACAATGTGCATTTATATGGTCAATGGAAGAATCATTGATTATTAAAACCAACTACTGATAAGGTTAATGAGTTGAATGTAATATTCATGAGAGGAAATAAAGTAGAGCTCTTGACCTGCAGCTTATTACCATTCATTATCATAATAATCAGTTTATCGCCCATTTAAATGTCTCAATACAAAGGATGATTTTTTTTTTTTAGATGTTTCTTTTCATGGGTTTTAAGTAAAGATACAGAAACAACATATGAAGAAAGCTTTCTTTGTCGTATTTTTAGATACGAGGGAAAAGCAAACAGGGTAATTACACACTGGGGTGTCATATTGACATCTTCTTCAAGTTTTAGTCGCTTTCTCTGACAGGACAGTGCTGAGAGACGCCAAAGTGTCGTGCTGTTATGGAAATGTCTGATGGAAAATGTTACCGTTATATTGGCAATGTGTACTCTAATCTTGATGCGTCTTTTTCTTTATGACCATCAACATTAATATGGTAAAAACTGAGCTATTGGAAGACACTCTGTAAATGTGTGTTAGTGTTAGATTTTCAGTTAGTTAAGACTACAAAAACGAATGCATTTAAAAACAATAATGCTTGTTTTAGTCATGCTGTACCAATAAATGGTCATTAATGCGTGAATGGCACAACCACAAGAGTTTTGAGCCACCATGTCAACATACCAATGACCCATTAACAGTCTGTAAATGGTATAAATAACATGGACACCAGCAGTGATTGAAGGATTCACATCTTGTCTGCCTCTCTGAATTAACGTATTACACAGTGATGCCCCAATCTGGGCACATAGTATGCATTCCATACCCAATTTACATTCTTCTCAAATGTCAAGAACTGACCAAAGTTACCGCAATTTTCCCAATTAAATGAAGTATTTCTGTATGTAAAGAGTGGGTAAAGTGTGCCAGATGCAGATGTCACCTAGCTCTACTAATACTGAAGTTTACCACCAAATGGAGACTATATATCATAACATACCGGTATCATAAGAAATCATTTTACACATTGCTCCTCTACATTTAAATATTCCCCAAAATAAATAAATAAATGAATAAATAAATAATTTACAATTTAAAATAAATGTTTGCTTATTTGGTTTGTGTGTGTGTGTGCGTGCGTGCGTGTGTGTGTGTGTTTTAAGAAGTATGTTACACTTGAGACTTGAGTTGCTGAAAATTCAGCTTTTGCCATGCAGGAACAAATTACATTTTAAAAATATATTCAAACAGAAAACATTTAATTAAAATTGCATCTAAAAAAAAATCTCTAGAATTGTGTTGTTTTAGATCATTTTAAATAATTTGTTTCATCCATCCCTTTATCCATCCATCGAATTTTGGAAAGCACAAGAGCATTCTCACTGATCAAACATATTTGGTACTGTACGCTATGTCCATATCAAATTATATTGAATTGAACTGAACTGAACTGAATTGAATTTGAATGAGCTAAATGAATAAAATAATTTCAGCATTCCATACATGGTAAATGGACTGAAATCAACTCTTATAAAATATTTAATCCTTTTACAGCCATCATAACTGCCTAGTTGACCTTTTGTTCATAGTGTATCATTAAAACCAAAAAACTTGTTTAGAGAAACTGAAAATTTGGTAAATTTGTAAAGAAACTGGGATCTCATTTATAAACGTGCACTGTAAAATAAAATCTTGCTGCCTTGAATTTTTTTAGTTGAATCAAATTATCTTTTCTAGTCATCTTAACTTACATCAATCAAACTGACTAAAAATATTAAGTTAAACTTTGTACAACTTAAAAAAAAATTGTTGAAACTTGATTAACTTATTAAAATAAGTTAAAGCAACATAAAAAAATATTTGTTGTCTTGACTTTTTGTCATTACATAGTGGTGTGGTGTACACACAAAATAGGGGCGGAAATGTGTGTAAGCCACTTCCTGCACAAAATGGGAGAATGTTATTTAATTTAAATTTCAACTGAACCAATTTAAATCATCATCATATGTGCCATAATCATTAATAAATAAATAAATAAATTATTCTGGTGTATAAGTTTACTTTCATAAAGGTTTCTATGCAAATTTTATAAATCAAGTCATTTTTTTAGAGTGCAAGTTAAACAGTTAAACACATTCCAGCCCTTCAGACGAGGTTCATCTCAAATACAAATACTATCTTTCCTTATCATCAAAATAAAGAATTACCAGCTGTCCTTGACCAAAATCACTTAGCGTAACACAGATCATTAGATAAGGTGAGTCTGATTACCAATACATCATGGGTCACATGACAGGTCAGGACTCTCAAGGCCTGAAAACCAGCCTTACTGTGGCCTTATTCATTTCATAAATAACATAAAGCCTCTAGGGTATACAATTCTCCCCCCAAAAAATGTAATGCAATGCAAAGTGCGAGCATTCAAATCCCAGGAGAGACTCCCACAGCAAACGGATACCAATATATCAAACTAACTACAGAACTCCACACTGCTTGTATGCCTTTTCAGAGAAATCAGAAAAACTTTAAGATTCACAGCCTACAAAACAGCCATTTATTTAATATTTAAAGGCTAAATATAGGCTACAGTAAGTATATCATTTTTAAATAAAGCCTATTGAAAATACGACAACACTCCAGCTCAGTGTTAAGGAGATGTTTGCATGTTTAAAAGATAGAGGCCAGGTATCTGTTTCATATAAACAGTTGGTAGACAAATAAAAAGAGTCATTTAAATGTCAGACTTCAAGCCTGGTGGTCTGACCTGCAGGCTGATATAACTGAGGAAGAGTGGCAAGAAGCTCGTTTAAAAGCCCAAACTTAAACAACAAGCACCCATTTAAGATTGATTCAATATAAATGGCTGAGTGGACAGTATATAACTCCAGCTAAGTTACATCATTTTAACCTGAATATCCCTAATACATGCTATAAATGTAAACGAGAAGGCAACGCTATTTCATTGTATGTGGGAGTGTACTAAAGTCAATTGTTTTTGGGTTAAAATACTGAATAAGCCAAATCAGGGCAACATGGTGGTTCAGTGGTTACACTGTCGCCTCACAGCAAGAAGGTTGCTGGTTCGAGCCCCGACTGGGTCAGTTGGCATTTCTGTGTTGAGTTTGCATGTTCTCCCCGTGTTGGCGTGGGTTTCTTCAGGGTGCTCCGGCTTCCTCCACAGTCCAAAGACATGCGCTATAGGTGAATTGAATAAAACTAAATTGGCCGTAGTGTATTTGTGTGGATGAGTGTGTATGGATTATTCCCAGTACTGGGTTGCAGCTGGAGGGGCATTTGCTGTGTAAAACATATGCTGGATAAGTTGGTGGTTCATTCCGCTGTGGCGACCTCTGATGAACAAAGGGACTAAGCCAGAGGAAAATGAATGAATGAATGAAGTCAAATCAGTGGTAAAGTAACTCCTCTTGATACCAGCTTGTGTATATTGCACAGTTGTCCACTGAACTTTAAAGTGACCAAACATGAAAGACTGCTGTTAATTTTATGTTTGCTGGAAGCTAAACATGTAATTGTGTGTTCTTGGAAAAAAGAAGACAGTCATGGTGGATAAAGGGGATGACCTCATTGCTTTGCCTTAGAAAAGATTACCTATTTAAAAACAAAATTCATATATTTTGGTCTATTTGGAAAGTATTCTATGGCTTTTAGAAGAGTCTAGAGGGTGACTCTTTTGTTGGATTGATGGACAGCGAAAGTATATAAATTAGGCAAATATGTTATTGCTGTATTATTTAATACTATTATAATTTTTTTTTTAAATCTCTCTTTCAACGTGTATTACGTTATTTTGAGTGTATATACTATCCTTGTATTTTTTTAGATAAACTGAAAATTTAAACCTTTGTCAATTCGTATGACAATGTTTAAAATAAAAATTGTTTGCAGAAAAATCTCTCTACTATTGAAACGCTTTTTTTCTTTTTGACACTCAACATTATGATGGCGAAATCTGAGCTATTGGAAGACAATCTCTAAATTGTGTGTTGTAGTTAGGCCTACAAAAACGAATGTATTTAAAAACAATAATGCCCATTTTGGTCATGTGGTACCAATAAACAATCAGTAAATGGTAAGATATTTTGCTAATAAAATTAAAGTGTCTAAAGAACAGCAAAAAACTGTATAATGTCTAGACTACCTGACAAAAGTCTTGTCATTGATCCCAGTTGTAAGAGCAACAAATAATAACTTGACTTCTAGTTGATCATTTGGAAAAGTAGCAGAAGGTCGATTTTTCTGATCTGTTGAACTGCATCCCAATCATCACAAATACTGCAGAAGACCTATTGGGACCCGCATGGACCCAAGATTCTCACAGAAATCAGTCAATTTTGGTGAAGAAAAAATCATGGTTTGGGGTTACATTCAGTATGGGGGCGTGCGAGAGATCTGCAGAGTGGATGGCAACATCAACAGCCTGAGGTATCAAGATCATTTGTGCTGCCCATTACATTACAAACCACAGGAGAGGGCAAATTCTTCAGCAGGATAGCGCTCCTTCTCATACTTAAGCCTCCACATCAAAGTTCCTGAAAGCAAAGAAGGTCAAGGTGCTCCAGGATTGGCCAGCCCAGTCACCAGACATGAACATTATTGAGCATGTCTGGGGTAAGATGAAGGAGGAGGCATTGAAGATGAATCCAAATAATCTTGATGAACTCTGGGAGTCCTGCAAGAATGCTTTCTTTGCCATTCCATATGACTTTATTAATAAGTTATTTTGTGAGTCATTGCAGAGATGTATGGATGCAGTCGCCCAAACTCATGGGAGTCATACACAATATTAATTCTTTTTCCACTGCACCATGACTTTATATTCTATACTGTACATTATTTCTGTTAAGTGACAAGACTTTTGTATAAGCAAAGTCAGACTTTACTGTCCTAATTAAATAATTAAAAATCAAGGCATTTTACCATATTTTATTTAGGTAAAATAAGCCTAATCTAGAAGCCTTTGCCTTTTATATAAGCCACTTCTGATACCAAATGAAGTCAAGCTGTTATTTGTTGTTCCTAAAACTTGGATAGGCGACAAGACTTTTGTCAGGTAGTGTAGTCTCTCTGTATCATCTCAGTAAGCGTTTATTATGCTTCACACATGTGCAGTAACAGATTGTCTACACCAGATGTGATCAATGTGATGTGACATGACTTAAAACAATAAAACCCACCATAATCAGTCACTCCATACACACTATAAAGGTTTTTTGTCCCCAAAAGCAAACATATTGTTTTCCAGGTGCCACAAGTTGAAGAATGTTCAACCTGGAGATAAACAGTGCTCATTAATGTCACTTTTGAACCAAACACAGTGAAGGAGAGGCGGGACAAATACCAAACATTGAACACAGCAAAGGAAAAATGGAGAATAAACTAATATTGCTCTACATTGTGTCTCACAGCTTATAAATTGTCTCACTGTCACATGGAAAAAAACACACTGTGACAGAAGTACTTTCATGCGTTCACAGCTGTGTTTTAGAAGAGTTTCAGCTGTGTAAAAACACATTAGAGGACATTTTCTCGCAGCAAATGGATGCCAATAGACAGTTGAAGTCAAAATTATTAGCTCCTCTGATTTTTTTTTTTCTTTTTCAAACATATCCCAAATGATGTTTAGCAGAGCAAGGAATTTTTCAAAGTATTTCCTATAATATTTTTTTCTTCTGGATAAAGTCTTATTTGTTTTATTTCGGCTAGAATAAAAGCAGTTTTACATTTTTTTAAACCATTTTCAGGTCAATATTATTAGCTCCTTTAAGCGATTTTTTTTTTCCCGATTGTCTACAGAACAAAATATTATACAATGATTTGTCTAATTACCCTAACTTGCCTAATTAACCTAGTTTAGCCTTTAAATTGCACTTTAAGCTGAATACTAGCATCTTGAAAAATATCTAGTAAAATATTATGTACTGTCATCACTAATTTAATCACAAAGATTACAAAAAAACTAATAAAAAAAATATTATGTTTAGAAATGTTGAAAAAAATCTTCTTTTCATTAAACATAAATTGGAAAAAAATATACACAGGGGGCTAATAATTCAGAAGGGCTAATATTTCTGACATCAACTGTATGTCTAACTGCTCCATTCCCCTACTGCTGAGATATTTTCAGAGAAATCATAACTACAAGTACACAAAACTGTCATTCCTGTCCGAGTGACTTCATATTTCTAGTCACTACATATAGTAAGTACAAGATTGTAAATGCAACCTACTGAAAATACGCTGACACTCCTGCTCCATGTTGATGAGATGTTTGCAGATAGCTGTCTAGATAGATATCTTATAAAAGATTAAATGCAAAGACCTGAGCTCCAAGCTGACCTTGAATCAGTCCACAGCTGATGATTTGTGAAAGTTATTTACAGCTATAGAAATTCAGAAGTATAAGGATGAAATCTAAACAAGACAGTTCCTGAGCGGTATCCGGCAACCTCGCTTAGAGAGAATAATCAGGGCTCTGGGCGCTAATAATTGTAGATGAATGTGTTTCCAGCTACCTGGTTGGTTAAAAGAATCAAAAGGCTTTCAACAAAAGCTTCACCAGCTGCACTTTATATATATGATGCAATAACAGAGCCATTATGAACACCTGCGGAGCTGGTCAGAGAACATTTATTGACAGAACTGATGGATTGTGCATTTAGGTTTATTATTTGGATGTTTTAACGAACACTTTTGGAGTTATTCTTATTTTGAGTACAATGAAGTTGGTCAAAGTAATGCCCTGCAGCAACTTCAGCAGAAACAAAAATAACTGTTTGGATTATTTGTCTAGAATGTGATTTATGTATTGAAAAGAGGCCTGGTTGGTAATTCATCTTTCACAGCATCCATGGTAGCACTTAAATTTTTAATTTTTATTTAATATTATTATTATTATTATTATTGTTATTATTATTATTCATTCATTTTCTTTCCAGCTTAGTCCCTTTATAGACCAGGGTCACCACAGCGGAATGAACCGCCAACTTATCCAGCATATGTTTTATGCAGCGGATGCCCTTCCAGCTGCAACCCATCACTGGGAAACACCCATACACTCCCATTCACACACATGCACTACAGACAATTTTAGCATGTCTTTGGACTTGTGGGGGAAACCGGAGCACCCGGAGGAAACCCACGCCAACACGGGGAGAACATGCAAACTCCACACAGAAATGCCAACTGACCCAGCCGGGGCTCGAACCAGCGACCTTCTTGCTGTAAGGCGACAGCGCTACCCACTGCACCACCGTGTCACCCTGATTAATCACAATAATAACAACAAATCATAAGTAGTAAAACAGTGTATTCATGCATATATTTAATATACAATTAATAAAAAAAGGCATATAAAGCAAGTGTTATGATCACCAGCGATCGAGCTGTTGCAGATTGCTGGAGAACTACAATTCTGACACTGAACCGAACTACAACTCCCGGAACTATTTGTACTCATCACTCCAGCAACAGCTAACAGTCATTTTGACAGACACACACACAGCTGAAACTCATGATCATTGATTATCTGGACTATTTAAACCACTCACTTTCTCATCTTGTTTACAATGTTTAGCATTACAAAGCGGTTTTCTCTGTTTGTCTTGCCATGTTTTGATCCTTGTCTTGTTTACCGTTTTGATTCTTTGCCGCGCAGCTTAACCATTTGCCTGTATTTTTGACTACGTATTTTGGATTACCTGTATGCTCCTGTTTGCTACCTGTTTGACCATTGCCTGCCTGACTACTCTTATTAATAAACTGCGTGTGGATCCTCAGCTTCATTGTCCAGCGTCCTACTGTTACAGCAAAATTGACTTATACTTTTTTTTTCAATTTAGATAGTGATAATTACAGCAATTTAAGATAATAATATGACTGTTGTTTCTGTTAATGAATCATTAACACAATAATGTAATAATAACAATATAATAATATTAACATTAATAATAATAATAACAATAATAATAATAATAATAACAACAACAACAACAATAATAATAACAACACTAATAATACTTAATAATAATAATACTAATAATAATAATAATAGTGATTTAAAATAGTAAATATTAATAAAAGCAAAATACAGTTGTTTATTCATTAATACACAATGAGAAAAAAAATCATGAATCAAGAGTTTGAGTCTTAATTGTTTTGTTATAAAACTACAATTTTCATTTTCAAAATGTAAACTCTCAAATTTAAATTATAATGATTAATTAAATATTATATTTGAAATTATTATCATTTATTAGGCCCAAAAACTGTTCATTATTAGACTGTTGATTCTCTTTATCATTTATTAACAAAAAAACTAAATCTGATTCTACTACCCCATGTCACTTTTGCCTTCATTTAGCTGCTTATAAGTAAATAAATAAATAAATAAATAAAAATCCCCAGTTAAAGAAATTTGTATACAAGAATCATCATATTGAAAACCTGATCTTTATGGTTTACCGTTCTCCAAGAGACGTACAGTTCTGGTAGGATCAACCAAGCATGGAGACAGATGGAAACTGCAATGCAGTTTAATACAATTTTAAAATGACAATATGATTATATATAATATTATCCTACTTTTCCAACCTACACATACATAAAATAAATTCATTCTTCTTTTTCACAACCCCCCCCCTCCCAAATACCTACAGATCATATATGAAGCGCTGTCACTTCATTTCCCTCTGCTCAGCATCTCAGCTAAATTACCGGCTCGGGTCTCCTCCATCACAATAATGTGGTGGGATCAAAGGATCCTCGAGAAGCCCCTCATCAACGCACAGAGCGACACATAAAAAGCTGGAGGTCAAGGGTTAAGCTTCCCCGTATCTCGTTAGCATTTTATCCAGCTCGATCGTCGATGAGCCACTTTCCCTGATGATATTTTACAGAAGAACAGATGGTGGTGCAAAATAATGCTGTGAATATTTTTATAGGCATGGTTTAAAAATGCTTTCACATTTGGTTTGACTGCCACCGAAAGAAAAGTGCGAATGTCACACTTTTATTCATCAGCCTAAACAGGTTGGCAATCAACGCATCTGTAACTGATGAACGCTGGACAATGGAGTTGAGGATCCACACGCAGTGTAATAAACAGAGAATGGTTAAGCAGGCAACGGTCATGACAGGGGCAAACAGAAGCATGCAGGTAATTCAAAATATGTATTCAAAAACAGGTGAATGGTCAGGCCAGGCGGCAAAAACAACAAAAACAATAAAACAATGCAAAAGGTCAAAGCACGGCTAGACAAGAAAACGCTTCGTAAAGTTACAGGATAACAAGACTCAGCAATGTGTGTGAAAATGAAGTGTCTTTATAGTCCAGGCATAATTGATTATGAGTTTCAGCTGTGTGTGTGTATGTGAGTGTCCGGATTATTGTCAGCTGTAGCGGGTGTTGATTGGCGCAAAGCATTATGGTAGTTGTAGTTCATGTTGTGGCAGATGTGTAGTTCTCATGATCGTGACAGCATCAAATTCAAGGCATTGTCATTTGTAGGCATGGGCCGATATAAGATTCCGACGGTATGATAACCTTGGATAATAATACCACGGTATTGTGATTACTGCTCTAAAATATCTTCTTTTTAATGTCTGGGTAGAAACCACCAACTTTTTTCCTCATTGAACACAATATATTTTATTTTTAGAAGCAGTTTAAATACTTTGGAGCAGTAAACACGTCAGGCTAAATCATTAAAATAAATCATTGACTTCTGCTATCTTCATTCATTTTAAAAACACAGATTTCTTGAAAAGGCATCTTTGGATATCTATAACATGCTTGGATGTTGGTGCAAGCGATTTGTTTTTCAAATGTTTGCTGAATCATGGGCTGACCAGTAGCTTTTGATGTGGATGGTTCTTTTCTGCTGAAGATACTGTTGCCATAAAAAAAAAAAATAATAATAATTGTAAAAAAAAAAAAAAAAAAAAAAAACGTTACATATACCTTTTGGAACGTTATAACACAAAATTATAGAAGTTTTAAAAACTCGACTTTTCCAAACCGTGGTAATCCTTGAAACCTGCCTAGTCATTTGTCTACAACACAACCACTGGCTCTGCACTCGTTTACCTGAATTCTCTACTTCAGGCTTATGTGCCCAGCAGAACGCTATGATCTGTTACTGAACATCGCTTTGTTGTTCCATCCCATAGGGCACATGTGTCAAACTCAAGGCCTGGGGGAAAAATCTGGCCCGCCATTTCATTTTATGTGGCCCGCAAAAGCATACAATTCATGTCAAATGTGAATTTTACTATTTGTGCGAGTAGATTACACACAAAGTCAATGCAAACTTGGCAACGCAACACATTTGCCAGGAATGTGCACAATGCATAATGACTTTTAATTTTCAGTCAGCCAGCCCAAGAATTTCCGGTGAACTGTCTTGCCATTACAAAATCATCACGTTTAAAATCAGATTTATTTAAAAATCAGTGATCTTCACTGCCTGATAGATATGCGATATATACTGGGTCTCATACCGAACAAGAACCACTGCATTAAATTACATTTTCCAATACATTGTTATCTTTAGGAGACTTTATTTGTTAAGAATCATCTGAAACTGACTCACTTAACTGACTAACATTAGCACTTACTAGTTATTCCTTTACTGTTGTTCCTGTTTAGCTTTTTTATTTTTCATAAATCAAATAAAGGGCGACACGGTGGCTCAGTGGTTTGCACTGTCGCCTCACAGCAAGAAGGTCGCTGGTTCGAGCCCCGGCTGGGCCAGTTGGCATTTCTGTGTGGAGTCCAAATACATGCGCTATAGGTGAATTGAATAGACTAGATTGGCCGTAGTGTATGTGTGTGAATGAGTGTGTATGGGTGTTTGCCAGTACTGGGTTGCAGCTGGAAGGGCATCCACTGTGTAAAACATATGCTAGATAACTTGGCGGTTTATTTCTCTGTGGCGACCCCTGACGAATAAAGGAACTAAGCCGAACGAAAATGAATGAATGAATGAATGAAATAAAATGAAACCATTTAGACTTTATGGCATTTATATATCACTGCTGGTGACATGAAGTGCATTTATTATCATTATTTGAATGCCAATTTGGATAAAAGCATCTGCTAAATGACAATGTAAATGTTCAAATGAACCCCCTAAATGTACAAAACATTCATATAATTTTTTTTTCATTAGACTGCAGGTTTATCATCGAATTAACATATTTACATGTAACTCATTATATACAGCATCCAAGCTAAAAACAGTTACCATATTTTGTCATTAAAATAAATGATGCCAAAGCAAACCTATTGAGGTCTGAGAGTATACTAAACAACACTGAACAAGGAGTGCATTATTGATGCATATAATGGCAGGTCTGAGCAGAAGATCCTGCATTTGGTATGGCAGTGGTTATCCATTATTCATGTTTGTTGCCATGCTAATGGAAAACAAATCGCACATAAGCATGCACATATTCTTGCTCTTGAGTAGCTTACGTAACTATCAACATGGCATAAGAAATAGCATGTGGTTGTAGCCATGCAAATCACCAATAATAACAAAATACCACAAGAACTGGCAGCTGCTCGTCATGAAGGAACTCACTGTCACAATGCAACAATCTAATGTTTCCTATTTACTATGAATGATCCTCAAAACACTGCCTTGATGAAGAGCGTCAGGAGAACATGATAAAGAAGATGAAGAAGAAGATGATAAAGACGGAGAAGAGAAAGTAGTAGCAAAAGAAGGAAAAGAAGAGAGATGTAGGGGGATAAAGAGAAGAAGAAGAAGAAGAAAAAGTAGTAGGAGTAGGAGAACGAGGAGAAGAAGAGAGAGGAAGAGAAAGTAGTAAAAGAAGATGAAGTAGTAGTAGTAAGAGAAGAAGAAGAAGAAGAAGAAGAAGAAGAAGAAGAAGAAGAACAGATAGTAGTAGAAGACGACGACGAAGAAGAAGAAGAAAAAAGAAGAAGAAGAAGAGGATGAGGGGGAACAAAGTAGTAGGAGAAGGAGAATGAGAAGAAGAAAGAGGAAAAGAAGAAGAAGAAGAAGAAGAAGAAGAAGAAGAAGAAGAGGAAAAACAAAAGTAGTAGGAGAAGGAGAAGTAGATGAAGAAGAAAAGAAAGTAGGAGTAGTAGAGGAAGAAGAAGAAGAAGGAGGACGAGGAGGAAGAGAAAGTAGTAGAAGGAGAAAAAGAAGAAGATGAAGAAGAGAAAATAGTAGTAGAAGAAGAGGAAGAAGAAGAAGAAGAAGAGGAAGAACAGAAGTAGTAGAAGGAGAAGAAGTAGATGAAGAAAAGAAAGTAGGAGGAGTAGTAGAAGAAGAAGAAGAAGAAGAAGATGAGGAAGAGGAAGAAGAAGAAGAAGAGAAATTAGTAGTAGAAGAGAAAGTAGTAGTAATAGAAAAGGAATAAGAGGAGGACAAGGGAAAGTAGTAGAAGGAAAAGAAGAAGAAGAAGAAGAAGAAGAAGAAGAAGAAGAAGAAGAAGA
>CAIGQV010018170.1:10355558-10408604 GCA_903798115.1 Danio jaintianensis
AGGAAGAAAGTAGTAGAAGGAGAAGAAGAAGTAGATGAAGAAGAAGAGAAAGTAGTAGAAGGAGAAGAAGAAGGAGAAGGAGAAGATGATGAAGAAGAGAAAGTAATAGTACAAGAAGAGCAAGAAGAAGAAGAAGAGGAGGATGAACAGAAGTAGTTGAAGGAGAAAAAAAGGAAAAAAGAAGAGAAAGTAGAAGAAAGTAGAATTGGCCTATGAGGGTATTTGCTTTTGTTTGTTTGTTTTCTAATAATTATAATATTTCAGTTAGCTTTCAGTGACTGTTCTTAGTTTTGTTTAGTTTTAGTTTTATTACAATTTTGAAAACTTTATTTCAGTTAACAAAACTAACTATTGTTTTTTTGACCAACAGTTTTAGTCTTCGTTTTAGTTTCCGTTTACTAAAATAACCTTGAGAAGCACCATTAAAAAAATGTTCATTGGGTTTACCATTTTTTTTAAGGTTGCAAACAATTTATATGGGCTGAATTCAAGCAAACAAATTAAGTTGAACATTACTACATTTAATTTGTTTGTTTAAATTCAGCAAATATAAATTGTTTGCAACCATTTACCTTGTAAAATGTAGTAAAAAAACGTAGTAAATCCAATGAATGCATTAATGCACCCCAGTCGTACTAATAGGGCTCTATTTTTACTTTACTTTTACTCTGTACTTTACTCCTTTACTTTCGTGGATAAGGAAACGGTGTTATACACTCTCCACTGAAGACATCCATTAGCCTACATTTAATTTAGTTTTTTAAGTGCAAAGATTTGTTTCAAAACTATTTCTAAATTCAGTTCTAATTTCCAGCAAACGAATAAATGAACAATAAAAACGAAGTGTGGTCAAAAACTGAGTTATATCCAAACACACATCCTGTTCTTATGCCCCATATGGTGATGCATATGTCTCCAAATCCCAACAGGTGGACAAATCTAAACTTGTTATTATTAAAATAAATATAAATATGCATATAATAAATAATACTAATACTAATAATAACATTATACAAATGCAAATTGTCATGAATAAACTGAAAAAAGCCCCCCGAGATGAAGAAGGCATGCAGGTAGTGATTTTTTTATATCTATGTGGTAAATAATAATTTTTGTAACATTTTAATCCTTTATTTTTTTGTTTCATATGTAAAGATATTTGTGTGTTGCTGTACATCCTGTGTGTATTAAGTGTTTGGACCCGCACAGGCACATAACTAAAGCGCTCTGCGCTGGACTTTAGACCAGCTTTTACCTGGTCAATGGTGCGGTCTATTTCAGTTTCTCAAAATAGCAACGCGCCAACAATGCGCCTTAACACACCTCCTTTATAGACCGGCACACCCATGAGTCCACAAAGTGGCACAAATGGATTTGCTATTTAAACAACGTGGTGCAAAATGTGAAAATTAGGGTTGGCTGGTCTGAAAATAGTAACAAATCACGCAAAACATGTCTTGCGTCTTATTGCGCTGGGTGTATGATGGGCCCTTAATCTTAAACAGTGGCGTTTGAGGATATTTCAGGTGACTCCTCTCCGCTCCTCATCTCAGTTAATGAGTATTTAAGTTCAACCATCAAAGCCAAGGTGCATATAGCATATTTGAGCTAAACTTCCTCTCCCCGCTGCGACACCGGATCCACCTCCGTCACCTCCTCATCCAGCATGCATGGCCCGTCTGCAGCTAATCAGAGGAGACTAGAGTCATTAATTACAGCCGCAGAACGAAACCTCCCCCCCTTCCCCTTCTCCCTTAACAAAATGACAGTAGTTTCCCACTGATCAGATGCTTTGCGGTCATATTAGCTGCCCGTCTAGTTATCTCCCCGTTGTGTTCGCGTAGTCTGAATGGATTGTGGGCGTTGCAGCGGGATTGTTAGTGGGGTCCTGATGAGGCCTGTCAGCGCTTTGAAAGGAGGGAATTATTTAATTGATGCGATTCTGTATGCATGAATCATGTGGATGATACTCGCACAGGGGGCAGTCAGAGCAGCCTGGTTTTTGGAGGAGGATCATTCATCTTGCTTACGTTGTCACAAAGCCCCTCATTTCGGCACAGGTCAGTTCTTATGACGGTTTTGAAAAATGCGAAACAAGTAGGCGCAGAATAACTCAGGGAAGAAAAAAAACAAAACAATAGAAACAATGACAGAAGTTCTAACGGTTCCACTTCGAATACCATTAAAAACCATTTTACAAGCTATCAATTTTTAATAATCAAAGGCAGTCCATCTGAATGCTTTCTAATGTGTTCTGGGACTTATTTCATTAGAATTAATTGATTTTAGCATGACACCAGAAGGCAAAACTAATTTCAGTACACTGAAAAAAAACAACGATTTATTGGATTTACAATTTTTTTTTTAAGGTATGTGGTTGCAAACAGGATTGGCACGAGGGCTCAGTGGTTAGCACTGTCGCCTCACAGCAAGAAGGTCACTGGTTTGAGTCCTGGCTGGGTCAGTTGGCATTTCTGTGTGGAGTTTGCATGTTCTCCCCGTGTTCGCGTGGGTTTCCTCCGGGTGCTCCGGTTTCCCCCACAAGTCCAAAGACATGCGGTATAGGTGAATTGGGTAAGCTAAAATTGTCCGTATCGTATGTGTGTGAATGAGTGTGTATGAATGTTTCCCAGTGATGGGTTGCAGCTGGAAGGGCATCCGCTGCGTAAAACATATGCTGGATAAGTTGGCGGTTCATCCCGCTGTGGCGACCCCAAATTAATAAAGGGACTAAGCCGAAAAGAAAATGAATGAATGAATGAATGGATTTACAATTTTTTTTTAAGGTATGTGGTTGCAAACAGGGTTGGCACGATGGCTCAGTGGTTAGCACTGTCACCTCACAGCAAGAAGGTCACTGGTTTGAGTCCTGGCTGGGCCAGTCGGCATTTCTGTGTGGAGTTTGCATGTTCTCCCTGTGTTCGTTTGGGTTTCCTACGGGTGCTCCGGTTTCGCCCACAGTCTGAAGACTTGCACTATAGGTGAATTGAATAAACTAAATTTGCTGTAGTGTATGAGTGTGTTAGTGAATTAGTGCGTATGGGTGCTTCCCAATACTGGGTTGCGACTGGAAGGGCATCCGCTGCATAAAACAAACATATGCTGGAATAGTTGGTGGTTTATTCTGCTATGGCGACCTTACAAAAAGTCTACTAGAAGAAACATTTGGTTTTAACAAACATAATTTAGAACCTGTCATTTTAATCAAAATAAAATCTAGAAATAACCAGCTGAATAAAAATTAGAATTTTTTATAAGAAATGAGAAATTGTGAAAAATGATCTTCGCTTCTGTTCATGATTCAGTAACTCACTTAAAAAATGTTGTTTCATTACTAGATGTATAATTTTTGAAGAATTATTCAGTAGCATATGAATTATTCAGATGGCTTCCCACCTATTGTTTAAATAATGTAATTGCAACATCTTTCATTTTTGAGCGTCAAGTTAAAGTCATATGATGATGATTAAATTGTGATTTTAATCTATACCATAAACATCAGTGTTTAAATCTGAACTATAAAATGTTATTGCAGTAATTCTGTGTTATTTGATTGTTTGTAACTTTGTAACTAACCGAAAAAGGTAAAAACTGAATCTCTTTCTCAATCAAACGCAGATTTGAATGCTGCACTTCAACAGATTAATAAACATATGCATCATAAACATATACATCATCATCATTTATAATTTATGTTTCATGGGTGTTTGAATTGAGATCCCGATCTTTTAATGATTAACTTTGCAGCTTTACACTGAATGCATTAATGCAAGATAAATAAGTAGTGACAAAAAACACCTTTAATAATCTAAGAAAGCATTTAGGTGCCGCCACAACTTCTTCTGTCATTATATTTGACAGAAAAGTCTGAATGTTTTCACATGTGCAATTTGAATGACGTGGGAGGCAATCTCTCTATGATCGTTACAAATGTTGGCTTAATCTGCAAGTAAAAAAAAATAATCTGCGGATCACGTATGTTCCAAACCATGGGTTGTTATCTGTTACACCCCTATTAATAGTTACGGATATCGTGGCTTCTCAATTTTATATATGAAGCTAAAAGTCACTGGAGATCAAAATGTTACCAAAATACCTTACCTTACTAAAATAACCCAAGACCTTGTATTGGGATTCAAGAAAAGAGGGAAAACAACAACAACAACACACTGCTACTCCCAAAGACTTGATACTTTGGATTAATTAGTAACAATTAACAAATTGCTGCAGACAAAACATACAAACGGTCTGACCTTTTTTTGTTGTTGTCTAAAATAAGTTATTTAATATTAACCTTCATGTTGGATTAATGCAACGCCCTCACAGTCCTGTTGTTAGTCTCAATATCAGCGTGGCCTACAGTTGAATCACAAGCAAATTGAGACGCCCTACAAGGAGATGACCTAGTTAGTGACTACCACAGATAAGGCTGGAGCGGGAGGCTCATGGCAGTGAAGGTGGGATGCAGAAGCTTTTGCAGGACAATCGCTTTGTACAGATTTGGAGGAATTTGGCATTGCAGGAATCCAGCCCTCCACAGTGATACAGCGAGAGCAGATGAGTCTGGATCAACATAGTGGATATGTGAAGTATTGCTGCTAGAGCACATCCATATACATGAACAACCTCAACTTGGTGCCCTGCACATCTCGAATGTACCACGAATACTTCCATAGTAAAACACAATGGCCATGTGCACACTGAAACCATCAGTGTGCACATAAAAAAGCTGAACTTGTTGGTAACACTTTACAATAAGGTTGTATTAGTTCATGTTATTTAATGCATTTACTAACATGGACAAACAATGAACAATACATTTATTTCAGTATTTGTTCATGTTAGTTAATGAAAATACAGTTGTTCGTTGTTAGTTCATGTTAACTCACGGTGTGTTAACTAATGCTAACAAGTATGAATTTGGATTTTAATAAGGCATTAGTAAATGTTGACTTATGGTTAATAAATGCTGTACAAGTGTTGTTAGTTCATGTGAGTAAATACATTAACTAATGAAACGTTATAGTAAAGTGTGACCGTATTGTATTATCTTGACTCGGCATTAAAACAACTCAGGGCTCATGTGCGAGGTGATGCAGAACACATAATGATCATGCATGTCCGTCAACTGGGTTTACATAGAAAAACAATGGAGATTTTGTGGCTGGAAGGGCATACGCTGCATAAAACATATGCCAGAGTAATTGGCGGTTCATTCTGCTGTGGTGACCCCACAGGGCCGAAGAAAAATGAATGAATGAACAATGGAAATGTAAGATTCTGTCTAATGTCGTGCACATGCAAGTCAGTCTCTTCCCTGTACACACACAAGATTGAAAAGTTGTTGTCCGCTGCACCTGCTGCTATGGATGAACACAGTGCTTTTAGGAGAGGGTTGGGCTCAACCTTTCAAAGTTTAATCCTAATTATAAAGTTTATAATTAGTCATTATTCTATTTATTGTGTACTTTTGCATCACAAGATATTTATTTCAGTTCTGTAGCTGATTGTGCCTGTGAGATGCACTGAAAAAACATGCACTGGAGATTTGTTGCTTATTCCTGTTGTACCAAAACTGCATTGAACTGTGACCCCAAAACCAAGATACGTACCAAACCATAACTTCAGTGTACCTCCATAATATTTGTGTGGCTATCATCCAATAAATACAGTAAGTTCAATTAAAACGGATTCTCATCTAATTCACTCACTTTTAAAATGAAAGTACAATCAATAAAACATGAATGAAAGTGTGTGTGAATGAGAGAGTGTATAGGTGTTTCCCAGCACTGGGTTGTGGCTGGAATGGCATACGCCACATAAAACATATGCAAGAGTAATTGGCGGTTCATTCGGCTGTGGTGACCCCTGATAAATCAGAGACTAAGCCGAAAGATAGTGAGTAAACTTAATTGCACAAAGTAAGCCTACCAAAAGACTCAAACAGCTCTTCATACGGTATTTGTTTAAAACATGGCTTCCTTCAGAAACAAAACACTGCTGTGTGTTGACCATAGACCAATGGCCTTTCTTTTACTTTCTTCTACAAAATTGCATTTAAGATATAACACAGCAGTAACTTCATATTGACTAAACTGTTGCATAAAAGCAATTTGAACAAACACATGTGTACAGTACATGACATTGTACTAGGGCTGCACAATATATCGTTTCAGCATCAATATCGCAATGTGTGCATTCGCAATAGTCACATCGCAGTATCTGCAATGTTGAGGTGGGATTATAGTTTTTCAGCAATGAGGACTTTACAGTATTATTTTACATGACATCTGATTATTGAATTACTGTACCTGAATATCTGACTACTGTTTGGCTCTCCAGAAAACCATAAAGCACTGCTTATTACATTATCTTTGCTCTACTTTATGTTTGCAATTTGTTTGATTCACTCCGCTACAAAATTATCCCAATCAATCTAAATTAATGACTTCATTCAAAATAGAACTATTCAAGCCGTCTGCTGAAACTGTATTCATATTCACTGTATTCGCGATGTATATCTCAGAAAAAAAAAAATATCGCAATGTCAGATTTTTCCAATATTGTGCAGCCCTACATTGCACTCATTGCTTGTGTAAGAAATAAAGTAGATTGACAATGTAATGTGTTACTTTTTTCCTCACAAATTAATTAAATCAATGCATTCAATTGCACTAATATATAGCTTGTATACACTATATTCAAGACCAAACATAATTAAACTACAACTACAATTTATGAATGTAGGGAGCCATGTATACAGCAAAACTGCCACAAACCAGATAGAGAATGCAGAAAGTCAGACGAGTTAGAAACTAAAGAGAAAATCACTCAAGGTTTGACAACATTGAGCAAACCAGGCTAATTTTCAAAAAAAGCCTAAATGAAATGTTTAGCCATCCAGAAGTGAATGCTTCTCCTTCACAGTGAATTCCACTGATCGTTCATCATTTTTTTTAGAGCCACTGCCAATGTGCATAGTTTGGTCTTTTGTGCATCTACACAGAAATAAAATAGAGTGATGACTCTCAATTGAGCCAAGGATGATGTATCCAGATGAACGCAAGCAGCTAAGTGGGAAGAAAAATGAAAAGAATCAAATGCAGAAATGTCAAGGTAGATGAAATGAAGTGATGTAGCAAGTTGGTGGGTGGTGAAGAATGACTTTGGGTGTCGCAAAACGAACGTCAATGGAAGTAATTAAGATCTCAATGCCAGAGTTATACGTACATGTTTCTCTGAATGGCTACATTTACACAAGCAGACTGACAGCAATGTACACAAGAAGACGTGGTTTCTGAATTGTCCTGTTCTTATTAAAGCGGCTTGAATGTGGTGTGTAAAATCAAGTGACAGCTGATACATGAGTGGCTACTACACTTTATTATTTTTTTTGGACAGTCGCTAGTATGTTATTCTCAGATAACAACCTCTGAAACTAACACAGGCTCATCCAGGTACTTCTAATCATCTTGAACATCAGTGAATAGGTTACCATCCATATATATGCTTGTCTGACATGCTGCCGTTTGGTTGTTTGGCGCCATTGTGTGACTGAATAATACATACTGTAGGTTAGTGCATGCTCCATTCAGTCATTTTCGTTTCAGTCAGTTTTGCTTTTAAGGTGCTTTCACACTTGGTTCAGTTGCCTGGACCGAACCAAAGTTCGATCCTCCCCCCCTTGCCACCTTCCCGGCTGGTTTGTATTCACACTGTCTTTTTTCCTTCTGAACCCCGGTACGCTTGCGTCATCATGCTGCTGTTGTGTGTGCAGCTGTTGCTAGGTCACGGCGCCAAAATGGAAAGACGTAGGCACATCATGGTCGTTCTGCTTTTACTGAATCTTTTGGTTCTTGTAACATATAGAAGGCCGCTTGTGCCTATCTGCCGCAAAAAATATAAAAAAACATTCAAAACATCACGTGATGTCTGCAGAAGTCATTTTTGGAGGTGACAAGCAGACATTATCACCGTGTTTGCACTAGGTCAGTTCCGCTTGTCTCCAAGGCAACATTAGGTGATACACAGACATACCCACATGAATGAATGTTATGAAAACTAAAGTTTGTTGTACAGTTGGTGGTTCACTTCCGTTATTTGGTATGATTGCATTCATATCAGAAGTGGACTGGACCGCACAAACCGTACCCCAGACCACCTCTTTAAGGCAGTCAAACAAACCTGGGTGCGGGCCAAAAGTGCTAGTGTGAAAACACCCTTTGTTAATAAATTAATAAACTTTCATAAATCAGAACAATGTTTGTGTCTAATTTTGATGCTTTGTGGCAAGTAGTCATGTTATAAGAGGGATAAAGTACATCCAGGCGGTTGGTTTCGCAGAATAAAACCCTTCAATCTTTTACAACAGCCCTCTGTCTGGCTTTATTCTGCAATAACAATGACCTGGATGTACTTTATACCTTATGAATCATGTGACAGATAATACAACTGGAGGTGCTGAAAATTTAATGGTGTCAGTTCACTTGTAAATTCTGGTGTCAGTCTTATTAATGACCAAACTGTACGTAGAATGGGAAAAAATGCAAGCTTATGAGACTTGAGTTGAACTTCTGTTTTTAGAGGCTATGGATTAAAAGTGATAATGTTCTGTTTCTTGCACAGACCGATTGCTTTGCTTTAGTATACCTTAATAAGTATAGTATTAATTTTGTTGTGCCTCTATAGATTTTTTGGATTCTCAAATTGCAAATAGCCATTGACTTTTATAAATCACTAAAGACCCCATTTTTAACATTTTACTGAGGAAAAAAAAAATCATCAAGATTGAAATCACATTCTCTGTAAACTTTTAAACATCATGTCTTTCTTTCTTGAAATCGCAACCTTTTAAAACGACTCGATGATGTTTATGAAGATTAGCACAACAAAACAAATCATCCCGCAGGGAAACAGACCGGACACATGGCACATTAGCAGCAGAGAGCTGGGGAAAAATGGAGGAGGAGGAGGAGACGAGGGGTCAATTCTGTCATATCACTGCCTCTATTACAATGTGCTGCTTGTTTACAGGGAGCTTTAACGTGTCAGAGGAGAACAGAGAAATTGGCCATCCAATTATGAGCCGCTATAAATCATTTGACATTTCAGATTTATCATGCATTGTAATGAAAGTAGTGCTAGATCTTAATATACTAGAAGCTGTTTGAAGAGAATGTGAGAAATTCATTTGTTGTGGGAGTTAAGGTGTCACCAATCCAAAGCATAGCTCTGGTGGAATACCCACAAAATGCTAATGCTATACATTTATTATTAGCTATGGAAAAACTTAAGAGACAACTTTGGATTTAGTGGTTTTATTAGGTATGAGTTTGAGTGAAATTTTAACATTTGTTTTATTCGAATAAGGTCTTCTAATATATAAAAATAATTTCACACTTTACAATAAGGTTTCATTAGTTAATGTATTTACTAACACTAACTAAGTATGAACGGTATTTGTACAGCATTTATTAATCATTGATTAACATTTACTAATGCATTATTAACATCCAAATTCATGCTTGTTAACATTAGTTAACGCACCGTGAGTTAACATGAACTAACAATGAACAACATTAACTAATGTTACTAACATGAACAAATACTGTAATAAATTTTTTTATTGTTTTTGTAAGTCAAAGTCTGACCAGTTTGACGGTTTCAGTCCCAATATTCTTAACCACGCCCCTCTTACCGTTAGTTTGCTATGAGGGAATGATGCGCAAAAAGAAAGCCCCGCCACCTACTCAATATGCCACTTCAATTGGAAGTACGTCAACATACTGAAATAAAAGTCTCAGCAACTTTTGGTTCACGTGGACTTTAGAGTCTTCAATCTGACTTTGCTTAATATAGCAAAAGACACACATCATAATTTCACGATACGTGTGCTAATTGACACAAAAATGGTGAGTTTAAAATACATACAGGTATACAGAGAAAAATAGATCGATCACACACTTACAGTAGGTTTTACAAAAACATACATATGCTAACTGGCCACTTTATTAGGTACACCTGTTCAACTACTTCTTAATGCAAATATCAAATCAGCCAATCACATGGCAGCAGCTCAATGCATTTAGGCATGTATTTGTGGTCAAAATGATCTGCTGAAAGTCAAACAGAGAATCAGAATGGAGAAGAATTTGGATTAAGTGACACTGATAAGAGGACAGTGGTTGGTGTACAGTAGAGGTATAGCAATTTAAATAAAAAATCTAAGTTGAGCACCACTCAGAAATCTCAGACAAGGAAAGAAGATACAAAATAGTTTTAGGGTAAATACTATCATAACACCATATAATATTTATGCTCCTGCTGGAAGTGCTTTTGCTTTATATAGGGAAATATTAGATTTTATATGATAGGAGCCAAAAAGGATTGTCATAAGTGGCGGAGACTGGAATAGCCATCTTAACCCAAAACTAGATACTGTATTTCAAGAAACTCTATGTAATGCTACATCATTACATAGAAAACTAATGACAAAGCTGGGTATAGTCGATCTTTGGAGAGATTTTTACCTATCAGGTTGCGACTATGCTCAAGGATAGACTTTATGTTTGTTTGTTTGTTTGTTTGTTTGTTTGTTTGTTTGTTTGTTTGTTTGATTTAAATAGAAATCGCTATAGAATACAAAGCTGTGATATTGGATCTATTGATTTATCTGATCATTCACCTCTCTTTTACTGTACATATTAGAGATGACCCAGGAAGAACACTTTGGAGGTTAAATACAAGTATTCTAAATAATGTTAACTAACAATTTCAAACTCCCAAAAAAAATGAAGGAAGATTTTATCTTGAAGAAAATGATAATGGGCAAAACAATTAACATTAATAGATCTTAATAAAGATGCTTAAAGATCTTGAAGTGAAACACAACAAGGAACAAAAATCAGACCTGATTATTTATGTTGGTTCTGGTCTGAATATTACAGAAACTTCTGATTTACATGAACCCACATTCCCAGCGGACAAAATGTGGCTTATAGAATTAAAAATATTGCACTGTTAGAGCGTTCTAGAGCAAGAATTAACAGAGATAAATCCAAAACAATCAAAGTATGGTCTGAGTTTATTGAGAAACTTCCTTATATAATAACTAGATCAACTAAAATGTATTGAAAGATAAATAGTAATATATTAAAGCTGTATAAATGTTCTTTTTCTCCTGTTTATTGTTATTTATTTAATTTCTTATGTATTTTCCTTTAATGCAAACCCTGGTTTGCATATAGTTGTTGGTAGCTATGTATGCTGGCTTTCTTCTATAATAAATAAACAACCACAAAAAAAGAAACTTCTGATTTACTGGGATTTTTACTAAAAATCTTTACAGGTTTACAGAGAATGGGGTAAAAAAAAAAAAAGAAAGAAGGAAAATATTCAGTGAGCATCAGTTCAGAGGATGAAATTTGCCTTGTTGATGTCAGCAGTCAGAGGAGAATGGCCAGACTTGTTCAGCTGATGCAAAAGCACACCTATTTTTTATACAAGTTAATATAATAATGCTACATTTCTGAATGTTTTAAAAGAGTCATGCTGTTGAAATGAAAAATGAAAGAAACTTAAATACTAAAGCTCAAACAAAAAGACACAGACTTGACCTTGGATGGGAGAAGATCTCAGCAGACTCATTGGTCATGACTAGCTGGCCAGCACACATGAAGCCCAATGAAAATGAATGAGAGTGTATGCCGACTGCACGCCTCCACATTACATGAGGTGATTAACGACAAACACAAGTCAGGCTGTTATAAATGCTGCACGGCTCTCTGAGGAATATTTTGCGCTTGTTTATTCCGCCTTGGCTGTAAACAAACAAGACCGGTTGGGAGACATGAAATTTAAGGGTGACGTTAAAATAATCTCTCGCAGAAGTGAGTGTCGTTTCAACATGGATAGAGGCATTTTAAATCACTTTGACTAAAAGGAAGCTATACAAAAACACAATATATTTGACTAATCCCATTTAGATTGCAATTCCTTATATTATGTCATGAATCAGACCTCCAAATAGTTCAAAATAAGGCTGTTGATAGTTTCAATCAAATTTCACTCATCCTTATTTCTCTAAAGTGGCTTCCAGTTAACTCTAGAATTATTTATAGAAATGTAATTCTTTAAATCATTACATAGCCTAGCACCATCATATATTGCTAAAGAGATCTCTACTGTATGTATAAACCAAACAGACCAGCAGCCTGGGTCTTCTTTAAGTCTCTCAATCAAACAAAACTATCAAAAGTTTTGCTGCAGATAATATCGAGCTTTAAAGTACATCTAAAGCGCCAAGTGCAGCTTTATTAAATGAAGGGATGGTCATGCAGACAATGGTCAAAAGGAGACAGCAGCAACAGGGGGAATCCAAAAAAAGCTAAATCCAACAAAACAGGCGAAGGTCAGAGCAGGCAAAAAAAACACCCAATAAATCCAAAAACAATCCAAGATCGCTTGGAATTGCACACTGTAACAGATGAACAAGACTGAGCCCAGATGAGTGAGTGAATGGAGTTTATATAAGTAATCAGTGTAAATGATCTGCAGCTGTGTGTGTGTATATGTGAAATTGAGTCCAGATTGGAATCAGCTGTATTTGGTTGATTAGCACAATGCATGTTGGGATGTGTAGTCTGGTTGAATGGCTGTTGGAGTATGCAAGTGGCTAGAGTGCCCTCTAGTGTGTCTTGTGTAACTGTAACAGAGTTGTGGCTCACCATTATGTGTGTCTTATGCCCCGTACAGTATTCATATTTATAATTTTTATATTAATAGGGGATCTATTTCAAGTATGGACACTGCCACTTCGCTGTTAGCCTAATAAAAACAGATAGTCCACTTGTGTTGAAAATGAATGAGATTTGAGCATTCTCAAATAGACCTATATTTCTGTTTAATGCACTTACGCATGCCGTCATTTTTCAGAAATAAAATGTAACATTCTACTTTGTTTTCTATTTCACACTAATTTCTTTATTACAGTTCTTCGATTTCAGTCCTGTGAAAACTGAGGCATCAAACATGCTGTGTCCTTTGTTGGGAAATGAGACACCGATATTTAAAGTTTCAAATATTCATTCTTTTAAATTCAAATAAAGGCCGAAACAAGAGTTCACAGGTACTGTAAATGTGAAAGTGCAACAATCTGTGCAAATAAACAGCAATGGCACTCTCCAGGGGATGCTTACATAATAAATATGATAGAAGTCACACAAGTTTTTTCTTTTTTAGTTGCTGTTTGTTTCGACTTGGGTATTTTTCGTGTGTACCTACTCATTTTCACAGGCTCATTGTGAATACGTAGTCCCGTTTACATCTCTGGAGAGAGCGAATTATGTAGCCAGAGGTATGTATGGCTACATTTTGTCTTAAAAATGAAAACTACGGGCTGGTATGGCGCCGGCTTCTGTTTCTTTTCGAGCTACCAGCTGACCGCTTACCTCCATGTGGACGGCTTTTCTGCTGCCACCAGTTTGCCCAGTGGCTCGCCGCGTACGTCGGAGGATTTGAGACGCAGAGCAGAGTCGACGATGGGCAAAGAACGATTCCAGAAAGCAGGTAAAACAAAAACAAAAGGCAAAAAAATAAAATAAACAAGTAAAAAACAGGGTGAGAATGTGGTAAGATCAGAAAATGTGGTAAAAACGTTCTCTGGATTGCTTTTGAAAACACTATCGGTTGGGTTTAGGGAAGGGGGTGGGTGGGGCGATCAGTCGGTCAGTTGACAGCGGCCTATGCTGGATTTAACGCAAGAGCAGGTGCGAATGGCACTCGCAAGAGAAATCTGAGATCTAAAAAAGCGTACACAGCGGCGAAAACAAAAACTGTAAAAAAACTTACCTCCTGGGTTGTATTTCACTCTCTACAGAAATGTATACCTGGGTATGTATCCATAATGAGCCTGGGCTGTATTCATTGGTTAATTGGGGTGATCATTTATTCAGTTTGCAGGTGTGATGTCTCTTGTACTTCCTATGGGACCTGATGAAGATCTTATAGGTCGAAACGTTGTCTAATTAAATTATCCTTTGAGAGCTAAAGTGGCAGTGTCCCGATTCTGTTTACTTTTTCTAGAAGTCCCACTAGTGCCACTTAATGGTGTAACTTTGCACTTCCTTTATTAAACAACAAACTGTTATATTAATTTATCTGGGCAAATTGTATTTGGTAATTAAAAACCCTTTGGCCACAAAGGTTGCCGACTAATTTGATGATTGAACAATCAAGATAATTAAAAGCACCTCAATCAGTTCACTCAGGACGACGAGAAAGAGAGAAGGAAATGAAAAATTTTGCTTTTAGATCAACTGCTTTAAAGTTTTAAAGCAGAGGAAATATTTCATATTTGACTTTAGTCAGGACTTTCACCAAAGGCCCAAAATACTACAATCTCTATACTACACAGTCTCTACAAGACTACAATCAATGAGCCACATTTCTTACAAACAATTCTGAGGACTCATAGATTCCAAGCTAAAAAAAAAAATAACTAAAAAAAATGACAGCCCCCAAAAAGTGCACCTTAAGTACTTGGCCCATAGCGAAGATGGTAAAAGGCTTTAATTTGTTTCTTTTATGTTGTGCAATGACATTTGAAAGTGTTATCATTAACACGGAGGGCAGGAAGATAAACCACCTCATGCTAGGCTTGCAGAAGCCTGTGAAGAGGCAACAGAGAGGAGAGTTCTTATCTCTGAAAGTGAGCGGTACAAATTGGAGCGCTCTCGAGCAAGTCCTACAATATCATTGGAATAATGAGGGCTATTTGTTCTTTTTTTCCACTAGTGAATGTGGGAATTTAAGTTGCTTTAGAGAAGGCAGATAGAGAACAGAGATAGTAAGGTGGACAATGAAAGTGGCTAATTGTGACACACGCAATGTTCCCTCAGCTAGACTCTTCGCAAACAAACAGGACACAGATCAAAGCTGAAAAACTGTGTTATTTGTGGCATATAACAGCATACAAATATGGTAATAATACTTTATAATAACTGGACACTATGAATCATTTATTAAGCATTAGTAAACAGTTAATTCATCATTTGTTTGACATTAGTAAGCAGTTTAAAAATATGCTTGTATTCTTGAAAAATGCTGTATTCTTGACTTATAAGCACATATATAATGTTCTTAATGATTGCATTTTCATACCTTGTTAATGATTCATTTTTAATTAATAAAGTATTGCATTATTTAGAAACCAGTTATTTAAGAGTAGTTGGTCTTTTTTAAGACCAATCAGAATGAGTAAGTAAATGATTAATAAACTATTCAAATTAACAGTTATACATCAGATTCTTTTTTTAGATAGTAATAGTTACTCTCTATGTTAACAAATGCTTTATTAACACAAATTCCTACAGTTTTGTAAGCTCATCTAAAGTGAAGACTATTTATGCTTTGCAAATCCCTTATAAAATGACAATTACCCACAAACACTGGATATTAGAAGTATTATCACATCTTAAACTCGAGCACCTTAAATACACCAACCGAGGCTCTTCAAAAAGGTTTTATGAGGTTTGGCAGCCTTTTCTATCCTACATTGAATGCTCAATATCCTAAGTGAAAGTTTACCCCAAATTAATTTTTCAAAATAATTCTTCGTTATGGGGTGTGAGTATGTTTGTAGCTATGCACTGTGTTAATATGTTGTTCAATATGTGTGTTGTGGGAAAATTGAATACTACTAAAAATCAATAAAAATATTTGAATAATAATACAATGACAATTAAAAGCTCAGTTATGTCCTAAACAGGAAAAGGAAATAAACGACGGAGTGATTCAGCACAAATGAAATTCATTTCAAGATACAAAAATGAACATCTTGAAATGAAAATGAAATCTTTGCAATCTAATCTAAAAATAAAATTACTGTACAGTTTAAACGTTGCTGAATAACAGGCGTGTCAAAATACAACACATTTTATAAAATAACAATTTAACAATATAACAATATAACAATATAACCCCCATGGTTTACATGTGGTTATATGGTTATACCTTAACCATACTGTGGGGACAAATCTGTACCCAAAAGTGAAAGCTAAATCTGAAAATGAAAAATAAAACTTTTGGGAACTTATCCAATTGTAGAAATTGTATACATACAACCTAACTAATGTGTACAAGGAAGTGAACATAGGTAAATATTAAGCAAAGGTAAGTTGTAGTAATTAGGACTAGCTGCAAATAAAACAAGCCCGATTCAGAAAGTCAAGTAAACAAGTAGAGAATATATGGGCACTCACTCAGTACGGTTCGGCTATGGCCAATGACCTCGTCCTCCAGACCAGGGTTAAAACTGCTGCTGCTTCGCTCGCTGACCAAACTGGATGGACTTTCCACGTGAACGTTACCTCGAGTTGGACTGGTAAAGCTGGACTGGGGTGTTTGAACTTGGCCTCCACTCGATTCTGAAAGATGATTTTTGGGGAAACATATAAGGTAACAGTCATTATATTTGCACAATCCATACAGTTGTATCAAAAAACTACAAAGCATTTGTTAAGCATTTGTTAAAATCAGTGTGTTTTTGTTTTATTTTTTTTCAAAAAAATGCTTATATTGTGCATCAAGTTGCACACACAAATAATACTGAGTTATATTTGTGTATTTTATGTGAACAACAGTAAACCTGACAGAAGGAGTTGTACTAGTTTGTAAGGTTTTGTGTGGGTGGGTGGGAATGTTTGTGTGTGTGTGAGTTTGTCAGTATTTGACTATGAATTGTGTATTACCCGAATCTCTTCTTTGATCGGTCTCAGAAGCGAAGGTCTTTCTGTCACTGCTGCATTCGCTGAGCTCAGCATCACTGCCATCACTTTCACTCAAGTAAACTTTGGAGATAGAGAGAAAGAGAGAGACAGAAAGACAAAGACTAATGGTTGATATAGCATAAAACACATACCCTTGTGTAAGCACATACATACTCAAAGATGTGTATGAACATACAATTCAATCAAAGATGAAAATATATTTCAAAGGTCATTACTTGTTTTCAATTTATATTTGAATAGAAGCCTAAATTGAATCTTATAAAGTGAACAATTCACTTCAGAAGGCTTGGATTAAAGCACTTGAATTATATGGATTTACATATTTATCACTTTGCTAATTTGTTTAATTGTTAATTTTGGGTAAATGTGTAATGAGTCGGGTTGACAACAGAGGTGAGGATCCAAATGTAGCTTTATTTTGGGATGGTTGTACAGGCAAGTCAAAACAGAAACAGACAAGAGCATGAAGGTAATCCAGAGAGTGATCGTCATAAACAGGCGAATGGTCAGGACAGGTGCAAAACAACATAAACAATAAACAAAGCAAAGGTCAAAATCACGGTAAGGCTAGTGTGTGTGTGTGTGTGTGTGTGTGTGTGCTGTGGTTATAGTCCATCTGATTAGTCCTGAATAGTTTCAGCTTTGTGTTTGCAATCAAGGGGGATCTGGGCCAGGTGTGCGAGTGAAGTGCATGATGGGATCTGTAGTGCAGTTGAATGTGAGTTCTCCAGCAGCCTGCAAGAACATGATCATGATCACTGCTCGTGATCATAACAAAATGACATTTCAGGGACAAAATCAAATCAGATTTCATTAAAAAATATCTTCATTTGTGTTGTTCAACAAACATCTTATGGGGTTAGAAAGATGTGGGTAAGAAAATAATGACTATAGAACAACCATTTTGGCATGAACTAACCTTGTTTCAGATATTACATAACTTTACTGTAAATTCCAGTCTAAATCAGTAAATCTTAGTTTTTTCATGGTATAGCTGGTGGTAAAGAAAACACAGTTGTTGTTTTTTTTCTCAAACAAAGATTGTGAAAATTGAGAGTTTATAAAATATACAATCAATTCATTCAAATAGGCATCGAAAGTACAGTATGACCCATTTCTGTAAACCTTGTTATTTATGTATTTATTTATTTACTGAGCCAGTTCATTGAAGCAAAAACATTTCAGCAGTTTTTTTTACATCATTGATTAAGAATGTGTGATAATATATCTAACTACTGGTTAAGGTGTCGTGCTAAAATATTAAAATACAATCATATTTGGATATATTGCATAATGCTGTTTAATACCTCTCATTCATTTAAGCTAAGTGTTTGTCATCACTATTTAATTCAGTGATCCTGCATGTTTCCTACCCTTAAGTTCATTTTCTCTCAAGTCATTCTTAAAGAGCCTTAGGATAGCACTTCATATTCAATAACATGAGAGTTTGGCCAAATGTCTTCAAGGACAGGTACTATAAAACACACAGCTATGATAAACTTTATAAACCACTAGATGTAATTCAACACACTTACTGCTTTATATATATATATAATGCAAAAAATGCATTTCTCTAACATTCACTTATTAAATACCTTGTACTTCCATTAACTTCTGGTTGATTTCAGTGAAATGTTATTAATTAAATGAGATGTAATTCTCTGACCATTTGTAAAGCCACTTGTAGCTGACGTTGTAGTGTTTAATTAAATGATACAGTATTTTCTGAACAGTAGCAAGTTTGATATAGTCAGTTTCCCTCCGACAGTGACATCATTTACTTGTTTTGTCCTGGGGATGTGTCCCATTTCAGGGGGGCCAAACTTACAAGTTAAAACTAATCGGAGTAATAGTTTATCTTCAAAATTGTATGTAAAGAAGGCTACTTTCAATGACATTTATATCATGTGATCATGCTGGGATAAAATGACCATGTTCCTTTAATATTTTGTAAAAAAAAAAAGAAAGAACTGCAACAACATGAGCAATCGATTCTCAAAATTGAAAGCTGAGTCAGAACAAACACAAAGCCCAGAAAACTCTGTAGGTCGATTGTTTTGTTACGAAACAGAGATTCAAATTGTTACAATGTTTATTTTTGTTCTTGGTGTGGTTTGCTTTCATATGCCAAAGTTTCTAAATGGACCAAAATAGTTAAAACAATTCATGTGCTAGTAAACTCTCCTCACATTGGTCAGAGTTTCAGGGTTTATTCTTCAGAGTTCCACGTATTCTGCTCAGAGAAATAACAGATGAACCGAGACTGCAGTCAGACCATGAAGACCATATTTTTATTTCGAGGTGTCAGTGCAGAAATTAACAAAACAATAGGGCCTAATACAAAATATTATAAGATTAAAATATGCAAAAGTTATCAGATGGTAATTTCGGTCAATTTTCCTAATGGATAAACAGCACTCTGTAAATTTCAGCATGCTTTCACTTTTTGTATTCAACATGAAAAGCACATTTACCAGTACGAATGACATCCCGCCCTACTCATAATTCTCTCTTCATATAGCTGTATGTATGAATAACAAATATATGATACACTGTGATATAGCCTGGTTCGGTAGTTCGTTGGATCATTTTGCTTTCTCCAAAAACCACAACAAGGGTTTCTGCAGGTTTCACCAAGTCGGGGCTTTTAAGACCATGAAGAATTAAATTTCAGACTTAAACAGGGCTAAACACTAAAGACTTAGTGTCTTAGTGCCCAGCAGGAAAAAAAAAAATCGAATTAGTTATTTCTTAGCCACATATTTGACATAATGTGTCAAAACAAGCAGACCTTAACTTAAAAAAAAAAAAAAACTTTAAAGGCTAAATATTTGCACAACAGACTGTATAATATTAGTTATATATATATAATATTAGTTTTAAACCGTTTTGCTTAACCCTGTAAAAACTGACATTAAACAAATAGGCAGAAAATTCAATTTTTTTGGAACTGAGATATTTATTAAACCATCTAGCAAAATAAAAAAATATATAAATAAATTACCAAATACAATTTTTTTCATGATATTTATTTTGTATCACATTTGATACATCAGGCGTTTGTGCAACTTTTTGCTCACAACAATGTTATTTTTAATTACAAAAAAAAATATTCTGCCCCTAACATTTTGACAACAGAGAACATCTCAGGCAGTTTGTCTCTTAGTTTTTTGTTTGCACTGCAGCAGGTATGATATAGATTACGTTACAAAAATGTGACATGATTGTTCAGGAATAAAGCACATTCTATACCTGTTGTATCAATTTTCAACGCAGTTTATTTGTAACCAAGTAATTATGCTTTGTTTTTAATCAAGAAAACCTTTACTTAATAAAATTAGTAACATTAAAAATTTTATTCTTACTATAACAACTTGAAATTAGCAAATACAGTCGTGGCCAAAAGTTTTGAGAATGACAAATATTAGTTTTCACAAAGTTTGCTGCTAAACGGCTTTTAGATCTTTGTTTCAGTTGTTTCTGTGATGTACTGAAATATAATTACAAGCACTTCATATGTTTCAAAGGCTTTTATCGACAATTACATGACATTTATGCAAAGAGTCAGTATTTGCAGTGTTGGCCCTTCTTTTTCAGGACCTCTGCAATTCGACTGGGCATGCTCTCAATCAACTTCTGGGCCAAATCCTGACTGATAGCAACCCATTATTTTCATAATCACTTCTTGGAGTTTGTCAGAATTAGTGGGTTTTTGTTTGTCCACCCGCCTCTTGAGGATTGACCACACATTCTCAATGGGATTAAGATCTGGGGAGTTTCCAGGCCATGGACCCAAAATTTCAATGTTTTGGTCCCCGAGCCACTTAGATATCACTTTTGCCTTATGGCACGGTGCTCCATCGTGCTGGAAAATGCATTGTTCTTCACCAAACTGTTGTTAGATTGTTGGAAAAAGTTGCTGTTGGAGGGTGTTTTGGTACCATTCTTTATTCATGGCTGTGTTTTTGGGCAAAATTGTGAGTGAGCCCACTCCCTTGGATGAGAAGCAACCCCACACATGAATGGTCTCAGAATGCTTTACTGTTGGCATGACACAGGACTGATGGTAGCGCTCACCTTTTCTTCTCCGGACAAGCCTTTTTCCAGATGCCCCAAACAATCGGAAAGGGGCATCATCGGAGAATATGACTTTGCCCCAGTCCTCAGCAGTCCATTCGCCATACTTTTTGCAGAAGATCAATCTGTCCCTGATGGTTTTTTTTTGGAGAGAATTGGCTTCTTTGCTGCCCTTCTTGACACCAGGCCATCTTCCAAAAGTCTCACACCTGCCTGCTGCCATTCCTGAGCAAGCTCTGCACTGATAGCACTCCGATCCTGCAGCTGAATCCTCTTTAGGAGACTATCCTGGCGCTTGCTGGACTTTCTTGGACGCCCTGAAGCCTTCTTAACAAGAATTGAACCTCTTTCCTTGAAGTTCTTGATGATCCTATAAATTGTTGATTTAGGTGCAATCTTAGTAGCCACAATATCCTTGCCTGTGAAGCCATTTTTATGCAACGTAATGATGGCTGCACGCGTTTCTTTGCAGGTCACCATGGTTAACGATGGAAGAACAATGATTTCAAGCATCACCCTCCTTTTAACATGTCAAGTCTGCCATTCTAACCCAATCAGCCTGACATAATGATCTCCAGCCTTGTGCTCGTCAACATTCTCACCTTTAACAAGACGATAACTGAAATGATCTCAGCAGGTCCTTTAATGACAGCAATGAAATGCAGTGGAAAGTTTTTTTCAGGATTAAGTTATTTTTCATGGCAAAGAAGGACTATGCAATTCATCTGATCACTCTTCATAACATTCTGGAGTATATGCAAATTGCTATTATAAAAACTTAAGCAGCAACTTTTCCAATTTTCAATATTTATGTAATTATCAAAACTTTTGGCAACGACTGTAGTTTCCAGCCAAAAAGCATGCGAGTAATTCAATGAGAGCAGCCATTTTGGAAAGCAAAAAAAAAAGCCCTTCTACTGCCTGCAGTGTCATGAAAATCCATTCATTCATTCATTCATTTTCTTTTTGGCTTAGTCCCTTTATTAATCAGGGGTCGCCACAGCGGAATGAACCGCCAACTTATCCAGCATATGTTTTACGCAGCAGATGCCCTTCCAGCTGCAACCCATCACTGGGAAACACCCATGCACTCATTAACACTCATACACTACGAACAATGTAGCTTAGGTTTTCAAGCAAAAAATTGATCAGGTTGATATTATATAGGTCTTGTGTATGAAATATGATACGTGCAGCTTTGAGATGTATTGTTAGTGATTGGATATGTGTTGGATCGATTGGGTAACTTTACATAAAGAAAGGAAAATTAAGACCCATTTAAAATGACTTAAGACCTACAAGACAATATTTCAGTGAATTTAAGGCCTAAAATTTTGTTTTTGAAATTTAAGACATTTTAAGACTTAACCAAGCTGCAAAATGGCTCATGGGCAGGCCCGCACGGAATCTGCGGCCGCAGATTTCCGCGGAAAACTCCGCAGATTTCCGCAGAATGTTGCGTCCGTCTGTATGAACAGACCGCGCATGCGCAGTAAGCTGCGCTGGTGGACGTGACGTTTGTTTATGTGAGGGAACGCAGAGACTTTATAGTTAAAATGTCTAAAATTAAACTGACCGCGGAAGAGTTGAAGAAACATCACTTATCTGCTAACATTACAGCACGAGACAGAGCAAATGAGTTTTCCAACGACTTTTCATCTCCCCACTACGTCAGTGGATGTGGAGAGACTTTTTTCCCAAACTTCTAACGGAATACAAACGCAGTTTGACAGAGGAAAATATTAAAATGATGTTGATTGCCAAATTTAACACTCGGGATACTAAATGAGATCTGAACTCCACACATGCAAAGTTTCTTTCTGATGCTAAAACAAAACTAAAAGTAAACGACTAGTTTATACCATCAATTACAACTAATTTCTAATGTACTCTAGTTATTGAGTTATTCTGTGATTGTCACGCTTTTAATTTATTTATTTATTTATTTATTTGTTTGTTTGTAGTCTATTCATAAACAGAGATGTTTCATAACACTAAGTTATTAAATGAGCTCTAAACTCCACACACACAGTCTGTAGTTTCACTGATGTATTGTGAATAGTTTCTTTATGATGCTAAAATACTATTAAAGTAAATTACTTGTTTTCCTACAATCAGTTACCACTAAATAAATTTTCTAATGTACTATATTTGTTGAGCTCTTCTGTAATTGTCCCATTTATTTATTTTTTTGTTTGTGGTTTATTCATAAACAGATAAGTGTTTTATAATACCAGTTATAAATGAGCTTTGAACACCACACTCAGTCAGTAGTTTTATTGTATTGTGAATAGTTTCTGGTGTTTAAATAACCATCAGTTACTACTAACTATGAATGAATGAATGAGTAGTTTATTCATAAAGTGTTTAATTCACTTATATATTTTTTTCTTATTTAAGTGAATATGTATACATTCATACATTTGCTGTTGCTGAACGATAGCCAAATGTTTTTGATGAATAAATGTTAAGAAATGAATATTGTAATTCTTAACTGTATTTTTTTTAAACTCCTATGTTCTCAAAACCATTCCGCAGAATTCCGCAGATTTTCAAAAATATTTCGCGCAGAAACGGCAGAACTTTTCCGCAGATTCCGTATGGCCTTGCTAATGGGTAGTCCAAAAAGGTCAATTGCAAAATAAAAAGCAGAACAGAAGATTGGGTGGAGAGAGATAGTGACAAAAAAAAAGTGTGCTTCTACAATAATATCATTCATTTCTTCATTCCACTGTTTCTCCTTGTATTTTCAAAGCAGAAGCAGGTAAAGAAACCGTAAGGAACTTCTGAGAGGATTCAAGTGGACGTGGACATTTGACAGTCTTTCCAAAGCCTTCATCATCCCAGCAGAACACGCTTGCCACCGATCAGCAGCTTGAGCCCAAGCTGAAAATTAATATTTTTTTTATCGAAGAGAGAAAAGGCAAGCTTCGGATCAGCACCGTTCTGCCTTCCAATTTGCTGCACCCCATCTGCCATGGTTTCAATCAGAGGAAGGAGGATGGAGGTGCAGTGTTGTGGAGTGTGTGAGCGAGAGAGAGAGAGAGAGAGAGAAAAAAGGAGTGAGAGAGAGAGAGAGAGAGAGAGAGAGAGAGAGAGAGAGAGAGAGAGAGGGGAGCCTGGACTCCTGTCACAGACTTTCTCTATACCACCCGTAGGACACCACCCGTCCCTCCAATCTGGCTTGATGAATCCGCCTATGGAGCAGCAAATTCTGTCGTCATGCTGAATCACTGTTACACATACAAACACACATCGGTTGATTTGCTCGGCTCTATCAACAATCAGGACACTTTTTGTGTGTTTATGGTGACTTTTATGTGTGATTAAAGTGTTTGAGATGTGTGAAAAAGACTACAATAGTTTACAAAAGCATTTTTGAGACCAATCTAAAGGCCCCAATATACTTCAACAAAGTTATTTTTCATTCTTTGTTTGAAGGGGTTTGAAAAGGCTGTGATGGTATACTGTTTTCTTCAGCACCCCCGAACTGCAGAAGGTGGAGTTCCAGAACACAACCAACAAATGTGTAATCAACACAGATAGTTCACAATAGTTCCTCAAAGCGGTTTAGGAGCCAAAACAAACTCCTCCAAAAGTTCGGTTTGGTGAGCTGTTTTGAACTGCTGAAATGAACTTAAAACATCGTTTTGGCTAGATTTTGTTCAAAATGATGTCATTTGTCGGTGCCAATGACGTAGTGGTTAGTGCGTTGACACATGCACTCCGGTGTTCACGGAGACCTGAGTTTAATTCCTGCCTCGAGGTCCTATGCTGATCCTTCCTCTTTCTCTGCTCCCCATGCTTTTCTGTCAATACTCTCTACTGTCCTATGCATTAAAGGTGAAAACCACAGAAAAATAATTATAATTATTATATATATTTTTTAATTTACATAATTTCAGTTAAATCAATACACTACAGCTTTAAGGCCTTGACACTTCAACAGCTAATAGTTTAGCTAATAGTATAGCTACGCTAAAAGCCAAGGGCTAGCTATACAAGTTATATACATAATCCAAACACTAACAATAGCGTAATGTTGGTAAATAGATAATTAAAAAACAGGGTTGTCTTTAACATTATATTATGTTGCATTTGTACTGCTGTTGAATTTTATGCTCCTGGATGCAATAGTGTACTTGAAAAAGAAAGAAGTAATTTCAGTAAAATTCCAGCATTAACACTTTTCAAAAGGAGTTTTGTTATATAACAAGCAAAGTAAGCAATGAAAATAGAGAAGGGTATAAACTGTAGGTATTAATACTGTGGCACCCATCAAATTAAAAAAGGTTAGAGAGAATAAAACTACACCATGGTATAACAGTCATACTCGCGCTCTCAAAACAGCAACCCGTGCCCTGGAACGTAAGTGGAAAAAAACTAAATTAGAGGTCTTTAGAATTGCGTACAAAGATAGTATGTCCAGCTATAGGAGGGCTCTAAAATCCGCCAGGGCTGAGCACCTCCACAAACTGATAGAAAATAATCATAACAATCCTAGATTTTTATTTAACACCGTTGCTAAATTAACAAATAATCGGTCATCTTTGGAACAAAATGTCCCACCGCAAATTAGTAGTGATGACTTCATAAATTTCTTCAGCGATAAAATAGAAGGTTTCAGACAGAAAATAGAAGATGTTAAACTTTCGGCACAGCCTTATACTTCAGATCCATTAAACATTCCGCTGAACCAAAATAATCTACAGTGCTTCAAAATCATAGAACAGGAAGAGCTAGATAAACTTATAAATGCTTCTAAACCAGCTACATGTATGTTAGACCCAATTCCAACTAAATTACTGAAAGAATTGCTACCTGTAATAGGAGAACCTCTTCTTAACCTCATCAACTCTTCTCTATCTTTAGGCCATGTTCCAAATCCTTTCAAGCTAGCTGTTATTAAGCCTATTATTAAGAAACCACAACTGGACCCCAGCAACTTAGCTAATTATAGGCCTATTTCAAATCTTCCATTTATGTCTAAAATACTAGAAAAAGTTGTTTCTGCCCAATTATGCTCCTTTCTGCAGATGAACAATGTTTTTGAAGTGTTTCAGTCAGGTTTCAGGCCTCATCACAGTACAGAAACCGCATTAGTGAAAATAACCAACGATTTACTCTTAGCTGCTGACCAAGGGTGCATCTCGTTATTAGTTTTACTTGATCTCAGTGCTGCATTTGACACCATCGACCACAATATCCTCATAGATCGCTTAAATTCTACAGGTGTCCGGGGACAGGCTCTACAATGGTTTAAGTCATACTTAACTGACCGTTACCAGTTTGTAAATATAAATGGACAGCTTTCTCAGGTCAGGCCAGTACAGTATGGGGTGCCTCAAGGATCAGTTTTAGGCCCTTTGCTGTTTACAATATACTTGCTACCCCTGGGAGACATTATAAGAAGACACGGGATCAGCTTTCACTGCTATGCAGATGATACTCAATTATATATTTCAACAAAACCTGATGAGACGTCTGAACTGTCTAAGCTAACTGAATGTATTAAAGATGTTAAAGACTGGATGACCAACAATTTCCTTCTCTTAAATTCAGACAAAACAGAATTATTACTTATTGGGCCTAAATCCTGTACACAGCAGATCTCACAACTCGACCTGCAATTAGAGGGACACAAAGTTAGCTTTAGCTCTACTGTAAAAGATCTGGGTGTTATACTTGACAGCAATTTAACCTTTGAAAATCATATCTCCCATGTCACAAAAACAGCCTTCTTTCATCTGAGAAATATCGCTAAGTTACGAAGTATGCTATCCATCTCAGATGCAGAAAAACTAGTTCATGCTTTCATGACTTCTAGGCTGGATTACTGTAATGCTCTGTTCGCTGGTTGCCCAGCATCCTCTATTAATAAACTTCAGCTAGTACAAAATGCAGCTGCCAGAGTTCTTACCAGGTCTAGAAAATATGATCATATCACCCCAATTTTATCTTCCTTACACTGGCTGCCTGTTAAGTTCCATATTGATTATAAAATATTGCTTCTTACCTATAAAGCTTTAAATAATTTAGCACCTGTTTATCTAACCAACCTTCTGTCTCGCTACAATCCAACCCGCTCTTTAAGATCTCAAAACTCAGGGCTGCTGGTAGTACCTAGAATAGCAAAGTCGAGTAAAGGTGGTCGAGCCTTTTCATTTATGGCTCCTAAACTCTGGAATAGCCTTCCTGATAATGTTCGAGGCTCAGACACACTCTCTCTGTTCAAAACTAGATTAAAGACCTATCTTTTTAGTAAAGCATACACTCAATGCATTGCATAACGGTATGATGCATGAATCTGCTCCACGCAGGTTTTTGCATCTCGTTTATATACACTATGAACAGCAGCTACGCTAATTATTCTCTTTATTCTCTATTTCCACCTGGGGATACTCATCCCGAGGCCCCCAGAGACTATGCAGTGCCACTAATGCAAACCAAGACCTGTGAAGAGATGACCCCAAGGTTTCCATAATCCAAGACCAGGCCGTATCCTGAGGAGCTGCTGTGGTGGTCATGGAGGAGTGGAGAGAAAAGGACTGATTCCAGTGGGACCCCAGTGAAAGACGAGTCTTCTCTGTCGTCCAGCGTTCACCAGCCTCCGGCGCCTAGACTGCAGCTCTGCACAAGACGCTTGGCCATAGGAGAAATGGTCGTGCCCTACTGAGCCTGGTTTCTCTCGAGGTTTTTTTTCCTTCACTTTCGCAAATTGGTGAAGTTCGTTCCTCGCCGCTGTCGCCACTGGCTTGCATGGTTCGGGACCTGTAGAGCTGCGCATCGATGGATTTGCTCTTCAGTGTTTGGACTCTCAGCAGTGAAAATTAAACCACACTGAACTGAACTTAAACTCTAAAAACTGAACGGACACCATTCCAATTCACTATAATCTTCTATGTGAAGCTGCTTTGACACAATCTACATTGTAAAAGCGCTATAGAAATAAAGATGAATTGAATTGAATTGAATAAACAGGTCGGAGCCCTAAACCCAACCATAAAGTAACCTGTTGTGTTTTATTAATGTCTGCTACACCTACACCAACCCGAAACCCAGCCTAATTGAGGCATAAATCCCACCCACTTGGAGGTCACTCAGCCTAGTTGTGGTGAAATCCCTCCCACTTGGAGGTCTCCAAGCTGCAGCGATACCTACTTGTGAAAATATGGCAGATTTATAGTATATATACACACACACACACACACGTGTATACATATGTACATCCCCAACTCAATAAAAGTAGTGACGTTTTGTAAATTGCAGAATGTCAAATAAATAAAGTCATATGAGTGCAGTAGAACTTCAGAAAACCCCTGTCACGACCACAGTCTGCTGATGCATCAAGAAATGGCAAATGAGTCTTTGTTTCTCACGGTAAAGGATCTACATCAACTCTGTATAATGATACCACAGATGTTTTGACTAGAAATCATCTCAGATTTTCAAGATGGCTAAATGTGTGCTGGGGTCAGAGGAGTCCATATTTCAGCTTGTTTCTGGGCTATTGCTATAACCATATAATAGCTATGGACTTCTTAGTCTCCAAGTCCAAAGGAACCATGCATTCTTTCATGAAGCTTTGTATTATGTCAGATTAGGTAAAAAATTAGCTTGTAAAAAAATTAACAGTTAGTATGCTGAATTACCAGATGATTAAACATTGTGATTATAGGGAACAGAAATATGTAAGTTAATACATAATATATAAGTTACGCTGCTGGTGTGCATACTCCAACAGAAAATGGGTTCACTTTTATTTACAATATTTAATGGCAAGGCATTTTACTTCCTTTTTATCAGGTGAATGATTAATCACTAAAATCTGTTCACCCAAACCTCTGGTTGTAACCATCGGTCGCATTCACCATGTTTGTAGTTTTTAACACTTGGTAATATGCTTTTGTAGTTCTAATGACATTCTTGTCAAACACAGAATGCATTGTAGGCAATATTAGCTGTTGATTTCCACTTTGAGTCTATTAGAAATAGCATACCTGTCAACCCTCCCGTTTTTGCCAGGATTCTCCTGTATTTTACCATTCTATCCCACTATCATTCCGTTTAAGTATTTTCCCGTATTTTGGATCTTTCTATGAAAAGAGAAAGTAGCATCAAAGAGCCGATCTCAAATGTGATATAATTGCTAGAGCTGTTCAAGAGAATGCTTTCGCTTTATTTTGGCTTGAAAGCATGTTGAAATTAATATTAAAATGGATCGTCGCCCTTCTTATACAATCTCTGAATCAGTCAACGCATGTATCAGTGCTGACTGACGGACGTGCACTGTACGGGGGGCGCTCATGCACAGATCATGGAGTAGTCGCTTTTCTTTGAGCTCTTCTCTTGTCATGCAATGTTTTTGTAAGTAAAGTACCCTTAATCCACTTCATAATCGATAGTCGATAAATCGATAATCGATAATAATCGATAATAATAATAATCATCGATAATCGATAAAATCGATAATCGATAAAATTTCATTACTTCGTGGATTCTTTCGTCAGCTGAAAATGGCGTCCAAAAAAATAATAATAATAATAATAAAAACAATAAAATAAAAACTTCAAAAGCAGCAGCTGTTAAGGAGGACGCAAATCCAGATGACTCTTCTTGGCACGATCAGTACTCAGGGAGATGATCTGAGAAAGTTGATTGAGGACAAAATGACTGCTTTAACTGTTTGCATGGATGCCTTAGACACCAAACTGGTTAATTTGCAAATGGAGCAGGCTGGCATCAAACAAAATATAGTGGAGATAGAAGGGGCTCTGAATGGAACGGATTTACGACTTGGAGAGGTTTAAAAAGTGTGTGAAGACACTGTTCCCAGATCAGCTTCTGTACACGCGATTTGAAGAGGAGTAAAGGTAGACACTTTTGGATTTGGGTGTGTTTTTAAACAGACAAATACACTTAATAATATGTAAACATGCCCATCCTAGTGTGTTTTATTTTAAACACAAATAACTTTGTCTTAAATGAGCATTAACAGTTACGAAGGTAATCAAATGCTTTCATTATAGATCAGCGCCTTAATAAAGGGACACCTCTGTTATCAAACAAAACAGTGGATCAAAATGAGAGATTAACTGCTCTTCACTAAATAACTATAGTAACTTTAATCAATATTTAAATACAGTGAATAAAAAAGTGAACGTAATTTTATAACTTGATTTAAATTCTGTATAGGTCATTGATTTTAATAGGCTAAACCTTTTATTTTATTTTCAATATTTTCTAATGTTTACTACGTATTCTATCAGTTGAAGCTAATTTAGGAATATATACAATTAAACTGCTCTGAATGAACAGATTAAGGAGTTTTAGGTTATTTTAGGAGTTGTTGTAGTGTGTGGGGTGGTGGTGGTGTGTGGTTATCATGTATTTTTTAAATCCCAATCTTGACAGGTATGAGAAAGGCCATCAGACAGGTATAGTAGGCCATCTGGGTAACTTTGGCGCAACTACAATTTGGGAAACACTACAATTTGGGACAAACTAACTCCATTCTTTAGTACTATTTATGACAGATGTTACACAAATTGAGACAAAGCAAAGTACTAAATACAAAACCAGAACAATGATAACAAAACACTTCAAAACACAGATGAAACACGAAACATGGATCATAATAATACTGCACATAAATCTGGAAAATGTTTTTTTATACAATCCAATAAGATTAAAACTAGCAAAGACAGGTTTGTCGGGAAACAAAGCTGTGTTTACAAGTGCGTATGAGGAGGAAATCAACAATGGACTTACAGCAAGGTTAGTGAGATCCTGATCAGACAAAATGAAGAGGAAAAAAACAATTATCCTGCTAATGAATCGATAATATTCCACCATAATCTAGCCGCCAAGATGATTTAAAATCCACTAAGGTTTCCAGGCAAAACTTTTACACAATAGCAACAAAAAATATAAATAAAAAAACTACAGTATTATAATTCCAACCTTCATTGTGAATTCACCACAAATCATGCCGCTTTTTTTCAACCTTAAATACCTCTTTTGCACAATATGTGGCACAATATTGTTCTGTCTCATGTAAAAGTACTTGTATAGTCCGTCTTAGGTTATGCGTATAGATAAGTATAGTTAGTAGTTAGTACAGCTAGATTACCGCTCTAGTATGTTAGTAAGTTATTAATAGGTTTAGACGTCCAGTGTTGTGTTCATGATTTATATAGCACCGTGGACCTGCGAGACATGACATTTCGTTCCACTTTATGTTCCCACATGTAGCGGAATTACAATAAATCTCAACTTGACTTGACTTGATATCGTACATTTAGTTATGTTACTAGCAAAGACAGACGAGTCCAGACGACAGAATAAAGAAAAACTAACCTCAACCAGAGACTGCAGTACTTCAGCTAACACTACTCTAGCCTTCTGAAATGTCACTAGACTTAAAGTTAAAGGTCTCTGCAAATACGAAGTGAGTGTTTACTTTCAATCAAACAGAAACAGACATCCACAGGGTTTCAGTCATTGAGTGGGTAAAATGAACATGAAGTACATCACTTTGTGTATCTTTAGCTCAGTCTCTCTTTAACAATGATATATGGTTTATGAACGACATTTGCTTAGGGGATCCCAATAATTCCTGTGAGAATGGTAGCAGTAGTTTAGTTCACAGAAACGAAAGCAAAGAAAAACTTAATACAACAGAAGTTACTACAGACACAATTATGGCTCTACTTTCTCAGCCTTACTTGTCAGGACACTGGATTGTGATCTTTTTGGTAGGACTTATCTGATGCCATGTTTTTCAACTGATCTAATAGCAAAAATTCTGATTATCGGTTAATACAGATAATGCTCATATACCAGTGTAGTTTTTATTTAAACAATGTTACATTTCTATACCTCTGATTATCTGAGGTATAGAAACTCAACTAATAATCTCGTTTCTTAAACATAATCTGAAAATACAAACTACTTTACTTTAAAAACAAAACAAAACAACAACAACATTTAAAGGCCGGAACACACCAGAATCAGAATCAGAATCAGAATCAGAAAGAGCCGACAGTCAGCCGTTCGTCAACATTGGTCCATCTGGATGGTTTGGTGTATTCTACAAGTCGCCTAATGTTGGGTTAACGTGGGAGTGAATTGGCTTGATTTAGCATGTAAAATCCACATCAAGCATTGTCTGAAGAAAGTGCTCTGAATGGTTATTCCGCAACGAATCAGAGCACAAGAACAAAGTGATGTAGCAAGTAAACAATTAACGTCAAGAAGGAACAAAAAGAGCCTGGCTGTAATTTTGCTACATTTCTAAAATATTTGCAAACAATATGGATTTTAGACTACAAGACATATTTGCACAAGCAAATCCCTCCATGGTGAGTGACAATAACTGTGATAATGGCACTAAATGCTGCTTTGTTTATGCTTTGCACATGCGTGTCAGAAGTTCAGTTTCCTTTTGTGGAACAACAAAACAGATTACTGCCACCTGCAGGTGCGGAAAGACAAATCTTCTCAAGCAGGCTGAGAATGCGCACTCTTGGATAAGTTGCCTGCTGTCAGTTTGGTGTGTTCACACACAGCTTTTTGGTCCTGACGGGACCAGAAGTGAGCCAACGCGAGGCGACAACACAGTTGGTTTTCATCAGCGCCAGTTGTTTGGCGTTAGTGTGTCCCGGTCTTAACACTGAAACATCAATTTAATAATTACAGCTGATATAAATATTAATAATTAATGGCATTTATAATTATAACCAGTTATAATTATTACTAATAACGTAAATTAAAGCCAATTTGCTATGTATACATTAGTATTTTATTAAAAATTTTATTATTTTGTTTTTAATTTAACTTTATTTCATTTTATTTTTATTTTATATTATTTTTATTTTATTTTTGCATGCTTTGCATGTTACTTTGTCACTTCATGTGATGCGGTGGATGCACTTCTGAGCCCCATACAAATTCCCCAGTGGGACAATAAAGTATATCTACTATTTATTACTAAGTAAGATTGTAGTCATGTTATGTTGTGTTATGATGATGCATTTTTAGGGTATTTTTTTTCTTTGAAATTATCCTCTTGAACTTTCCTTACCTTCCTAACCTTTCCTAACCTTCCTTAAGTGTTAACAAACAGACATGAGGGTCTTCAGGGTTCCTTTCTGAAACATACATGTTAGTTTGTTAATGTAGACAAATCATACAAGGACCCTGGACATTGAAAAGCTTGCAGAGATTTATAACAACCAATGACCTTTGCTAGAGACAGAAATGATTGCATAGTGGTGCAAATGTGAGAGTGAATTTCGCATAGTGCTGAGTCTAGGGAGTGAATTTCGACATGGGGTGGTTTTCTTTTTTTTGTATGTTGTTTTGAATTTTCTTCCAAGAATTGTACACACTTAAAAAAAGAGGCTTTTTACTGCTACCAAGGGTTCCCTGAAGAACTGTTAACATCGATAGAACATCCATATTCCCTTAAAATGGAATCTTTCATCAAGAGAAAAAGGTTTCTTTAAAGAAGAGATAACTGAACACTTCATTAAAAGAATCAAAATTGGTTGCTCTATAGAATGACTGTGAAAATATTTTGAAACCTGCTGTATATTTCTAGGCATGTCATGATACATTTTACAAACTAATTACAACTAATGTGTATACAACGTGTAGTATATTAAATAAATGTCATGCAATACTATGACTAAGTAAGAAGTGTCTGTATGTTTATTAATTATTTGAAGAGCTTGATTTGTGTATGTAAGTGTTTTTAAACAATTACTAAGCATTATTCCTTTTTTAATAAGCAACGGGTCACCTACTTTTATTTCAGATATTTTGTTTCAGGAATATTTGATGAATAAAGACATCTAAAGAATGTGTAGTCTTATTTTAAATATAAACCGCTGCACATATTAAAAAAAAAAAAAAAAAAACATTACACAAATACACATAAATGTTACAGCAGAGAAATATCAGGAAGCAGCAAACAAAAAAAAGTGTCTTCTTCACTGATTTAGGGGAATAATTTAACTCTGATTTGGTGTGATTAAATTAAACTCTAGAATCAATATGTGCTGATGAACAGTGTGCTTCTACAGCCTGGAACTAAAACATTTACTGCCTCCAATACTTTGCCACAAGACACTGCACCACATATACTACTGCTTTAATAAAAGAGAACTCCAACAACACATTCATTAAAGGAAAAATGTGTATTATTGTGTTACGTTTTAAATCTTTTAAACTTCCACTAGGAAAAACACCTCTGACAATGACAGTAAATTGCAAGAAAACAGCGACTATGCCTCAAATATACTATAGCGATATAATATATTGGGCTGCACGGTGGTGCAGTGGGTAGCACGTTCGCCTCACAGCAAGAAGGTTGCTGGTTCGAGCCCCGGCTGGGTCAGTTGGCGTTTCTGTGTGGAGTTTGCATGTTCTCCCTGTGTTCGCGTGGGTTTCCTCCGGGTGCTCCGGTTTCCCCCACAAGTCCACAGACATGTGCTATAGGTAATTGGGTAGGCTAAATTGTCCGTAGTGAATGAGTGTGTATGGATGTTTGCCAGTGATGGGTTGCAGCTGGAAGGGCATCCGCTGCGTAAAACATATGCTGGATAAGTGGCGGTTCATTCTGCTGTGGCGACCCCAGATTAATAAAGGAAAATGAATGAATGATATACTATATTTCCTCACACACACTCATATGTTTACGTCCAAGCAGGGTATACTTTTAGCTTAAACCAGACTGGTTCATGAAATAAAATGTTTTTTTTCTTCTCTAAATGCTCAAGAGCCCTATATTTTAGCTATACGGTCCGTTGTGTAGTGCGGAGGAGAAAAACAAGGTGAGGATCCAAACGCAGCATTTAACATACATTTATTGAAAGACTATAACAAAACAAAACTAAAACAAAGCAAGACAAACCAGGAAACACACGGAGCAACAAAAAACAACAGACAATGAGATGGAAATACAATACTGGTATATATAGTGCAAATACTGGTATAAATAGTGCAGGGAAACAATCAGGCTAACGCCCCAGCATAGTGAAGGGGACTCTATACTGCTCAGTGAACGCTGTCTTTCGGATGAGACGTTAAACCGAGGTCCTGACTCTCTGTGGTCATTAAAAATCCCAGGTTGTCCTTCGAAAAAGAGTAGGGGTTTAACCCTGGCATCCTGGCCAAATTTGCCTACTGGCCTCTGTCCATCATGGCCTCCTAACCATCCCCATATCATAATTGGCTCCTTTCCACCAATCAGCTGGTGTGTGGTGTGCGGTCTGGCGCAATATGGCTGCCGTCGTGTCATCCAGGTGGATGCTGCACACTGGTGGTGGATGAGGAGATCCCCCCATTGTGTAAAGCGCTTTGAGTGTCTAGAAAATAAATGTAAGGAATTATTATTATTATTATTAAACAGAATAATGAGACGAGGGGTGAAGACAATAAATAACCATAGTAACAAACTGGGTAACTGAGGAGACAGGGCATGACAACACAGAACAGAAACAACCCAGGCTCATTCTGAAAACGAACCGCTATATACATTTCTCTCGAGCGCCAAATACGTACCAGGAGCTAATTTTTTTGCAGTTTTTGTTTTCACGAATCCGCCAGAGGCCGCTGTGCACGCTTTTTTAGATATCAAATTTCTCTCGCAAGTGTCATTCGCGTCTGCTGTTCTCACGTAAATCCACCAGAGGCCGCTGTCGACTGACTGACTGATCGACTGATCCACCCTCCTCCTTCCCTATACCCAACCAATAGTGTTTTCAAAAGCACCGATTGACCCGCCCACCCACTTCCCTAAACCCAACCGACAGTTTTCAAAAGCAATACAGAAAAAAAAGGCCCTCACCTTATTTTTACCACGTTTTCAGATTTTACCACATTCCTGTTATTTACTTGTTTATTTTTTTTTTTGGCTTCCGTTTTTGTTTTACCTGCTTTCCACCCTCCTCCTTCCCTAAACCCAACCAATAGTGTTTTCAAAAGCACAGACTGACCCGCCCACTCACTTCCCTAAACCCAACCGACAGTTTTCAAAAGCAATACAGAAAAAGAAAGGCCCTCACCTGATTTTTACCACGTTTTCAGATTTTACGACATTCCTGTTATTTACTTGTTTATTTTATTTTTTGGCTTCCGTTTTTTTTTTTACCTGCTTTCTGGTTGACCACGTGGTCAACTCCTCTCTGTGTCTCAAGTCCGCCAACGTACATGGTGAGCTATTGGACAAACTGGTAACAGCGGAAAAGCAGTCCATAAGGTGGTAAGCGGTCAGCTGGTAAGCGTGAAAAGAAACGTGAAAAGCATCCTACCGCCCCTTAGCGTTTATTTTAAAGACGAAATGCAGTCATACGTACTTCTGGCTACATAATTCACGATCTCCAAAAATGTATATACTGTAGGGCTACGTTTTCAGAATGAGCCTAAGTTGGAAATAAACAAACACAGGGTGTGGACATAACAATATTAGTGGGACCACACCACTTATAAATAACAGAGAGGTTATTCACATACAAAAACAAACAAATAAATAAGAATAAATTCACATATAATCCCAAACAAATAAATAAAATAGCGCCCATTTCTGTATATGTAAATTCTGAAAAAGAAACCATTTATTTCTTGCTCATTGTTCTACGCCATTCACTCACGTGCACTCAATTAGGAGCTACCTGTCCCTTTACATGCCTAAAAAATGACAACATAAACTACCAGAGAGCATATTTAAACCAATAAAGAAAGAAAATACATGCATAAAAATACAAAGAAAAAATAAACAAAGAAATAAATGAATACAAGGAAACACACATCAAAACAAATAATCTTATTAAATAAATATTTAAATGAATTTTTGCTCTCATAGGTGTTGAGTGTACATCGGTTGTACATTTGTCATTGTGGTGCATTGTGGGATTGATTGAGGGCACTTCAGAATGTCCACTGTGGTTTCGGACACCAAATGACTGCTTCCTTAAAGAGGGCACTATTTAAAGGGATAGTTCACCCTAAAACGAAAATGTATTCACCTTTTACTCACCCTCAAGTGATTCCAAACCTTTATGAGTTTCTTATTTATGCTGAACACTAAAGAAGATATTTTGAAGTAAGCTGAACACCTGTAACCATTGACTTCCATAGTCGTAAAAACAAATACTATGTAAGCCAATGGTTACAGGATTCTAGCTTACTTTAAAATATTAAAATTATAATATTTAAAATTTTGTGTTTCATGGAAGAAAGAAAGGTTTGAAACAAGTAAAGTATAAGTAAATAATGACCAAATTTTCATTTGTGGGTGAACTATCCCTTTAAAAGTATACACTACCTGACAAAAGTCTTGTCCTCGATCCCAATTGTAAGAGCAACAAATAGTAACTTGACTTCTAGTTGACCGTTTGGAAAAGTGGCAGAAGGTAGATTCTGCCAATTAATCATCTGTTGAACTGCATCCCAATCATCACAAATACTGCAGAAGACCTATTGGAACCCGCATGGACCCAAGATTCTCACAGAAATCAGTCAAGTTTAGTGAAGAAAAAATCATGGTTTGGGGTTACATTCAATATGGGGGCGTACAAGTGATCTGCAGAGTGGATGGCAACATCAACAGCCTGAGGTCTCAAGACATTTGTGCTGCCCATTACATTACAAACCACAAGAGGGGGCAAATTCTTCAGCAGGTTAGCGCTCCTTCTCATACTTCAGCCTCCACATCAAAGTTCCTGAAAGCAAAGAAGGTCAAGGTGCTCCAGGATTGGCCAGCCCAGTCACCAGACATGAACATTATTGAGCATGTCTGGGGTAAGATGAAGGAGGAGGCATTGAAGATGAACCCAAAGAATCTTGATGAACTCTGGGAGTCCTGCAAGAATGCTTTCTTTGCCATTCCATTCCGTTATTGCAGAGATATATGGATGCAGTCGCCCAAGCTCATGGGAGTCATACACAATATTAATTCTTATTCCACTGCACCATGACTTTATATTCTATACTGTACATTATTTCTGTTAAGTGACAAGACGTTTGTCTGAGCAAAGTCAGACCTTACTGTCCTAATTAAATAATTAAAAATCAAGACATGATCATATTTCATTTTTGTAAAATAAGCGTAATCTAGAGGGCTTTGCCTTTCATTTAATCCCCTTCTGATACCAAATGATCAACTAGAAGTCATGTTTTTATTTTTTGTTCCTAAAACTTGGATAGACAACAAGACATTTGTCAGGTAGTGTAAGGAGGAGGATTTCAGATACAGCCTCAGAGTCGCATAACTGAACTAGATATTCTTTTTTAAAAATCTCTGTTGGTCTCCAAACAAAAATGTCATTAGAAACAAAAATTGATGTGGAACTCCCCGAACTGAAAAGCCCCTCAATAAAAGCCCCTTGCCAAAGAGGTTAAGTCTTCTCCAGCAAAATCAGCAAAATGGGAATGACCGCTGTGTCTCAGACTCCCCTGTGATCAGTTATTCTAAATAGGAGCTCATTACCCATCCGACCAGCACATTATCATCCCAAATCTGTTATGGCTGCCAGATGCCCGATTGTCATGAAAGTCCAATGAGTCGTATTATACAAATTTACATACATTTAGCCTTATTAACCTACTAGAAATAATGCATATAGAAATTATTCCAGCAGACAGAGCCCATGGGAAAGGATCGATGCTGATGAAGAAAGAAACTGCTGAAGCTGTAGATGTGTTATCTGGATTTTTTTTTCACCAGCAGATTTTGTTTCTGTGTGTTTGATGCTATAAGGCTCATGGCGGAGACACTATCTGTAAAGTGCCAGAATAGTTATTGGAAGATCATTTGCATTACAATGGATGGCTCTGAGTTCTGTAAAACAAAACTGTGTCAAGCTGAAGTGAGGAAATCACTGTTAAAATCTGAAGTCGAATTTTTCCATAATTATCTCCTTTTTCTCATGTCCCCCAGTTATTCTGGGACAGGAAGTGCTTCACTTGCATGTCCAATTACATTACACTGAGTGAAATGCTACACAAATCTAACCATCAGCTGAATAGAATGATATTCTGTCTAAAAAGTCAGAATTATTATATTAGCCCCCTGTATATTTTTTTCCCCAATTTCTGTTTAACAGAGAGAAGATTTTCTAAACATAATAGTTTTAATAACTAATTTCTATTAACGGATTTATTTTATCTTTGTCATGATGACAGTACATAATATTTTACTAGATATTTTCAAGATACTAGTCTTCAGCTTAAAGTAACATTTAAACATTTAAACTCGGTCAATTAGGTAAGTTAGCATAATTAGGCAAGTCATTGTATAATGACGGTTTTGTTCTGTAGACCAGTGGTTCCCAACCCCCGGGCCGTGGACCGGTACCAGGCCGTGGATCAATTGGTACCAGGCCGCACAAGAAATCAATAATTATCTCCGTTTTGTTTATTATCTGAGACTGAATGATCTTTTATTTTGAAAAATCTTTTTTTTTTTTTTAAATGACCTTATTCTCTTCGTTTCATCGCGATCATTTGAGTGCCAAAATTTAACCCACAAGCAGCAAAATGAGTAAGAAACAGACATCTTTGGAAAATTTCTTTGCGAAGGGGAAAAGGCCCAGTGAAGGACCCACGAACTGCCAAGGAATGGATCCACAACCCATTTGTCAACAAATCAGGTGAATCCTGTGCAAGAAGAAGATCAACTGCTGTAGATCGCAAATGACGGTGGCCGTTTACATATTGCGTCTTTTCCGCACACAAGTTCGTAATTTCCAATGAGGCATGCATATTTGGAGCGACGCGCACGCCGCACCCAGTTAAAAACATCTCAAGTTGACAAGAACTGACCGATCAGCTTTATACTTTGTATGGAATATACTCATTCCGGTAGACTAATCATCTCAGACAAACACAGAGCACCCAAACACTGCAGTGCTTTTTTTACATTTTCTCCCTAAAAAAACTTGTATCAGAGTTGCAGCAATGTTTTGTCAGCCTCTGAGAAAACAGTTGATGGTAGCCTAGCAATTTAAGTATACATAACCCCCCCCCCCCCCCCCCCCCCGGTCACGGTAAAGGCTGATTTATATTTCTGCGTCGAGTGATCAGTGTGACCCACGGCGCCTGCCTTGCATGTAGCTGTGCATTTATACTTCTGCGCGCTGTTTGTGTTGCTCTGAGTCTGCAATAACACTTTCGACACGCTAGCTGGCAGTAGGTTTTTATGTTCCTCTGTGTCGAGTTTCTTTGCGGGTGTTTTGTTTTATTCTGAATGCTACCTTGATGTACAAGAAGCTAAAACTCGCTTATTCAGAGGCGGGAATTGGCGGACGTGCAACAACTTTAATCATAAGGTAAACACAAAACAAAAGTTTCCATCTGGAGCTCCTTCACGGGACTGGACACTTGTAAGCAATCGCTCAATCGGGCTCGTGGCTGTCAGCACCGCCCACACTCGTCACTGCTACCAAGCCGACCAATCACAGAGCTTGCACTATGCGTTGTTGCGACGTGTAGTTACATTTTTTTAAGAGGTGCACGTCAGCGTCAGACACGGCGAGGGGTCTGCGACCACGCGAAGGTTGCTCCGGAGCATACGCATGCGCTTGACACAGAAGTATAACTCAGCCTTAAAATTGTCAAGCTTTGACCGGTCCGCGGTGATAAAAATGTTGGGAACCACTGCTGTAAACAATCCAAAAAAAATTATGCTTGAGGTGGCTAATAACATTGACCATTAAAATGTTTTCTTAAAAATTAAAAAATGCTTTCATTCTAGCCGAAATAAAACAAATTAAACTTTCTCCAGAAGAAAAAATATTATCAAAAATACTGTGAAAAATTCCTTGCTCTGTTAAACATCATTTGGGAAATATGTGAAAAAATTAAATAAAAGTAATTCAAAAGAGGGCTAATAATCCTGATTTTAACTGTATCTACACAGCTTCATTACACTTGTTTAAAAGTGATGATTTTTACCCGCCAGGCTTAAAGAATGTTCCAGAATCAATACCAGTTAAGCTCTGCGGATCTGTCAGCTTGCCATAGACGATAGAGTATTTGAATGCAGAAATGTTAACCTTGCATTTTGTTAAGACTCTCAATTCCAATCCAATGTGGTTTCCTTTACATTTACAAACCGAAGAATTTTCCGGCAATTTAATCTACGCTGAGCCAGAGATGCAAATAGAGCTTAACTCTTATTAAACCTGGAACGTTTCTTCACATAAACTAATCTCGGTCTCTGCTATTTGTTCTAATATTCTATCAAACAGGTCTTCAACTGCTGGCTTTAAAACACCAGAGTAAACATGCTATATTTGATCATTTTTCAACTAGATCAACAAGAGATTTAGTATTTTTTCAACAGGGTTATTGCACTTTCCCACAAAAAGAAACATTTACAGTGTGTTGAGTCACGCACGCACGCACGCACGCACGCACGCACGCACGCACGCACGCACGCACGCACGCACGCACGCACACACACTACATAGATTAACTGAACAAATTGAGGTTTAGCTTTTTTGCTTTTTCATTATTCCACAAAGAATGTTTCATTATAGTTCATGTCAATGACTTACATCTACCTTATGTACTGGTGATTTAACACATTTCTGTGGATGTTCTGAAGATCCTATGTGGTAACACGGGGTCACATTGACCTCACATGATAAATAACACTGTAGTAGTGCAGCATTTCACATTGGACTTTTCCTTCACTGCATCTATCTAATGAGAATTAAACAGAAATCACATGTCAAAATCAGCTTTTGCCATCACAAAGACATTTTAAGCAACCTAAAGTAAAGAAAAATGTGTATCAAATGTAATTTGTGCCAACTGCCATTAGAATTTTAAATACTGGGTTTCAAGTATGAATAGGGTTCATTGAGATTTTAATGTGATTTATGTGATGAAATTGAATGTATTTGTGTTACTTGTTTTTGTGACATACACTTACTGGCCACTTTATTAGGTACAATCAATCAAGTTAGTACAATGTCTAACTGCTCGTTAATGCAAATTTCTAATCAGCCAATCACATGGCAGCAACTCAATGCATTTAGGCATGTTGACATGGTCAAGACAATCTGCTGTAGTTCAAAGAGAGCATCAGAATGGGGAAGAAATGTGTTTTTAAGTGACTTTGAATGTGGTATGGTTGTTGGTGCCAGACGGGCTGGTCTGAGTGTCTACTGGGATTTTCAGGCACAATTATCTCTAGGGTTTACAAAGAATGGTCCGAAAAAATATCCAGTGAGCAGCAGTTCTGTGGGCGCAAATGCCTTGTTGATACCAGAGGTTAGAGGAGAATGGCCAGACTAGTTCGAGCAGATACAAAGGTAACAGTAACTCAAATTACCACTCGTTAAAACCGAGATATGCAGAGGCGGATGGGCTACAGCAGCAGAAGACCACACCGGGTGCCACTCCTGTCAGCTAAGAACAGAAAACTGAGGCTACAATTTGCACAGGCTCACCAAAATTGGACAATAGAAGATTGGAAAAACATTGCCTGGTCTGATTTCTGCTGCGACCTTCGGATGGTAGGGTCAGAATTTGGCGTCAACACCATGAAAGCATGGATCCATCTTGCCTTGTATCAACAGTTCGTGGTGGTGGTGGTGTAATGGTGTGGGGGATATTTTCTTGGCACACTTTGGGCCCATTAGTACCAATTGAGCATCATGTCAAGGCCACAGCCTACCTGAGTATTGTTGCTGACCATGTCCATCCCTTTATGACAACAGTGTACCCATCTTCTGATGGCTACCTCCAGCAGGATAACGCGCCATGTCATAAAGAGTGAATCATCTCAGACTGGTTTCTTGAACATGGCAATGAGTTCACTGTACTCAAATGGCCTCCACAGTCACCAGATCTCAATCCAATAGAGCACCTTTGGGATGTGGTGGAACAGGAGACTCGCATTATGGATGTGCAGCCAACAGATCTGCAGCAACTGCGTGATGCTATCATGTCAATATGGACCAAAATCTCTGAGGAATATTTCCAGTACATTGTTGAATCTATGCCACGAAGGATTAAGACAGTTCTGAAGGCAAAAGGGGGTCCAACCCGGGACTAGTAAGGTGTACCTAATAAAGTGGCCGGTGAGTGTATGTGATGTGAATGCTGATGTAATTATTATGTGGTGAAGCCAATGATAAATTTCCAATTGTGGACAATAAAGAAAGTAAAGTCAGTTTTCTTATTATGTTTGACTTTGCTTTTAAATATTTATTCATGTTCATTGTCAGTAGGCATTTATTAATGTATTCAAGCTAACAGCTGTCCTTTTTGCTGCAAGATCACATTAATGAAACACACCTAAGTGCAGGGTATTTTCTTTATTGTTATTAAACCAAAGGAGAGAGCTTTATATACACTTGAAGACAACATTATTAGTCCTCCAGTGAAATCTGATTTCTTTGAATTATTCCCTTGCTCTGTTAAACATACATATATAATGTATAATTTATTTATTTATTTTTTCAATTAAGTAATAACAGCAAAAGTCAACATTATTAATTCAATTCAATTCAATTTCAATTCATCTTTATTTCTATAGCGCTTTTACAATGTAGATTGTGTCAAAGCAGCTTCACATAGAAGATTATTAGTCTATTACTTCTATTAGTCCCCTAAATATTTTTTTTGGATTGGCTACAGAAAAACAAAACAAAAAAACACTGTTGTCCAATGACTTGTAAAATAGTATGTAGTACCATCATTATGTCAAAGATAAAGGAAATGAACTAGTATAAATTAGTTATTAAACCTGTTATGTTTAAATATGTGTTGAAAAAAATACTTTCTGCTAAAAATTATTTGAGTAACATCTGAAAAATTATAACAAATTCTCAGAAGGGCTAATAATGTTGAGATAAACTAATAAATAACATATATTAATAAGTAATACATAAAACCAATATCAATAATACTATAATTCAAGAGTTCGCCCTTAGCTGATGATTGATTATAAAGCGTGTTTGGCATGCTGTCCCGGGAGAGAGCCCTGAGCTCATGAGATCCTAGAGCCCAGGGCTCCCTCCCATTGCAGGGCGAGAGGGGAGCTTGAGCTCAGGTAGGTCTCGAGAACTCCCCTGCTGATAAAGTTGAATTCGAATTATGAATAATTATGGAGAGAAATTGCTGAATTAATCACTCGTCTATAGTGTCGATTTGGTTGGCCAATTTACTTATATTACATGTTTTTGGTCTGTGGGAGGAAACCGGAGGGCCCAGGGAAAACCCACGCAAACACGGGAAGAACATGCAAACTCCACACAGAATTGTCAACTTGGCAAGGTAAAAGGCTTGAGCAAGTGACATTCTTGCTGTGAGGCAACAGTGCTAACCGCTGGGCCTCCGTGCTGCCCTGTCGAGGAAAGGAGAGGAGTAGGGGTGGAAGGGGGGATTCTTCAAGACGAAGATGGCTAAGTTAAGATACTCTGGTTATTTATAGTGGTTTAGGAATCGTATGATTGGAGGATCATGGATTAGCTAATGCGGGACCAGCTGCTATCAATCATAAGCACGTGCTCCTCTCGAAATTAGTTTATGAAACTTTATGAAACTTCACTTAATGAAAATAAATTTCAATAAAAAAGGTGTAACACCATTAAGATCATATATGGCCCGTTCAGAAGATGGTTCTTTATGTACTACAACCATAACCCTATGACAAGAACCAAAAAGGTTGTTAAAAGCCGAAGAACCTCATCACACTTATCCTCACACCGTCAATGTTATCTAAGAGTGTAATACTGCAACTGTAGTGCTATTAGAAACTATTATGCGTCTCTGAAAACTATTATGTGTCTTCACCTGTCACTCAGAACTTTATAAAATTGGACAAAGTGAGTCTAAAGTGCTTTCACCTCATCCATTGTGAATAAAGAAAACAGCACTGCTTTTAAAGGTAATTTCCAATGATTGACATCACAGAGTTTACCAGTATTTTGGTACTGATGTTTGAATGATGTCTAACCGGTTAAATAGACGACACGTCACTGCTGGTGTGAGCAGCACATTTGTGTATTTACTGTAAAAAAAATCAGTCACCCAATTTTACAGTGATTTAGCAGTATTGCCACATGAAAAGGGCTTTTTTTAACTGCAAGGCTGCAATTGTAGAACTCAAAAGTTAAACATTGTTTTAAGTGGGCGATATGGCAATAAATAAATAAATAAATAAATAAATAAATAAATAAATAAATAAATAAATAAACAAACAAATCATGAAAAACACAATTCATGATTTTGTTTTGATTCTTTGTGATGTTGGTTTTATCATTCTGCCATTGTTGTCTGAACAGTACAGCCAATCTAAACCTTATTTTAAAAACAAATTCTTACAACACTGTTAACGATTTTTCTAAATTACACAGTATTTAACTGTAATATGAACTGTATTTTACTGTAGGGCAGTTATGCAGTGTGTTACTGTATTTTAAAGTTGCATTGTGAAAATTACTGTATTTTACAGGAAAGATATACAATGCTGTAAATACATATAAAGTAAGATAAATGTTGCTGTAAATGTAAATACAGTATTTTTGCTGTTATTGATTTACAGTAAGTTACTGGAGATTGAACAGGGAATTTTAAACAATGAAGGTAACAAAATATGAAATAAAAACAATGGCGGAATTAAGTATTGAAGATTAGGATTACATACAAAGTGAACACAAATGCGCAAACAGATTTCCGGCAGGCACCACGGATGACGTCAATGTGCTGCGCATTTGCAGAGGTCGCATGGAACTCATCTCAATCGCATCAACCACACAAGTTCACATAATTCAATTTGAGTTGAAACTTTGTGTGAGGTGAAAAACATCCCGTGAGTAAACTAGAGTGAGTGACATGGTGCTCTGTGTTTGGTGTGAACCCAGCATAAGGACAATGTGGGCAAAGACAACAATTATCTTATACAACCCCAAATCAGAAAAGTTGGGACAGTATGGAAAACGCTAATAAAAAAGAAAGTAGTGATTCCTAAATTTACTTTGACTTGTTTTTCATTGCAGACAATACAACAAACATTATTTAATGTGTTCCTCGTGATTTTTATTGTTTTCAAAATAAACATGTATTCCAATTTTAGTTTCAAAGTCCTGGCTGTGGAGAAAGAGGATTAAGGTACTTGACTGGCCTGCCTGCAGTCCCGACCTATCTCCAATAGAGAATGTGTGGTACATTTTGAAACGCAAAATGTGACAATGAAGACCCTGTACTGTTGCCCACCTTAAGACTTGTTTGCAGGATGAATGGGACAAAAGTACACCTGAAACACGTCATCACTTGGTGTCTTCAGTCCCTAAACGTCTTTTATGAGTTGTGAAAAGGAATGGCAACATTAAAAAAAAAGGTAAACGCTTTACTTTTACAACTTTTTTTGAAATGTGTTGCAAGAATACGTTTATTAAAAAAAATAAAATTAAAAATCATGAGGATGTTTGTTGTATTGTCTGCAATGAAATACAAGTCAAAGAAAATTTAGAAACCACTACTTTCTTTTTTATTTGCATTTTCCATACTGTCCCAACTTTTTCTGATTTTACAAGCAAAAATTCACATTACAAACACACACACAATAAAGAACTGTTTTATTTTTCAGGTACAGCAGGCATATTGAGCAGTAGGTGAATAAATAGCTGAATAAATATAAAAATAATCGTTTTTGTTGTTTTTTTAATATTAAAGGAATAGCTGACCCAAAAATGTAAATTCTGTCATCATTTACTCAATCTCAATTTGTCACTTTACCCACTGACTTCCATAGTATTTTTTCCTATTAGAGCCAGCAATTGTTTGGTCACCCACATTCTTCAATATATCTTGTTTTGAGTTCAGCACAAGAAATCTATACAATTTTGGTGACAAATCAGTGACAAAATATTGACAAATAATAAAATATTTTTGGGTGAACAGATATTTTTTGGGTCATATGTAGGCCCACACAGAATCTGCGCACGCAGAAATCTGCAGATTTCTGCAGATTTTTAGCCCATCATTGAGTCTATTTATTTAGTTGTGTAAATGTGTGTAAATGTATATTTATTCAGTTTTTTAATTAATTTCAGTAATATTATTGACTAATATGAAAATGTTCATTTGATTTATTTACAATACAGTTTGTAAAGTAATATTTTCTGTCTTTTAGTAGATGTATTACATGAGAGACTTGCTTTGTTCACCAAATAAGTGGATCTAATTGGATTTGCATTCTAAACCTTAAATAAAAGTTAAAAAGGTATTATTTTTTATTTCATATATTAAGTTTTTAGGGTGCTTTCACAGTGATAATGTCTGCTTGTCTCCTCCAAAAACAGCTTCTGCAGACATTGCGTTGTGTTCTGAACATTTATAATATTTTTGCGGCAGATGGACGCGAGTCGCTTTCTGTATGTCCAAAACCAAAAGATTCAGTAAAAGCAGAATGACCGCGATGTGCGGACGTCTTTCCATTTTGGTGCTTTGCTTTTGTGGTTGTCACCTAGCAACAGCCGTACACAAAACAGCAGCTCGATGACGCAAGCGTACCGGGGTTCAGAAGGAAAACAGACAGTGTGAACACAAACCAACCGAGAAGGTGGCAATTGGGGGACAATCGAACTTGGGTAAGGTCCAGGCAATTGAACCAAGTGTGAAAGCACCCATAGTTACAATATTTCCAAAATCATTCTGCATAAATCCGCAGATAAAAAAAAAAAATAATAATTCTGCTCAGAAATTGCAAAAAACATCCGCAGATTCTGTCTGGCCCTAGACAGTAATGTAATATTTTTGGGTCAAGTCTGCTGTCGCTTTAAGACCTGCACACAACAGTTTTTCTCTCAACTGCTTTTTTCACTTTAGACATAACCAAATGAGTATATCTGTCACTCTTGTGTGGTTTAAGTGTGATCATATGTGAAAGATAAGGTAGTCCTGTAACGTGGTGCTGTTCGACGGGCTTTATAGTGTCAGGTGTACACACTTATGAAAAATGCACAGAATGTAGATAAACTGGCAAGGCTTTAAAGAACTTGCAACTAATGTACTTTTGTCATTATAAATATATGTGCAGTGTCCCATGAGTGTAACTCTATAATGTGAATGTATGTCACATTGCACAGTATATTTGAAACAGAGGTACCAGAATTGCAACAGATACAATGTGTGCTTTAGCACAATACCATGTTTTTTTATTACATTTTAATCATTCACAAAAAAATAAATCATATCGCACACCCCTAGTTCCACGTTAAAGGTGCAGTATGTGCTGTTGAATTTACAGCTAGTGGTTAAAAATATTGAATAGTCGTTTTTTTCCCCCTGGCCACACTGATGACGACTTGCACATGCTGGTTGCCAGATTGATGACACCAACAGGAGCAAGTTTGCCTGACAATCAAGATGCTACGCTAAGGTTTGCAATTGTAATATGTAATATGTATGCACTATTTGTTAATTAAAAACCACCTCATGTGGATTTGTAGAACTCTGAATCTGCGTCTCATTTCGGAGGTTTCTACAAAAAACAAAAAACAAAAAAAAACTAATTTTGCTGGTTGTTCAAACTACTTCTTTAAAATGAGCTGAAACAACATAATTCTTGAGATTGTTTTGGGACAATTTATTTGTTTTATGATCAATTCGCTTAATTTTTTTTTTATTATTAAAGTTAACTTAATCAATTTGTGTTGAGACAACATGAATGAATTGTGTGGAACCCTGCATTTTTTACAGTGTACTTGCATTATCGGCCGCGGCTACACTCAAAAAAATATTTTTGCTGTTGTTTAAACTACTTATATAAAATGAGCTGAATCAACAATTCTTGGGAAGTTTTTTTTTTAATAACTTAAATGTTTTATGTTCAATCCATTTAAATTTGTAAAAACAATTAAGTTAACTTAATCGAATTGTGTTGGGACGACATAGCATTTTTTACAGTCTACATACGTTATTGCAGCTGCACTGAAATAAAATACGCTGTTCCTTATATTATTTACACCAAGGCAACCCCGTAATTGGGTAAACTAGCAGTGGGCGGAGTTACACAATGAGAATAACTGATTCTGTTTTTTTCAGATGAACTAGTATGTTTACTTAGTATCTTAAATATCTGCAAACATAGTGTATTATGGTATGTTTATGCTTTAGAAGAGTCAAAAATATGCATACAGCTTAAATCTAAAATGCTACCAAAACATCCAAAGATGTGTTTTTTTTAGGAGAGTGTACATGATCAAAGGGTCAATAAAGGAAAGCTAGATCAACCTGTGCACTTTTATCATGTTTCATTCAGTAACAGCCTCTAATACACTCATGCATTAGAGCAGCAGCTGGCATGGAGGAATTACTTCACGTTAGTCCACACCAAAAGCCTTTCAGAGCTCATTTATTCAGTCATCCTTTAAAAGCACACAATCAGAAAAGGTGTCCACCCCTACGACACTAATGCACCTCATACGGCTATCACTATCAAGCATGAGTGGATGCTACTAAGCTTTTGTTGCTCTACGGTTGGTTTAACAACAAAAAAAAAGCAAAAAGGATAATCTTATGCCATCCACATATCAATAGCAGTGCAGGAACATGTGAACAGATGCACGCCTGTGGATGTGAACTGCTTTATTTATGATAAAGCTACAAAGAAGCGACATATGTGGAATTGATGCATCTTATTTGCATGTCGGAGATAATCAAATGCATGGAAAAGCATTTGACTGTAAACTGATGGGCCGCACGCTTTACTGTGTGTAATAAAATGATGATATATTGGTCCCTTGAGTGTCTTTTACTGTCTTTGAGGGACGCTGGTTCACATGCTGTGGGACTACTTTCTACTGCTTAATTCTTCTGATAAGTAAGCTTATCACACACTGCAGACGGGCCCATTTAATTCATGCCATGGTGAGTATATTTTTTTACATACATTTCACTTTTCATTCTGTCTTAAATGCATTTCTGCAAGGTTAAGCAGAACTGTGCCTGGAAGCTAAAGCGTTTCGGGCTTGAAATGGATGTTAGAGCGAGTGTTTATTTGGAGAAGGGTTAAATGGGGTCACTTTAAGACGGCTGAGCTCATTAATAGCGTTAATTAATAGTGTCCATTAATTAGCCAACTGACCTTTAGATCTATAGCCTCGCCATTATATTTTGATAACTGCTGCAAGGATCTAATTACAGGCACAGTACAGAAGAATAAAACTGTAGCTTAAAATCACAGTGAGGGTGAGTATGTGCATAACAGCAGAGTGTATCTAATGTTTTACCATCTTAAACAAAACAAATAGCTATTTTGGTTGAAAACTGTGGTTGTGCTACATTTTTTATGCACCAAATACCATTGAATATTTTTCACATTACATTAATATTTTTTAATCCTTCCTAACATTCCAGGTTCCATGCATATTAGCTAACTGACAACATTTGAGGTGTGAACTACAACAAATATAACTGCTTTTCTACATGCATTAGTGGATGATTTCTGGCACCTGGTGGAAACTATTTTTATTATCGCATTTATAATCATTTAAATAAAAAAATAAATAATTTAAATAAAAAAAATAAATTTATTTATTTATTAAAATAAAATAAAATAAAAATAAATAAAAAATGTAATTAAGTTAAATAAAATTCATTCATTCATTCATTTTCAACCGCTTTTCCGGGGCCGGGTCGCAGGGGCAGCAGTCTTAGGAGAGAACCCCAGACTTCCCTCTCCCCAGACACTTCCTCCAGCTCCTCCAGGGCGATCCCGAGGCGTTCCCTGCAGCCCAGCCGAGAGACATAGTCCCTCCAGCGTGTCCTGGGTCTTCCCCGAGGCCTCCTCCCGGTGGGACATGCCTGGAACACCTCCCTAGGTAGGCGTCCAGGAGGCATCCGAAACAGATGCCCGAGCCACCTCAGCTGACTTCTCTCGATGTGGAGGAGCAGCGGCTCTACTCCGAGCTCCTCCCGGGTGACAGAGCTCCTCACCCTATCTATAAGGGTGTGCCCTGCCACTCTTCGAAGGAAACTCATTTCAGCCGCTTGTATCCGAGATCTTGTCCTTTCGGTCATGACCTAAAGCTCATGACCATAGGTGAGAGTAGGAACGTAGATTGACCGGTAAATCGAGAGCTTTGCCTTTCGGCTCAGCTCCTTCTTATGTCCTTCTTATCCTTACCGGTACATCGACCGCATTACTGCTGCCGCTGCACCAATCCGCCTGTCAATCTCACGTTCCATCTTTCCCTCACTCGTGAACAAAACCCCTATTCAATAAATAAAAAATTTAATTAAATTTTTTATTATTTATACTGAAGTGTAAAGTGCTAGAAAAGTAAAATTGAATGCAATTTAGATGGACACACACAAAAAAAAAAGAACACAAACAAAACACCCAAAAGTCTAACAGCCCGATTACTTATTTTACTTACTTCAAACTACAAAACACATTAAATTAATTAGGAATGTTAATATTATAATGTATCATCATGTAAAAATAAATAAATAAATGTTTTACTATACATATTGCGCAAAAACAAACTGTCTTTCGTGTTTATTCTCCTGTTGCAGATCTATAAGCATGGACTTATACTAAACAGGTTTATTTTGACATTTATTTTTGTCAGGTGTTTTTGCAGTGATCACTGTCAATCATGGCAATTTTAGCAGTGACTCTCAGATGAATTCTGCAGAATCGCTTGCTTAATAGATGTGTCACTCCAAACTCCAAATGTTTATTTGGATGCTGTTCCTCTGCATGACAAACAACTTTTCTACAAATTATGAGTGGATTATGCACTAAAAAAACATGAAATAAGAGCTCTCTTTAAAAGCAAGACTAGGCTTTTTCCTTTCAAAAACTTCTAACTGCACAATTAATCTTCTTTTCACATCATACCTATGCGTTGTTTTTATAATGACAGGATTTGGCAGCAGGCAGAAGTCAGTAAATTAAACTGCGCTCATATATTCAGTATTTTGAAGGATACTGAATGAGATGTGTGTGTGCAATCTATCATCCTCAAACAAACAAGCAGCTCTGTCTCACACACATTAAACTATTTCACAAACATTTCTTGAGGGAGAATTTGGAATTTTGGACTCATGAGTATTTCAGCATACAGTACAGAATTAAAAACATACACATAAAACACATACATAGACGTACGCATTACTGATAAGTGTTCAACAGTCTGATTGACACTGGAATAAAAACATTTTTTGAGCTTATTCCGCTTGCATCAAGGATTTATGTTCTCTAAGACAGCTTCATTGTTAGGTGCTAAAATCTCAGCAAATACTTGCTTCACAGATACTAGAAATATATCTGTGTAAAGCTTGAAATCTCTCATTTTAATGCAACCAACTACACTTGAAAACAAATGTTCTCTGTTTTGTAATCTAAATGAAATGTCTCCTCTCACGACCTCATGAATTCCCGCATGCAACATTTAAATGCAAATCACATGACAGAAACCACTTGAACGGTGACAAATTTTTAAACAAAGATGGCACTGTCATTTTAAGAGGAGATTTGCCATCAAGACCAAGTTGGATATTATGTAACATGTAAGTTATTGATTATTATGGTAGAGTAGGGTTGTCAAAAATGTAGAGGTTGGTACCAAGCAGTTCTAAAATTTCAGAAATGACAGAAATGACTGTGAGGTCATCGATTTACCACCGTTCTTTACGGCCATTCACAGTCATTCCTGTTGAGCAGCGGTGTTTAAGTACGTGTTCAACAGCACTCAAATGTTAACGGAAAATGGACGTTTTTAAAATTTCAGTACCGACTGGTACCGAACTCGATATTTTTGACAACCCTACAGTAGAGGCATAGTTTGACAAGATGACACTGATCGCGTCCTCTAAAAACGGCCATAAATGAAGTTGGTGTCATAATCTTGTTCCCCTGTAGTGTGCATGCGCATTAGCTTGGGCAACCAGAAAAAAATGCTTTTTTTTCATGTGATTCGAACGTTTAAAAACAAAATTTAAGAGACAGTTGTTGCTGTAATGTAATGTTTTTATTTCGACATTTTCTGATATTATGATGTAACATTACATCGCTAGATATGACACACTCGTATCACCATGTTTCTCATTGAGCTCAACCATATTTTATGATCCAAGCATAAAAATATCATTTTACACAGTTAATAGAATAGAATAGAATAGAATAGAATAGAATAGAATAGAATAGAAT
>CAIGQV010018170.1:10431862-10444362 GCA_903798115.1 Danio jaintianensis
CTTATTTTAAATCATTCAAACATGGTACATATACATATAAGCACATCATAAACATGTACACACATATACAGTTGAAGTCAAAATTATTAGCCCTCCTGTGAATTATTATTATTTTTTTCTTTTTCAAATATTTCTCAAATGATGTTTGACAGAGCAAGGAATGCTTCACAGTATTTCCTATAATGTTTTTTCTTCTTGATAAAGTCTTATTTGCTTTTTTTTGGCAAGAATAAAAGCAGTTTTTAATTTTTTTAAAACTATTTTAAGGTCAATATTATTAGCCCCCTTAAGCAATATTTGTTTTCGATTGTCTACAGAACAAACCGTCATTATACAATGACTTGCCTAATTACACTAACTTTCCTAATTAACCTAGTTAAGCCTTTAAATGTCACTTTAAGCTGAATACTAGTATCTTAAAAGTATCTAGTAAAATAGTATGTACTGTCATCATGGCAAAGATAAAAGAAATCAGTTATTAGAAATTAGTTATTAAAACTATTATGTTTAGAAATGTGTTGAAAAAAAATCTTATTTCCGTTAAACAGAAATTGGGGAAAACAAATATACAGTCGTGGCCAAAAGTTTTGAGAATTACATAAATATTGGAAATTGGAAAAATTGCTGCTTAAGTTTATATAATAGCAATTTGCATATACTCCAGAATGTTATGAAGAGTGATCAGATGAATTGCGTAGTCCTTCTTTGCCACGAAAATTAACTTAATCCTGAAAAAGACTTTCCACTGCATTTCATTGCTGTTATTAAAGGACCTGCTAAGATCATTTCAGTAATCGTCTTGTTAACTCAGTTGAGAATGTTGACGAGCACAAGGCTGGAGATCATTATGTCAGGTTGATTGGGTTAGAATAATAATCATTGTTCTTCCATTGTTAACCATGGTGACCTGCAAAGAAATGCGTGCAGCCATCATTGCATTGTATAAAAATGGCTTCACAGGCAAGGATATTGTGGCTACTAAGATTGCACCTAAATCAACAATGTATAGGATCATCAAGAACTTTAAGGAAAGAGGTTCAATTCTTGTTAAGAAGGCTTCAGGGCGTCCAAGAAAGTCCAGCAAGCATCAGGATCATCTCCTAAAAAGGATTCAGCTGCGGGATCGGAGTGCCACCAGTGCAGAGCTTGCTCAGGAATGGCAGCAGGCAGGTGTGAGCGCATCTGCATGCACAGTGAGGCGAAGACTTTTGGAAGATGGCCTGGTGTCAAGAAGGGCAGCAAAGAAGCCACTTCTCTCCAAAAAAAACATCAGGGACAGATTGATCTTCTGCAAAAAGTATGGCGAATGGACTGCTGAGGACTGGGGTAAAGTCATATTCTCCGATGAAGCCACTTTGCGATTGTTTGGGGCATCTGGAAAAAGGCTTGTCCGGAGAAGAAAAGGTGAGCGCTACCATCAGTCCTGTGTCATGCCAACAGTAAAGCATCCTGAGACCATTCATGTGTGGGGTTGCTTTTGATCCAAGAGAGTGGGCTCACTCACAATTTTGCCCAAAAACACAGCCATGAATAAAGAATGGTACCAAAACACCCTCCAACAGCAACTTCTTCCAACAATCCAACAACAGTTTGGTGAAGAACAATGCATTTTCCAGCACGATGGAGCACCATGCAATAAGGCAAAAGTGATATCTAAGTGGCTCGGGGACCAAAACGTTGAAATTTTGGGTCCATGGCCTGGAAACTCCCCAGATCTTAATCCCATTGAGAACTTGTGGTCAATCCTCAAGAGGCGGGTGGAAAAAAACAAAAACCCACTAATTCTGACAAACTCCAAGAAGTGATTATGAAAGAATGGGTTGCTATCAGTCAGGATTTGGCCCAGAAGTTGATTGAGAGCATGCCCAGTCGAATTGCAGAGGTCCTGAAAAAGAAGGGCCAACACTGCAAATACTGACTCTTTGCATAAATGTCATGTAATTGTCGATAAAAGCCTTTGAAACATATGAAGTGCTTGTAATTATATTTCAGTACATCACAGAAACAACTGAAACAAAGATCTAAAAGCAGTTCAGCAGCAAACCTTGTGAAAACTAATATTTGTCATTCTCAAAACTTTTGGCCACGACTGTACAGGGTGGCTAATAATTCAACTGTATACCTAAATATACTGTATATGGTAGCCTGCCCTACATTTGTTATCCCACTGACAGATGTCCTCACCCAGGGCATTCCCTCTTGTAAAACCAAATACTTCTGTAGTGACCATAAAAACGAGTGAACTCTGACAAATCTGCTCAGCACTTCTCCAACTGCCAGCCTCTTTCTCTGCGGCACTGACTAATCAAATGAACTAAACTATTTGTTTGGTTGTCATGAAGGATCCAGCCTCTGGGCAGTCTTTGTTCCCTGGAGATTTCAGCAGATCAATCCAATCCCACACTCACTATAGATTTAGACGGCAGGGAGATTTCAGGGCCCATCCTATCCATTTCCCAGCATGCCTGTTAATTTGCATGAGAGCTTTCTGTGTCTGGCAACATTATGAAGTGATATTTCTCATTATATAGGACTACTTGCCAAGCAGAATAATTGGCTTTGGATCAAATTGTTTGCAATTTGCGCTCCGTTTCAGCGCAGTATATTACAGTGAGTTTAGAGCAGACATCGTGGCTGATATAGGACCGCACTAATCTCTGCGAAGCAGCCCCTTCTGGCAAAACAAAAACAAAATGTGAAGTAGTTAGTCTGTAAACAGGGCTGAATTTAAACCTGCAGGCCTGGCAAAATGGAGGAAATTGTCAACAGTTTACATAAACACCAGAAGTCTCTCAGCAAACATATTTCTTATTATGTTTAAAAAAACTAAAATAAAAAAACTCTCATGACACATTGTGAAACTATGCTTCATGTGGCAGAACTTTCTTCTTTGCTTAGAACAGTATACTTTATCTATTTTCAAAAAATAATTTGTGCTGCTGGCAGCACGGTGGCTCAGCGGTTAGCACTGTCACCTCACAGCAAGAAGGTCGCTGGTTCGAGTCCCGGTTGGGCCAGTTAGCATTTCTGTATGAAGTCTGCATGTTCTACCCATGTTTCCGTGGGTTTCCTCCGGGTGCTCCGGTTTCCCCCACAGTCCAAAGACATGCGCTATAGGTGAATTGAATAAACTAAATTGGCCGTAGTGTATGACTGTGTGCGAATGTTTCTTAGTTCTGGGTTGCAGCTGGAAGGGCATCTGCTGTGTAAAAACATATGCCGGAATAGTTGGAGGTTCATTATACTGTGGCGACCCCAGATAAATAAAGGACTAAGCCGATGGAAAATGAATGAATGAATTTGCAATGCTTTTACAGTTTCACCCTTATGGGTATGAGGGGGTTTAGGGGTAGCGGAGAAGTGTTGGCATGTCCTGACATTTGTAGTAGCTGTGTAGTTCAGAGTGTGCTCCATACAGTTGAGTGGGCTTGACAAACCACCTGTAGGATACACTCTTTCCTCTCTATGGACCAGGCACTTTATTAGAAACACTTCTATGTTTTCTACCCGACTCAATATTGAAGTATGACTCAATATTAAATTAGTTGCAAACAACTAATTTGTTCACAATCTAAATCAAGTCACATATAACAGTGATTAAAAACACGAAGCCACTGTGAAGATCAGGATGTCTTCAAAAAGCACTAGAGCTCCTGAAGCAATAAAGGCCAGGCTTCTGAATCTAACCCCCTGACTAAAGCCGTGTGGGCTGAACTCTGATTACATATTCGGAGTAGGAGCTCAATAATCAGCCCGGCGATTTTCTGATACATGATGGAAGTTGTTCGGAAGAGAACATGAATCCGAGGGAGGGAGAAATTAAGCTTCTGTACAACTATGAATTCTTGTACACCTCTGCCTTTTCTGAGTCTATAAAACAGAGAGAGAGAGAGAGAGAGAGAGAGAGAGAGAGAGAGAGAGAGAGAGAAAAACAAAACTGAAAAGTACTCACTAGGGGTGTGTGATATTTATTATCTATAATTATAATGTAATTTTTATTTTGGGGCGGCATGGTGGCTCAGTGGTTAGCACTGTCGCCTCACAGCAAGAAGGAAGGTTGCTGGTTCGAGTCCCGGCTGGGCCAGTTGGCATTTCTGTGTGGAGTTTGTATGTTCTCCCCGTGTTCGTGTGGGTTTCCTCCGGGTGCTCCAGTTTCCCCCACAGTCCAAAGACATGCGGTGTAGGTGAATTGGGTAAACAAAAATTGGCCGTAGTGTACGAGTGTGTGTGTACGTGTTTTTGTGACATAACAGGACACAAATCTGCATAATGACATAGGTATGACACAGTTATTACAAAAAGGAGGTGAAATATGAGGACATTGCTGACGTCCTCATTTCTCCAAAAGCTTATAAATGACACAGAATGAGTTTAATCAGAGAGTAAAGCTGTACACTGTTTCCTGTGATGGTTGGGTTTAGGGGTAGGGTGGGGTTAGGCCAATACAAAATACGGTTTGTGCTGTATAAAATCAATGGAAACCTATGTAATGTACCCACTTTTCACAAAAACAAACATGTGTGCATGTGTGTGAGAATGTGATAGTGTGTGGTTGTTTCCCAGTACTGGGTTGCGGCTGGAAGGGCATCCACTGCGTAAAACATATGTCGGAATAGTTGGCGGTTCATTCCGCTGTGGTGACCCCTGATAAATAAAGGAGTAAGCCGAAGGAAAACGAATAAAATAATTTTTGTTTTAATGATGTGAGATGACATTATACAGTAGGGTATGTCACTCACTTTGCAAAAAAAAAAAAAAAAAAAAAAGACCTAAGCAGATTATAATACAATTAGAATGTCAATTTATCCAATTCATGAAAGCCAGAAATAACCCTTTAAAGATTTTTTTTGTTTTGTATAACAAAATATATAGTTAAAAATACATAAATAGCATAATAAATAGTAAAAATCACAAGCAGGAGTGCTGTTTTTTTAAGTATCAGCAATAAAGTGCTACTGCAAATCTTATATTGACTGCATGCAGGAGTTCAACAAACTAAAAGAAAATGAGATTCATTTTAAACAATATTGTTTGCTATTTTCTTTGACTAGCAACAATGTTTCAAATGAAGATTAAACATTTGTGCATCTCTGAACAACACAGTGGTGTTTCATTCATGAATCAAATGAGCTAATGATGTAAGAATCCATTCAAAAATGAATTCACCTACTTTGTCCCTAAATGAATCAGCAGTTTTGAACAAATCATTTAAATGAAGTATTCAATAAAATGCTCAAAGACTTTTTGCTGGTTTTAATATCATATCTAACCACGACAAGACTAAACCACCCAACAAAGCAAAACACTCATGTTGACACAACATTAAATATTCTTTATTTATCATTATTGCTTTTTTTTTTTAACCAAGGAAATTAACCCTATTGTGATATGTAGACATTTTGACATGCCCTGACGTTAGGTGTAAACATATAAATGGTTAAATCTAATGACATTGTGTTCATCACAAACCACAATACTATGTAAGCAGCATTAATGTACACGTTTTTGTTTTGAGGAAAAAAGATAACTAAAACAATACTTGAAAAAAGTAAACAGTTGTTCACAAAGCCTTTGGGTAATGCATGCGTTAGGCTACTTTTGTTTAGTATGGGTAAAATAAATTGATGAAAATGTGATCTTAAAGACATGAATGTTACAAAGTTTTCTATTTTAGTGTGTAACAGTTTTCTAAAAAAAAAATGCAGCACATGCTTAAATACTGAGTATTACAATTGTTGTTGGCAACAAATTAGTATATTAAAGGAACAGTTCACCCAAAAATGAAAATTTACTCACTATTACTCACCATGTGGTACTAAAACCTATGAGTTTCTTTTTTGTTGTTGAACATTGTCACTCATAAGAAAGGATACTATGCAAGTCAACAGCTACCGTTGTCTGACAATCTTCGTTCTTTTGTGTTCATCAGAAAGAAATTCAAACAGAATTATACCAACTTGAGGGTGAGTCTTTTTATGTTTGTTTGTTTTTTTGAGTGAACTATCCCTTTAATTATTTCTGAACGACAGTGTGACACTGAAGACTGGAGTAATGATGCTAAAAATTCAGCTTTCCATCACCGGAATAAACTCAACTAAAATTAATTTTGCAAATATACAAATTCTTTGTACAAAACATTTGCCTCTATTCGTGTGTTGGCATTGACTTCGTATGTAATTGACTCCAGTGAATACTTAAAGGTCCAGTGATGTGCTTTGAAATGTGCATTTTTATTGAATGTTTGCAGGAGAGAGTAACTCCTCCCCCCTTTTTAAACAGCCAATAGTGTTCGGTTTATATAACAATTGTCAGAGAAGATTATCAAGCAATAAAATAAAAACAGTTGTGTATAAATAACGGCAAATTAATTAATGACATTTAAAAATATATATTTTAAAAAGTAGTTTTTTCAAGAATATCTGCATATACGTAGAGTAGTTCTCAATGCACATTGGCTTTTAATAGTGTATAAAGTTATTTGAATCTTTTCTTATCTTATTGTAGCTTGCTGTAAATCTCTCTCCTGTGCCGGTAAGCCATTTCCTGTTGTTGAAAGAGCATCACTAACAGTGCTGACTTGCAGTTCAGCCTCCTGGGACAGAATCAGCACGGCTCTAGCTTTCTGTGTTTATTGTGTCTGTGTGTTTGACCTGCGAGGGCAGGGGCTCTGTAACACTGACGCTTCTCTGATAAAACCACAGGTCCTGGGAAGGGAGCGAGACGTCATCGGAAAACAACACAGGCTGAACGGACGGATGCAGAACTGATGCGAGAGACCCACTGCGAGTCTCGTGCTTTCCTGATAACAAACTGAAATTCATGTCTTCTAATAAAAGCAGATAAAGTTCCACCGTGAGATTTAATGTTTATTTTGTTTTATATTAGTATTAAATATGCATGCTTTAAGCTATCAAAAGATTTTTACAAGTTGATTGCAGACTGTTAAACTTTAAAATCAAATACGATCAAAAGTTGAAATACCAAACAATGCACTCAAAGTCAGCCAGTGGATTACTTATATTTCTCATCAGCTGTCAAATAATGTACAGAGACTGCTATAAGTTGGTTAATTAACGTAACACTTTGTCTGACAGATGTATTTATAAAAATGTAATTATATATACAGTATACAGTGCTCAGCATATATAAGTACACCCCTCACAAATCTCTCATTTAAATTCATATTTTCTATAGAAAGCTTTACAATATTATAGTTGTGCGTATACATTAGATTAGTCAGTAGCGAAGCCAAATCTGGAGCTAATCTAACAAAATAGTTTACAATAACAGTCCAAAAATTTGTAGTCAAATATATGTTCTAGAAAATAACCTTTATAGCATGGTAAAGAAAATGATGCATAAGGTATTTTGAGCTAAAATTTAAGACACTTTAAGAAAAAAATATATATTTTAAAAAGTAGGAAAAAAAAAATCCTTAAATTTTGTATATATATTTAAATAAATATATATAATATATGGCAGCATGGTGGCGCAGTGGGTAGCACAATCGCCTCACAGCAAGAAAGTCGTTGGTTTGAGTCTGTGTGGAGTTTGCATGTTCTCCCTGTGTTCGCGTGGGTTTCCTCCGGGTGTTCCGGTTTCCCCCACAATCCAAAGACATGTGGTACAGGTGAAATGAATACGCTAAATTGGCCGTAGTGTATGTGAGTGTGTGCAAGAGTGTGTGGGTGTTTCCCAGTGTAAAACATGTGCTGGATAAGTTGGCTGTTCGTTCCGCTGTGGCGACCCCAGATTAATAAAGGGACTAAGCCGAAAAGAAAATTAATGAATGAATACACAATATATTAAATAAATAAATAAATAAATAAATAAATAAATAAATAAATATACATTTCAAGTGAAAAAGTGATCTAAGGGAGTTTGAGGTTTTATTTTTTTTATCTCTCTGATATTAAGCTTTTTGTGTTTGCTTTTGGTAAAGTAAAAAAAAAATGTCTGTTTGTACAATATGATTTGTTTTACATATATTTGAAAATAAAACTGGGGGTAAAAAGAATGGGAATGATTCTGAGTTGGGAACAAACGTGTGAATGTGAACTGGGTCTGTCAGGTCTTCTGTGTGCACGTAGGCCTACTCCATGTACATTTTCCACTAAGTTTGCCTAAGTTTGTTTTTGTTAGATTACACCTTTGTATTTGTTTAATGAAATAAACAGCTTGAAATATATATATAAAATAAAATAAATTATTAGTAAGGCACACCAAAATAAACATCTTTTATGCGTCAAAAAAATAAAATAAAATTACAGACATATTCTGGGAACACCTCTGGGACAGCTGCAATTTAAATGCTGCCAGAAAGTAATGTTACACCTTGTAAAATAGGATCCCTTAAACATCAAAATTAAAGCCTTATAGGTAAATGTTAACTTAATTCAGTGACACCTTGACAGTAAGTGTCCACAGACCGCTGCAGTGATTGAATGACAGAAGTATTCACTACATGCCTGTCTCCATGAATTAACATCTGTACGGCCATGAGACCTGACCTGCGCACACGTAGAAATGCAGATTTACAACACTAACGTTTCAGTGAGATCTCTCTAAACTCTTGTCTGAGTAAAGAAATTATAAATAAAATTAACTAGGGTTGCACAATATGTCACTGTGCATATAGAATGAATTAAATTTCCTACAGTCACCATGCAGAATAAGCAGCGTTATATATTGACATCATAATTGACCAAGCACAATTCAGAATATGTTATCAGTTTAATAATTGCTAAATTTGATCAGATAGATTAAATCATAATCTTTTGCAAATATTTGTAGGGCCTGTTATTGTGTAAATATTCTCAAATATATTAAATATTCGTAAATATATATATATATATTTTTTATTTAGCAAGGATGCATTAAACTAATCAAAAAGTAACAGGTAAAACGTGTAACAGTAAAAGCATTCACATTATTATAAAATTTCTAATTTAAATTAGTTCAAATTAATAAATGAAACATTTAAAATTGTAAAATTATAAACATTTTACAATACCGAAATTGATCATGAAATTAAATTTTCGATCAAAACAATAGTACTTCTTAGATTTATGTAAAATAAAAACAGATTTAGTGAAAATAAGAGACTTTTCAAAAACATTACAAAATTCTAAATGCACATGATGTCAGGTTCATGCATTGGAAATGATTCGTTTTTGCTGCCATGCAGATGGAAAACAAATCAATGAAACATGCAGCTCTTAAGTCACTTCAATTATTATTGATTTAACATCAGAAAACCTCTTGTGCTGTATATATGATCCCAGCCTGTTTAAACAACATTCATCGACTCATCTGTAATGGTTTGAATGGGTTGTGAATGATGGTAAGTTGTACTACACTGTTGTACAACACCTGAACCACAAAAGGTTGTTGTTTAGATACCTAAAACTGCCAATAGATAATACTTACTCATGTATAATGTTTTCATATGGCATAAAAAATGTATTACTTCACTGTATTATGTCATTGACTTCACAATAGAGTCATAAATTGATTATTTTAATCATCAACTGTGATGCTGAGTGGACCCAGGTAACAACATTTAGCCATGATATCAACCCAACATCAGACTCACACTCTAATACCTGTTTGGCATCCATAAATAATTTCTGTTATCCATGGTGACTAAAACTGATCATCTCAATTGGCCGATGGTGCTACTTGGCAACACAGAACGCAAAAACATAAGTGACGAAAAATAACAGTGTGAAAATAAAGGTATCATATATGTTTTTAACTTGAGTATATCTAAAAATATATATACTAATAATTAATTAACAATTTGGAAATAAAACAATTTAATAGAAGTCAATGACTGGGACACTTTTTTATTGAGAATCTGTTATGTATATTAAGGGACGATTCTAGGATTTTCTTAAAGGGCGAAAAATTCAAATTAGGGCCCATGGAAAAAGTCATCTCTGTAATATTTAATAACCTTATTCTCATCTGATTAAAGACAAAGTCATTTAAGTGTGAAGCTGTTCTTGAACATTACAAATGAAAACCAAAAATATATAATAATCATTTGTTTATTTAACACAAACAGGCGATTCTACTATTCTATATCTTAAGTGTCAGAACGCTAAGATTACTAATCACCCATATATTAGTGTTTACCACATTACTGCAGAGACTGTAGTAATTACTGTTTGAGAAAGTTGGGGTGCCTTTAGCATTAATCTTTGAAACAGAAGGGAAAAATACATAACATTATGATAACATTTATTTTAAGTGGTGCTGGTGCATCACAGCTGAACTACTACAAGTACAAACTTTAGGGAGCTTTCAACAACATGCATAAAAAAAAAAAAGTTATATATATATATATCACACTCCTACTGGTAGGCTCAGAAGGCTGTTATCATACATGCACATGGTTAATCAGCTATACTAATAGAGAAAACTCCAGATCTGTTTTTACATTACTGTGACGGTTGGGTTTAGGGTTGGGGTAGAAGTTAATAAAATACAATTAATGGGAAATTTTATAAATAATATAAAAAATTATCGTGGTAAATCAGCTATACTAATAGAGAAGACTCCAGATCTGTTTTTACATTAATTTGAGGGTTGGGTTTAGGGTTGGGGTAGGTGTAATAAAATACAATTGATGGAATGAAATTTAATAAATAATATAAATAATTTTCGTTAACTTCTGGCTGCAGCCGTAAGTGATCTATAGCTGATTAACCATGTGGATGGATGATAACAGCCTTCTCAGCCTACTAGTAGGCGCAGAAGGCCCCTACTGACCCATATCTATCAGCTGATAACGCCCATTCAACCGAGTGATAACATTCGAATCGGCTGCTCCATTACTCATCCATAAAAGCCAGTGACGTTTTCAAAATAACAGTTCAACTTACTTATGCGGAATGATTTTTAGAGTTTAGTAACTAAAAACTTAACATGAAATAAATAATAATAATGGGCTGCACGGTGGCGCAGTGGGTAGCACGTTCGCCTCACAGCAAGAAGGTCGCTGGTTCGAGCCTCGGCTGGGTCAGTTGGCATTTCTGTGTGGAGTTTGCATGTTCTCCCCGTGTCCGCGTGGGTTTCCTCCGGGTGCTCCGGTTTCCCCCACAGTCCAAAGACATGCAGTATAAGTGAATTGGGTAAGCTAAATTGTCCGTAGTGTATGTGTGTGAATGAGTGTGTATGGATGTTTCCCAGTGACGGGTTGCAGCTGGAAGGGCATCCGCTGCGTAAAACATATGCTGGATAAGTTGGCGGTGCATTCCGCTGTGGCGACCCCAGATTAATAAAGGGACTAAGCCGAAAAGAAAATGAATGAATGAATGAAATAATAATAATAATAAAAAACCTTTTAACTTCTATTTAAGGTTTATAATGCAAATCTGAACCACTTGTTTCGTAAACAACGCAAGTCTCTCATAGAATACAGACAGAAAATATTACTTTACAAACTGTATTGTCCATAAATCATGTAAACATTAGCATATTATTCAATAATATAACTGAAATTAATATAAAAACTGAATAAATATACATTTACACACACACTTACATTAGTAAATCAATAGACTCAATGATGAGCTAAATAATCTGCAGACAGGGTAATCTATTTCCATGTGCTAAACTCTTATTATTTAACTATGCCTATGTACAGTTGAAGTCAGAATTATTAGCCCTGCTGAATTATTAGCCCCTCTGTATATTTTCTTTCCACAATTTCTGTTTAACAAAAAGAAGATTAACACATTTCTAAGCATAAAAGTTGTAATAACTAATTTCTAATAACTGATACTTTTATCTTTGCCATGATGACAGGACATAACATTTTACTAGATATTTTTCAAGATGCTATTATTCAGCTTAAAGTGCAATTTAAAGGCTTAATTAGGTTAATTAGGTAAATCACTGTATAACGATGGTTTGTTCTCGAAAACAATCGAAAAAAAAATAGTGCTCAAGGGGGCTAATAATATTAAATATACCTTAAAATGGTTTTAAAAAAATATATTTTTTAGCCAAAATAAAACAAATAAGACCTTCTCCAGAAGAAAAAATATTATAGGAAATACTGTGAAAAATTCCTTGCTCTGTTAAATATCATTTGGGAAATATTTGAAAAAGAAAAAAAAAATTCACAGGAGGGCTAGTCATTTTGACTTCAACTGTATATCCAAATTTTCTTTCTACGGCACCTTTGAAACAACTTAATTTGAATTAATTTAAATTTAGTTTGAATAAAGATCCTGCCATTGTCACAACACTCCTGACACAAATTCTGAACTGTCCCTCAGTCTGTGAAGTGGAAGAGACAGCTTCTGGAGACAGTGAACCAAAGTGAAACCCTGAGGCTAATAAGCGATCTGATATGAAGCCCGTCACTGTCCGGTATACTTACTTTCTCCCTCCTTGTTCTCTGCCTTTCGCTGATCTCAATATTACCTCCTGGGCTTGAAATACAGAGGAGATGGAGGAGCGTCTGACAACACTGGTCTGTGACTAAT
>CAIGQV010018170.1:10449009-10463500 GCA_903798115.1 Danio jaintianensis
AAGAAAGAAAGAAAGAAAGAAAGAAAGAAAGAAAGAAAGAAAGAAAGAAAGGACACACGAATAAAGAATAAACAGAATGTCTCTATTGCAAACCAAGAGCATTCCTCTAACAGGAAGAGCAGTGATGGAAGTGTCAAAACTGTCTGCAAATCCAGTAAGAAACAGTCATTCTGACAACAAACCTCTATTATCTGAATAACATGTGATAAGCCAGTTTGCCAGCAGCTTTCTGCCTCATGGAGCCTCTATCACCTTTTCCAGCTCTGGGTTAGAAATTGGGCCCATTTTATTCCCAGCAGTGCATCAAAAGTCTGGCTTTGTTGACCTAGAACTACACATTTTCATATAGTTCCATATGAAGGAAAATCTTCATGGAAATATTTGGTGCATTGATAAGAAAGTGTCTGGTGCATATGGAGATGAGAGTGTGTCCTTCAGGTGGTTTATCAAGCCCACTCACCTACGGAGCACACTAAGATTTGTAAGATGCTTTTAGAAACCTGGATCGTTGATAAGAAAGTGTCTGGTGCATATGGAGATGACAGTGTGTGTGTTACAGGTGGTTTGTCAAGTCCACTCACCTACGGAGCACACTAAAATTTGTACGATTTTTTCAGAAGCCTGGAGCATTGATAAGAAAGTGTCTGGTGCATATGAAGATGACAGTGTGTGTGTGTTTCAGGTGGTTTGTCAAGCCCACTCACCTAGGAGCACACCAAGATTTGCAAGATGTTTGCAGAAACCTGGAGCATTGATATGAAAGTGTCTGGTGCATATGGAGAGGAGAGTGTGTCACTTCTCATACTAAAATAAGAGTCTCAGCAACTTCCGTTTCATGTGTACTTTGAACTTGTTATCTCTATTTACTGATTAATAATGTACTAAACACGATTATAAGATAAGATAAGAAAGTGTCTGGTGCATACAGAGATGAGATGAGGTGGTTTGTCAAGCCCACTCACAAGCGGAGAACACCAAAGATTTGCAAGATGTTTTTAGCAACCTGGACCATTGATGAGAAAGTGTCTGGTGCGGAGAGGAGAGGAGAGAGTGTCACTTCTCATACTAAAATAAAAGTGTCAGCAACTACTGTTTCATGTGGACTTTGAACTTGTTATCTGCATTTACTGATTCATAATGTACTGAACATGATCATACTAAAACTTTCAGGCTGCATTAGAGTCTGCCTGCGGTTTAGAGCTGTCTGAGGTTGGAAGGCTAAATGATTCCTCTTTCATCTCCTGCTTTCATGATGACCCTGAACCTCACACACACACACACACACACACGCATACACACATGCACACACACACAAACCCCAATCAACAGAGAGGCAGCAGTTTAATTCTCCACAAGCTTGAAGGGAAGCGCTAGCCTTCTAAAAAGAGATGAGATTTTCATGTCCAACAGTACATCTTCAGTCGGACCACAAACAATACGGCCTGATTCACCTTACTCTGACTACTCATTACTTCTCTCATTATTGGTGTCGCACCCTTTGTGAACCATCATTTTCGCTTCTGTTGTTCTGCTCCTGAAAGTCTGCATCATGTGGAAACATACGCTGATAAAATAAGCTTCAAACAGTGCAAATAATGAAACTGACCAGATGCTAAAAGAATTGCCTTCTGCGTTTTCCTGAATATAGGTTGCAATCGTGTGAAATGTGCTGGGACTAATATAAGACGGATGGAATATGTGCGCACACAATTAGATTCATGCAGATTGTATCTTTCTTTAACTTTTGATTTCAGTTCAGCTTGTAATATAATTACAAATTAAATTGTAAAGTTTATTGTAAACGGTGACATCAGTAGGGATTCACTTTTCTTTTCTAAATACTGGCTAAAGGGATAGTTCACCCAAAAACGAAAATTTACTCATTTTCCATTCATTTTCACATAGACACTTATACATAATGGCCAATTTTGTTTACCCAATTCACCTATAGCGCATGTCTATAGACTGTGGGGGAAACCGGAGCACCCAGAAGAAACCCACGCAAACACAGGGAGAGCATGCAAACTCCACACAGAAATGCAAACTGGCCCAGCCGGGACCCGAACCACCGACCTTCTTGCAGTGAGGCGACAGTGCTAACCACTGAACCACCGTGCCTCCCTCATTTTCCAATATTAATATAAAAAAAAGTCATAAAGGTTTTAAAACAAGTAAAGGCTGAGCAAATGATGACAATTTAGTTTTGGAAGAACTTTTTGTTTGTTTGTCTGTTTACTGCCACATCAGCAACTTATGGCTTTTTGGGTGAACTATCCCTTTAATATAAAGATTTTGTTGGGTTTGCAGTTTATAATGGACTCACTGGGGCAGTACGTTTTCAATAGGTGCACTTCTGTACTTTTTAGGTACTAATATACACAGAACGAGTACTAATATGTACTTTTAAAGTACCAATTTGAACAATTTAAGTGCAAACATGTTTTCTTTGAAAACGTCCTGCGCCAGTGACGAGCTTTTGTACATTTATTTTTGAGAGTGTGTTTGTTACAGTTTTGTGCAACTAAACATGTAACTTGTACTGCTGCTAGTAGTCTATTTTATATTATTACATTATATGACATTACAAAATTTAAAATACATAGATATTTGTATAAGTATATGTTAATAACTTTTATTATTCAATTTTTTGCTGTGTACAAAACCACTCCTTATTTACTAAATTGGATGACAGACATTTTGTAGTTAAATTCTGAAAAAAATAAAATAAATTGAGGACAAACATGTGGAGAAGATAGACAAGCTGGAAGAGAGAGCAAGAGTGAGTAAGAAAGAATGTGTGCATGTCACACTGCGTAACATCACTAATTATTATTGTTATTTATTAATATTATTTTCTAAAGTTGTAGTGGGTACACGGACAAATAGGACAAATATTATAATGTCAGTTCTCTGGTGCACTCCATGTGACTGTCTGAATTCGGTCACTTAATTTCATCCTGATATAGTGCACTTACCAGATAACCCCATATAAACTATTCATATGGGGATTAGTAAACTCTGACACAGTAACTAATTGAATCATTTATTCAAACAATTCATTCAGAAATGAAGAAAGTGAGTGTATACTTATCATTAAATCATTTGCTCACTTTCTTTTCGGCTTAGTCCCTTTATTAATCAGGGGTCGCCACAGCGGAATGAACCGCCAACTTATCAAGCATATGTTTTACACAGAGGATGCCCTTCCAACCGCAACCCATCACCCATTCACACACATACACTATGGACAATTTAGCTTACCCAATTCACCTATAGCGCATTTCTTTGGACTGTGGGGGAAACCGGAGCACCCGGAGGAAACCCACACCAACACAGGGAGAACATGCAAACACTCCACACAGAAACGCCAACTGACCCAGCCGAGGCTCGAACCAGCAACCTTCTTGCTGTGAGGCGACAGCGGTACACACTGCGCCACCGCACCGCCCCTGATACTCACTATTAACTCATTGTTTGTTAAATAAAATCAAGATCACACACTCCTTTCATGATGACATTCAGCAAAATAGCACTCTTACTTCTGCGATTTTGTTTCTGAAATCTCTAATATTCTATTAGAAACAAAAATCCATGTGTTGTTTTTTTTTCTTAATGCAATTTTGACTATGAAATTTTAAGAGCAAGAATTAATTTGATGAACATGTCAAAGAAATAAATCCACAAACCATATTCCAGTCATTAGATATTCTCCACCCATGCTCATAATATACATAAAAAAGTACATTTTAAACTGGTGCTTTCCAGTTTTGTTTGCAATATGCATCAGATGGTCAGTAAACAGAAAGCAGGCAGACTGTAGGCACTCTGTCTGTGTTGGTTATCAGTACAGAATCCTAGTATTCGTTCCTCTGGAATCTCCTGAAACTATATTTCGCATTCTATTATTGCTAGTCCATCCCTGAGCTTTCATATCAAAAATAACAACCAGCCCAAAAAATAAAAGAAAACAGTTTTTTTTTCAGCCTGAAGTGAAAACAGTTGCAGTACTGTACCTCTCTCTGTTCACTGCAGATCTTGCAAAGCCACTGAGTCCGTTTCTGACTGCCTGCAGTCGTCTCGATTCCACATTTAGTGCAGACCTTCTGCAAAACACAAATACCCACATCCTTAGAACAGGGCAAACACGAACACAGCCTGATACCTACTGTAAAAACTTTAAGACTGAACCATTTTAATATGTGCATTTAAAAATATTAATAAAATGTTCTATTTATGTAAATCTTATGTCAGTAGTAGAACATAGCAGTATTGACCATTTGTGTTTGTAGTAAAGTGAAAAAGCTGACTGGTAGCACGGTTTCATTCATTCACAAATATAAATTACAGACTGTCAGCTTTACATATAGATCCTAGTAGGGTTATTTTTGATACCCTACTAGACATATTTAAGCAAACATATAACAAATAAATAATAATAATAATAATAATAATTATTATTATTATTATTATTATTACTACTACTACTACTACAACTACTAATTCTACATTAATTTATTAACACTTAAAACTAAAACTAGATTCTTTTTGCCATAATAAATAAATAAACAAATAAATATATTCTCAGAAATCAAGTGTTCAAAAATGCTGCATTTCATACATAAAAAGACAAGACATCCTACAATGGTTTCCACATAAACATTACAAAAGCACATTTATAGAAAAATTAATTAATTCACTTTCCTTCAGCTAAGTCCCTTTATTCATCAGATGAAGGAATAAACCGCCAACTTATCCAGCATAAGTTTTACACAGCGGATGCCCTTCCAGCTGCAACCTAGTACTGGGAAACATCCATACACACTCATTCACACATACACTACGGCCAATTTAGCTTATTCAATTCACCTATAGCGCATGTCTTTCGACTGTGGGGGAAACCGGAGCACCCAGAGGAAACCCACGCAAAGGCAGGGAGAACATGCAAACTCCCCACAGGAATGCCAACTGATCCAGCCGGGACTCGAACCAGCGACCTTCTTGCTGTGAGGTGACGGTGCTAACCACTGAGCTGCAGTGTCACCCTATAGAAAAATTATATTATATAAAAGCAATACATGCGAGTAAAGTTTCCGATGTAATAAAATGTTATAAAAATGTCAAATTACGATGTAAAAGCTTGAAATTCACTGTAAATTATGCATAACAGATTAATTAAAAATTAACTGCATATTTTTTTCTGACCTGAACTAAGTCACTGTACAAAACCTGATTATATTTTAAAATGATTAAAAGCATCTTGCTAACAAATGGGTAAAACCTAGTAGTTAGCAGAATATTGGCAAATATAAACAATGACAAATCATTATTATTTTGGGGTTGCACTGTGATCTTTAAGTCATTTAGCGATGTTAGCAAATGACTCTTGTTTTTGCTAACGTTCTTGTCACAGAATTATATTATAGGTTTTTTATTTGTATGACACTCACTAATATTGCTGATTAACTATTAATTTTATGTATAACATTTATTGATACACACAGTGAAGGTTAAGAAAACAAAAACAAAGAAACACTCAAAAAAATTATGTTTGCTGTTTGTTCAAACTAAAACAATCTGAGACAACACGTTTTCTTGAGTTTTTCTTGGGGGGAAACTTAAGTGTTTTATGTTCAACGCACTTAAATTTGTAAAAACTACTTAATTTCTTCATGTTGTCCCAAATGAATTTTTTTACAGCGAGACTATAAATATATTCTCTTAAATATGCTGGATTATTACAACCCAATTTTGGGTAAAATATAGACAAAACCTGGGAGATTTTTTAATTCAATATATAGGACCAGATCTAACCCAGAGTTTGGGCTTGTCAATTTTTTACTCCATTTAGGTTGAAATAACCCAGCATTTTTTTGACTGTAATGACAGCTTGCTTATGAGCAGGAGAATGACTGCTAATCAAATAAAAAGCAAGAAACAATGAAATATTAATAAACAATTATATTATAGTCAATGTGAATGTTATTACTTGAGATGTTTTATATTCCTATGCATTTTTATTGACTGTAAAATAAGGCCCATTTTCCTTCACAAACTAGTTTGGACTTTTAAACCACCCAATTCTTAAATGTCTTAACCAACTTTAGTGTTTTTCTCTAATTTGTTCCTTAAATTTTGATTAATCGATTGTTTAATTCAACTTGTCAAGTAACTGAAGGCAAAAATATACACTTCTGGACTCATCTGGAAATCACTGTTATTAAACAGTTGTTTTAGGAATACATTTGATTTGCTACATTTGCCCACAAGAGAACTGAATACTTAATGCAGTATTTAAATGTGTGGAAGTGGAAATATGTCCACCCTGAAATTGTGTTGATTATGAGAAGGAACGTTCTTCTCCAGACTGAAATGAATTAAATTACAGCAGGAGATTTGACTGTGGACTCTAAAGGCTTGGTTTTTAAAGAATCAATTTGAAGGTAAGGGTTTGGATATGCTGTTGTAATAAAGAAAGAGAAAGAACCTTTAATCAGACTTTACGTAATAGAAGACAAACACTAGACTGAAGTGGCAGTAATTTCGTTTTAGGAGAACTTCTACATACTTAAATTGCTTCGGGATGGATTTAGCGAGAGAAGAACAGAGAGAATGCGAGAGTGGGGGCACAAAGAAATCTCTTCAATTTCCGCTAAATACTTCTAAAGATCCCTCAGCGAGTGAGAGCCATCTTTAAAGCTGCTGTAAGCGGTTTAATACCACGCATAAAATGTCCTTTCTGCCTGACAGATATCACTGAAATGGGTGTCTTGAGAAATCACACTTCACACTGTGACAGCTTCAGGCTCTGTAAACGAAAAAAAAAAATAAAACTGATGGCAGTCTGCATGTTTTAGCCAATCAGAAAGCCTGAAGACGATTTTCTAACAATGGGTTTAGGGTGGGATACACTCTGTCTAAACACTAGCTGGAAAACAAATAAACCTCTATGGGTAATTTAGTTTTTTACCCTTCTAAAGGTTGCAGTCACATGATTACACTTTTTGTTTCACTGACTTAAAGCTAAATAAACTGCATTCCAAACTTTTGTGAACTCCATGCAAACATAGTGATGCGCTGATCTTGATTTTTCATGGTCGATTATGATTCCCAATTTTTTACAAGCAACTTGGCCAAATCCGATACTGACTTTTTTTTTTCCTCATTCATTTAAGATAGAAACATGGAAAAAGTATGCAAGTCCATAACCAAGGTGTTTATTTTTTTGTCATAAGCTAAAGTACCTGTATTGATTTAAAATGACAGTAATGTTTTGTTAGTGTTAGGCATGGGACGATAACCGTTTTCAAGGTATACCGTGGTTTGGAAAAATCAAGATTTTAAAACCGCCAAAATGTTCTGCTATACCGTTCCTACGGTATATGTAAGTTTTTTTTAATGTTTTGTTTTAAGTTTTTTAGGACAATAGTATCTCCAGCAACAAGTTACATTTTCCCAAGGCAATGTTACGTTCAGACGTCATGGTGAAATGGCTAAAGATCCATTTGAAGAGTGACTCATTTCAACAACTCTGAGTCGACTCTTTCTTTAAGTCAGTAACTTTATACACAGTGTTACACACTGCATGAAAGGTAATTTTCAAAAATCCATGATAGGAGCACATTAATATGCATATATACATCAAACAGACGATATCATTTACTCACCCTTCACTTGTTCCAAAACTGCTTGAGTTTCTTTCTTCTGTAGAACACAAAAGAAGATATTTTAAAGAAAGCTGAAAACTGGTAACCATTGACATCCATAGTATTTGTTTTTCCTATGGATGTCAATGGTTACCGACTTTCAGTTTTATTCAATATGTCATTTTTTTGTGTTCAACAGAATAAAGAAACTCATGAAGGTTAGTACTTGAGGGTAAGTTAATAGTGAGTAAATTTTCATGTTTGGGGTGAAGTATGTCTTTAATTAATAAACAATGACAGGAAGTCAGAATCAATTTGAATATAACGCCATAACACTAGTTCGACAGCTTTTCACCAAATACATAAAGATGGAGATATATGTAAATGTAACGCATTACTTGAATGAGAGAAATAACTCTAACACACCAGCACAAATGAAAAATTTATCAAATATTTAGAAATTTGGTTGATTTGACTTAGACCCCAATCTCCAAACGTAAATTAACAGAACATTGAAAATATTTTCATTTTTTTGAACAAAGTGTTTTACATTTTTACCTATTTATAGGGTTCCCACTTTAAGCTAAAAATCAAATTCTCTGACTAAAAAGCTGAATTTCCATGACATCTAATGAAAGGTAAAAAAAGGCCCCTGTTGTACTTTGCATAATATTAAAATGGTTTTAGCTTGAAAACCCCTTTGCAAGAATGTAATTGCCACTAGAACAACAATGGATAATTTACCTCAGATTTGTAAAAAGAAAACTGAGAAAGAAAACTTTTGTGTGGCTTTCTCCTATATTTAGCTCATAGCCAATCTGAAAAAAAAAAAATCTCAAGGGTGCTAATAATATTAACCGTAGCAGTTTTTCTATTTTCTATTTTCTATTTATTTGTTTATTCCAAACTAAAAGAAATAAGACTTTCTCCAGGAGAAAAATATTACAGGAAATACTGTGACAAATCCTCTTGCTCTGTAAAACAGCACTTGGGAAATATTCTAAAAAGTATTGAAATTTCACAAGAAGGCTAACACTTGCCCACTTGTCTTTAACTGTACACACTTAGAAATAAAAGGCACAAAATCTGTCACTGGAGTGGTACCTTTTTCACTTTTGTACCATACAAGTGGACATTAGTCCCATTTAGGGTACAATTTTGTACATTAAAGGCACTATGGGGTACACATTTGTACTTTTCAGGTATTAATATGTACCTTTAAGGACCTGTTAGGAACAAAAATGTACCTTTTGAAATAGAGCTGCACAACAAAACGTTTCAGCATCGATATCGAAATGTGCGAATCTGCAATAGTCACATCGCAGGATTTCAAGCTATTTCAAGTGAATTTAAACCATTTGGACACAAAGTTTGCCACTTTAACAAAGATTAATTGCGTTTCATTATTTATACAATAAAGACTATAGTCTTATTTTAGCATATTTCAGTTATTATATTGAATTTCTGTACCTCAATACTGTTAGACTCCATCGAAAACCATAAAGCACTGCCTATTTCATTTTTACTTTGTTCTATTGTTTTCATCTGTGCTTTAAAATATATCTTAATATATTTTGCACGTTTTACGTAGATGCACACACCGAAAAAATCATCCCAATCAATGTAAAACTATGAATTCATTCCAAATAGAGTCATCTTGTGAAATTGCGTTCATATCACAATATATATATATATATCACAGAAAAACAAAATATTGCAATGTCAGTTTTTTTTTCCATCAGACCATTTCAATGTGGTGATGCCATTGGCCCATGAACATTTCCTGCTTGTTGTCAAACTATTTTAATAACTTTAACAAGAGGCAATTCAATCATATCTCAAGGTTAAAACAGCTGTCATAATGTTATTTATCAATATGTGGACCTTTTAGGATTCTCAGGAGCTATGAAAAATAAAAACGTAAAACTAGAAATATGCTAGGACCATTGTTATTGTTTATATCCCTCAAAAAGGTCTATATTGTGCAGCCCTATTATGAAAAGGTAGCGCCCCAGTGATAGATTTTGTACCTTTATTTCTGAAAGTGTACATGCTGCTCATATTTGATCAGATTTCCTGAGATATCTTAATCCGTAATCAATCTCCTAAACACAAGCAATATAAAAACTCCCCAAATCCGTAGTCTTATCTATATAATCTTTCTATTTAATGTTGAAAGCATAAGAGTCGTGAAGTATGAAATGAAGGAAGGTCAATATTTGCATTAGCATTAGTTAAGTCAACGTGCTTGTTTGGTGAAAAGCTGTGTAACAAGTGTTACGACAAATCTGTTGACAAAAGCCTACAGCCACTTTACTAAAACCCCTGTACACTTTCCCTACAAATCTAGCCATTTAAACCCAGTTTCCATACGGTAAATGATCAACAGTTTATTCCACAGCTGGCCATATATTGACTCAACACGGGGGTGTTACCAATCGAATAATTATAACAATGAGCAATTCATTAATTCCCCCACTGTAATTCCACTGAGGTGTAGAAACAGCAGCTGTTGAGGATGATCACAGGTCATGAGAGAGCAGGAGTGATGTGAGCTCCGGCTCCCACTAACAGATGCTCGTCCTCGTCGGCACAGACCTGCTGTTTCGGTCTTTAACACTTCTTAGTCCTGTGTCAAGTCGCAGTGTGTGTCTGTCTCCAAGTAAACTACAAACTGTGATCCCAAAGTTCAGAGGAAAGTACTTGTCTTATGTTAAGTTGTGCAATAGCAGTAAATGAGTGTCTCAGGTAAACACTGCCCCCTTGTGGTTAAATGTGTGTGTTAAATGTTTGCAGTAACATTTTCATAAGTAGTAATATATAGGGAGAGTTCACCCTCTTGTTCAAAACTGATTTGACTTTCGTTTATCTGTTGAACACAAAAGAAGATATTTAGAAAAATGCTGATTGCTGGGACCGACTTCCATACTACTGTTTTAGTATTAAGTGAATGGTTACAGGATATCAGCTTTCTTCAAAATATCTTGTGTTGTGTTCAACAGAAGAAAGAAACTCATATAGGTTTTAAAATCACATAAGAAGAAATTATGAGATCATTTTAATTTTTGTGTGAACTGTGTGTGTGTGTTTTAAGGCCAGAGACATAATACCTAATATATGGGATAGTTCACCCTCTTTTTCAAAACTTATTTTGAGTTTCTTCTGTTGAACACAAGAAGGAGGTCATTTGAAAAATGCTGGTTGCTGGGACCCACTTACTTCCATAGTATTTTTTTGTGTTAAATTAAAGGATTTCAGCTTTCTTCAAAATATCCTATGTTGTGTTCAACAGAAAAAAAAAAACCCTCAAAGGTTTAAAACCACATGAGGGAGAATAAATGATGAGATCATTTATATTTTTGGGTGAAGAGTGTGTGTGTGTGTGTGTGTGTGTGTGTGTGTGTGTGTGTGTGTGTGTTTGAAATAAGCCCCGCAAACATACTGAAGGTCAAGTACACAATTAGGTTGTCAAACTTCAACTTTGAGAGCTTAATCCTGTTCTGAACACGCACAATTCATCTAGTGTGACAATAGCACTCTACAACCCTATTAACTCAGGTAGTTTCCTATTTCCTTATACAGTACACAGTAATTAAAACGTTTCACATTGTCTTCAATGTTGACATTTTTGAAATTGAATCTTCACTATTCCTAATCAGGTGTATTAAATACAGGTGTATATACATTTTAGGCTAATTCACTATTCAGGGTTCCCACTTTTTCATGGACACCAAATTCAAGGACTTTTAAAAATCACTAATAATTTTAAATCAAGCACCTTATGTAATTCACACCCCCAGCATATATAGTTCCATGAAAGTCATTCCTGTACTTAACATCTCATTTACACTTAATATTTACATCTCAACGTCATAATGATGATGTTTTGAATGAGTCGTTCTCAAACAACCGATTCAAAGTCATTTTCAAAGAACTTTAACACAATTAGAATTCAATACTGGTAATATTCAAATGTGTTTTTTTAAGTATTGATATAACGAATTATTTTTCATAGCTCATGTATAAGATTTAGGAATTTCTAGGTTTTTTCATTCAGTTTTTGAAAGCAGTACAATTGTTACAACAGCAACATAAACTTTAAATGCAAGCACTTTCAAGGACCTATGTTTGTTTTTAAGTACTAAGTCTTGAATTCATATGTCTGAAATTCAAGTACTTTCAAGATGCGTGGAAACCCTGACTAACATTTGGTTGCGTATTTTCATTATATTTTTCATTTATTTCAATGTGTGTATGAGTGCGGGAATGACTGTATTGTGATGCCAGACCTTTCAGATGTTAAATGATGTTCAGACCTTTTTATATAGTCCATACAAAAGATACTATTTAAGTTACCATGAGAAATTAGCATATGACTAGCTTGAAACTGTTAAACAGATATAGTTTACCCAAAATGAGTATTTACTCACCATTTACTCATGCTCAAGTGGTTCTAAACCTTTATGAGTTTCTTTATTCTGTTGAACACAAAACAATATATTCTGAAGAAAGCTGAAAACCTGTAACTATTGACCTCCATAGTATTTGTTTTTCCTACTATGGAAGTCAATGGCTACAGGTTTCCCAGTTTTCATCAAAACATCCTTTGTGTTCAACAGAATAAAGAAAGTCAAACAGGTCTGAAATAAGTAATGGGTGAGTAAATGATGACAGAACTTTCAGTTTTGGGTGAACTATCATCCCTTTAACAACAAATCTTCTTAAGATTGTAGGTATCATCAATGTAGCTTGCAGCGCCCTCTGTTGGTAAAAATAATAACTACATGATTGCTCTGGTAAACAGCTATATGTATAATATTTGGTTTTCGCATTTGTATTTGTGGGCTGTTTTGAACATGTTGTACAATGTTTCCAGGACAGTTGGAGACAGGACAATAACAAAAAAAAATGTCACTGTGAGCAGAAAATGAGGATGTCATAACCTTGTGTGCATGGAAACAAACTAAACAACTATTTATTAAAGATGTCACAGAAAAATCACAGGGAACGAGGTACATCTCGACTCAATAATAGCCATGAAGCTGGTTACTTAGCAGTGCACATTTCATTTTACTTTGCACTAAGTGAAAGTGGTATGGCATTTAGCACTGTAGAAACTTATGGCTAACTTGCTTCAGGGCAGGTTACAATCTGGTTAAGAGGTCTGGTTAAGCTAACGGAAAATAGACACATTTCTGACAGTTTCTCTTGTTCCAAATTAATGGGAATTATTCTAATTTGATATGATTTACATAATTATTATGCTCTTTATCCATTTCACATGAACCAAATTTGCTAATTATTACGATTTTATGTTGTTAATTTAATATAAAATGTATGCAAGTAGTATGTAATATAAATAAGCATTTGAATCAATAGATTTAGATTTTAAAAAACTACTACATACTATATTTACTTGCACTGATAAAGAAAGTCATTTTCGATTAGCGAGCTTTTAATTTTTCTGTGTAAAGTTTAATTTCTGAATTTTTTTTCAACCTTGGAATTAAAATTTAAAATCACACAGACTCTCTCAGGAAAGTCAATCACAGTATCTATTTTTAAGGTATGCGATTGGCTTTTCACTACTAATGTCAAACCTTGATGATATTTTGCTCCATAAACTCCAGATCTTGATCTCCAGATAATTAATAAACTTAAACGTAAACTCTTGTTATCTTAAAAACAAGTGAGTGAGCTTGACTGAAGGAGACACACTCTTTCCTCTCCATCTGCACCATATGCCCTCCACGTTTCTAGGAAAACTGTGAAATCCTGAGTTGGCTCCATGCAAGGCAAACCACCTGTAGCACAGACTTTTTTCAATTCCATATGCACCAGACACTTTCCTACAAACACTTCATAACAATGATTAAATAATAATAATAATAAAAGCTAACAGATAAACCTACTTTGACTTATATCATGAAGTGATGATATCATGGAATGATGAACCAGATCTCTTATCATTTTATTTAGTGTCTGCTTAATGATTAAATGTAAATAAATAAGCCATACGCCAAAATATAATGTCAAGTTCTGATGTGGCAATTGAGCATAGCTACAAACATTAACCTGCAAAGACATTGCAACATTGAAAAGATCAATTAAAATGTACTTGTTCTACTATTTACAGGTGGCTATGATCATTGTCGTTTTTTAAAAGCTCTAAACTGATAAGAAACCCAGAAATGTAGTCAATTAGACACAAAACATTGATCTGAGCTGTAATACTTAATTAAATGTAAAGCCTAAACTAATCTACTTATTATTCAGTCACAAGATGGCGCTAAACAGTCGAGAACTGCGGAGTGATAAACAAATAAGCAATAATGCACATCTATTAATATATGCACTAACTGTCAAGATGATTTAAAGTACCCAGATAATGATTAAAGATGATTGAAGTACCCAGATAAGCCTGAGTTATTAGTTAAACTGGTTGTTATCTGAGTATACCAAACCTTGGGATGTCGTGATTGACCAATCAGAATTAAGAATTCCAGAGAGCCATGTCATAATTTTAAATAACAGCCTGGCCTAAAGTGAACCACATACCTCATTTTGAACTTAAATGAAATAATAATAATAATAATCTAAAAACCAATGTGAAACTCCTGAGGAAAGACAAAAGCCATCTTTTGGGTTCTGCTATTTTTTGTATGCACATAATACTCTGACCATCTTTGAGAATGCTGCTCTCTGCTGCTCCATTGTGGCGTCTTGGATTTACTGCATGAGCCCACAAATACAGTGGTTATATGGAAATGACTAGGTGTAATCGTAAAAAGCCGTGAGAGAGTGTGTGTGTGTGTGTGTGTGTGTGTGTGTGTGTGTGTGTGTGTGTG
>CAIGQV010018170.1:10463510-10481697 GCA_903798115.1 Danio jaintianensis
GTGTGTGTGTGTGTGTGTGTGTGTGTGTGTGTGTGTGTGTGTGTGTGGAATAGTGAAGATGATGTTTCAAATATTTAAAGCAGTTTTTACCATGCAGCAGTCCAAGCAGAGGACAGATGAAGAGCCCAGCAGACCAAACACTTCTCCACACAACAGACATTTTGACAGACCGTTTCCCATAGCAGAGCTCCTCATGTTGTCCAGACGCTCCACTAGACGCCTGGAAAACATACACACATCAATTTGGAGAAAAAACCCCCCCAAAAAACAGTATGAATTGCCCAGCATCACCTGTTGTGAAACTTCATGGTTTGAGGTAGACTAGCCTTATTTTTTTATTTTATTTTTTTTTTATGCTGTGCTGTAAGGTTTGATGTTTTTTATATGTATAAATTAATGTATCTTCCATTCAATTTGATCTAACCAAAGCTCAATGAATTATTAAAGCTTTATGAGCCTTATAGTTTAACTCTTGCTACTCATAATATATTGTGATTTTCTTTCCAACAAGGATGAATTCAATTTAATAAAAAAACTTTAAAAAAAAAACTGACAGGAAATACATTTATTTGACACAATATTACCATTTCAGAAGGCTATTCTTGTCCTAGCAGGGTAAAAAATAAACATAAAAAAATATTTCTGCTAGCTATTCTCATTTGCTTTTAGTTTAAACTTAATTGCAATAACTAAAAATAAAACTATCAACTGTTGACAATATAATAAATACTGACAAATGTCAAATTAAATTTAATGAAAAAATTAAATACTAACAAATCTTGAGGACCAAATCAGCATATTAGATTGATTTCTAAAGGATCATGAACACTACAATGGCAAACCACAACGTCTGTCATTAGATATTTGATGTATGCGTTTTGTGCTGCTGGTATTTTAGCTGGTTTAGACTGTCTTGGATTAATAAATTTACCACTAAAACTGCCAGTAGGTTGTTGCAAATCCCTGTCTTAATGAGCAATTCACAAAACCATTCATTTAACAAAACCGTTTTGAATAACACAAACATCATATTAGCTCTAAAAAAAATGTTTGTACATGCATTTAGAGACATTTTGTCTTGGAAACATTCATTTATACACTGCCACTATATTTATTCCATCCTGAATCTTATGTTCAGCTTCATTTGTCATGAAATCTCTCATTTTAATTTTTTGGGGGGCGTTCTACCGAGTTAAATAAACATTTGCATGAAACATTTATTTTCAATATTATTTGTAATTTAAAAATATGTTCTGGTCAACTCTGTTACTTCAGTTTTAATAAGCCATAACAATCTGTAAAGCGCTGATAGAAAAGGCCTGTGACTTGTTTCAAGATGTCACTTCCTCCAGAAGGAAACACTAAAAGGTATAGAGGTTATTATTCTTGAATTATTTGTTAATTTAATTATTAATTATTGGTCAACCCTGTTACTGTGATATTTCAATGAATTTCTCATTCATATTTAAAAACAGCAATATGATGAAAATACATGAAATTATGTTTTACACATGCCATGTGGTATCTGGTTTAAAATTAGCATCTTGAGCTAAAGCACAGAATGGTGGAGAAGTACAACTCTGTTACTGTCAATGCTGTTAGTGGTTAAAATGTTTAACATTAATCTAAACAGCAATTAGTAATAATCAAATGTTCCCTATCACATTTAAAGGTCCCATGAAGTGCTTTGAAATGTGCACTTTTATTCGATGTTTGACGTAATCTCAACCAAAACATGAAGAGAGGATGGAACAGTGTAGCTCCTCCCTTTAAAAAAAACAAACACTGCTCTGCACTGCTCTGCCAATGAGAGCGGTTGAGCTCAAGCGCATCAAATGTGAAGCGTCTTGAAGGGGGCGGGGCATATCAGATACTAGAGTGCATTTGATTGGTCAAGATTTGATGAGAAACTGAAGGTGACTTGAATAAAACCGTTGATCCATTTAGGCGGAAGTGACAAACTACAAGCCTTATATGTTTATATCAGCTTTATATCTTCTAAACATAAATTTTTTCACTGTTTTGGTGCGCACTAGCTTACAGATATCGTAAACGAACAATCTAAAAAACTTTATTTAATTTCATGGGACCTTTAAGCATTTAGCATTATTTTACATTAATAATGGATTCAGTTTACTGTAAATTGTACATTTGTTGTATGTTGTTTGTTGTTTTATTTGTTTACCCCACTAAAATGTTTTATAAATCTTATCAATGCCAACCAGAAGTTTCTCGAAGTAATTTAAACAGATTTTACCTTTATAGTCAATTATGTCAAGCAAACCATATCAGTTATGCGATGTGACTCTAAACCTCTTGAAATCCCCTGGACTCAAAATGTCTATCTGACAGGATGTTGTGTGACTGTGACAAGACAGAAAAGGCATGAGAAAGCATCAATGTGCAGCGAGAGAGATAAAGACTGACCCGATGCGGTGTTGCTCAATGAGCTCGAGCTGCTCGGCGCGGTGAATGACACTCATGATGAGATCCAGCTCTCTCTTCTCCAGCGCCTGAGCTTTCCTCTGTCTCTCCGACTGAAACGTGTGGATGGACCAACCCGTGTGTAACCTTGGAGAAAAACAGAAACATAGATTTAACTCGGCAGAAATAGATCAGAGAAAAATGAGTGCTTTTGATTAGGGCTTGGGTAGGGCTGTGCAATATGATAATATTGCATGGACAAAATAAAAGCCTATAATTTCATATTATGCTCTATAGTTCATTTCATGGTGTCACAAAATACATTAAGGTAATACTTTTTCATAATTTATATGAGCACAAAATTACACACCATTATGGGGATGCAGACAAAAGCATTGTGAGAAAGTTGCAATCTTTAAAGTACAGTGGGTCTCATTCACTAATAATTGCATATGTTTTTCATAATTATTCAGAAAAACTACAAACTTCTGAACTTCTCATGAATTAATTCACAACACGTGCGTACACACGAGTTTGTTCCTAAACTCGTTCTTCTGTTAGTGAATTTCAGTTGTTCTCAAGGAGCACCATTGTACACGACATTACTCATTTGCATAGAACACGCCCACACCAACTCCATATAAGAGCTTTCCGCAAAGAGAAAATGATAAGAAGTCAAATTATGAATTAAGAAAAGACAATTACAATTATTAAACTAATGAAGGTTTTGATGTTGGATGTGGAACACACTTTCGGTTTTGAAAATGCGAGGTAAAACGCACTGCATTTCTGTTAACTTTAGAAAAGACTCTTTTCAAAAGAACAGAGTGCTGCATGTATTATGATGCTAGCCTAGGCAACCACTGTATCAACGATCTTGATGCTCAGGTGCTAATTGAGAGAGTTGACTTTGTCCAACTACAGGCGCACAGACCGCACAGTCAAAACGCAATGCAGAGCAGGCTAATGCGAGACATGCACGGGGCACAAAAACACCACGCAAAACATTTTATACCAATAGAACACTATTTTTAAAAGACACAGATCGCCGCAAAAGAACGCATTTGGTGTGATCGGGGCCTGTACAGCCATTCGTCACTCTCAGGAAACATATCTGTCCGATTTCTAAAGACGCAGTCACAGTTGCCATGCCTCCAGACACAAGGTCAGAGACAATAATCATACTTTATATAAGGATAGAGAAGGTGATTGTTGTTTGGACCTCTAATTTTACATATGTACACTTATCATTCACCCTGTTAATAGCATATCTAACTATATGTAGGGTTCTTTATACATGTTTAGGACTGTCATAATATCTATTTTTGTTGTACGATATCTTGCACCAAAATATATTGCGATAAACAATATTATTGTCATTATATAATGCCACAATGACAATATAATAGCAACATAATGCAAGTACACTCTTCCAGAGAACACATCATATTTTAAGAATAAGAATATTTCAGTTAATTATAGTCATTTTAGCAATTTAATAATTAGGCATTGGAATCAGAATGTGAAAACGCATATCCTAAACAAATAAATAATAATAATAAATGTTAACAAAGAAAAATCCAAGGTAAAAAGTAACAGAGGCTGTGATATCTGCTACCAGATCTATTTTCAGCTGTCAGGCACCTAAATGAACATATACTACAGTCATTTATAGTAAATAATAGTGTTTTTTTAACCATACTGACACAGACACCTTCAACAGTGATAGAAATGTTGTGCAATCAGCTAAAATGTTGCTAGAATTAGTTTTTATGTATGGGCATCACCAAAAATGATTGAGGTCATGTCCATGTGTTGTGCAATAAGTCGATATATTGATTATTGTGACAGGCCTATACATGTTTATAAGGCCCCGGGCGTACATGATTATTGCATATTTTTTGTATATTTAGAATAAATTTGAGTACAATCATGATTTATTTGTGAAATGTCCGTACGCACATTTCGCGCATAAATTTGTGTGTACGCTTGTGAATGAGACCCAATGGTTAGATTCTGCATTTCATTTAGCAAAATTTTATTTTTATTTTGGACCTGTAAATAGCTTAAGTGTTTTATATTTTATTAAAGAGGCATGGTGGCGCAGTGATTAGCACCGTCGCCTCACAGCAAGAAGGTTGCTGGTTCGAGCCCTGGCTGGGCCAGCTGGCATTTCTGTGTGGAGTTTGCATGTCGGGGGTTTCCTCCAGGTGCTCCGGTTTCCTCGAAAATCCAAAGACATGCTGTATAGGTGAACAGAATAAAATCAATTGGCCGTAATGTATAGGTGTGTGTATATGTGAGAGTGTATGGGTGTTTCCTAATATTGGGTTGCGGTTGGAAGGGCATCTGCTGCGTAAAATATATGCTGGATAAGCAGGCGGTTTATTCTGCTGTGGCGACCCCTGATGAATAAAGGGACTAAGCCGAAGGAAAATTAATGAATGAATGAATTTCTGCATTTTGGATCAAACACTTGCTCTGAAGTTCGAAATAATGTGCGAAATATGATCACATATGAATGAGTAAATGTTTGAGTATATATTTTAAAATGTAACAAAAGAAAGTCTTTTACATGTGGTCAAACACTATTAATTGGTTGAATTTACAGAAATGGTACTATTGACCAGTGGTTCTCAACCACATTCCTGGAGGACCACCAACATTGCATGTTTTGGATGTTTGCTTTGTCGGTCACACCCATTTCAGGTCTTTCAGTCTCTGCTAATGAGCTGATGATATGAATCAGGTGTGTTTGACTAAAGAGACATGGCAAATATGCAGAGCTGGTGGTCCTCCAGGAACGTGGTTGAAAACCACTGCTATTGACCTTATTCTTCAATGCGGAAGTGCGCTCGTTTTTGCGATTGTTTTAGAACTTCCGATTCAGTTGCCTATGGGAATAATTACTAGGAATAATAAACAGCAGAAAATGATCAAACTACTTCCTCTACAAACAAGTGTGTTCATGACTATACAGACAAAGGAGAATAATATAATAAGAAAATATCAGTTTGCAACATCAAGCAGCATAAGCGGTTTTTAACATATAAAAATTAATGGAAGTGAATGGGACCGGAAGTCTCTAGCCAAAAACATTTAAATGGCTGCACCTGCTCGTACATGAAGAATAAGGTCCATAACGTGATATATATTGTTATCAGGATATGAGATAACTTGAATCGTCATATGAGATTTGTTGTCGTATCGCTCACCCCTAGGCTCTGTAGATTACTTTTTACCTTTATAAAACAATAACACATTTGATATAATGTTAATGATCGAAAACAGAATTAAACGGTGCTGCTCGTTTTTGGTACACAGACTATATCCATTTATGTGAATCAGACCCAACAGTAGCCCAATGTAAGTTTACAATAAGTTTGTTTAGATCTGGATAGGTCTTGAATTGAATTTATGCACTCATCTCCAAATTAAGAGAAGCGCTTGAATTTAGTGAAGAACAATATCTCTTTTTTTTTTTTTTTTTTTTAAGTCAGGTGAAACAGCAGTGATGTTCTCAATGGCACTGACAAACAGGAGAAACAATGTGCCATGAATGATGAATGAGGCTATTCATGGATTTACTGTAGTACCAGTAACTCCACTGTGGTACTGAGGCAAAATTGGGAGATATGCATATGAATTATGCTATATTACTAACATAGACATGTATTAAATGGAATTTAACTGTTATTAAGATTCATTTGAGTTTATATTTAATACATTCAGGCATCCAGTGTTTTTTCATTCTTCATCACAGAATCCCCATAATTAGTATTTCTCAGTATGGTAATGAGATGCACATGCATGATTTTTACTTAGATTTCTGAGGATCTTAATGTATGCTAAAATATTATGAATGACAAGGTTTAATTTAAATACATTTAAAGTCAGAATATTTCATTTCTATCAGATGTTTTTGTTATTAATGAACATAAACATACATCACAAAGTCAGGGAATAAAAAACTGTTTCATTATTTAATATCCCTCATTAGAACAAGCAGGAACTAAATTTCTTTGTTAAGAGATTTTTTTTAAAGAAAAAGGCTGCCATAACATTCTAAGTTGAATTAATATGTTTCATAAATATTTATCAACATAAATGTTGTACCTCAGCTTTGTGAAATGTTCATCGGGTTGGCGTGTTTGTCATGTCCTGACAATTAAAGAGTAGTTTAAATGATGCTTTCTACAGGTTTTGCAAAAATCTGCTACTAAAATTTTGGTCATTTGAAAGAACCTTAGTTTGAAACGTGTTTTGTACTTGTACGTGTTTTGTAGTTGTCATGGGATGATTTGACAAATGACATGTTGAAATGTAATTTGCACAACAGCTCAACCAAAAAAAAAAAAAAAAAAAAAAAAGTACAAAAAACCCAACTTACTTTGCTCTAAGCGTGAGTTGTCTATCATTTGGACAGACCCACTGCTCGTTCTCACTGCCGAACATTGTGTCTGTCATGTTTCGCTTGCTGCTGTAACAGATCAAAATGAATAAAATAATTATCAGAAAATCTGTTGAATTTAGAACAGGTAAAAATATGAAACTATAACACCCCCATATACACACATAGCTTCGAGACAATCAGTAATCAGAGACAATTCAGTAATTTATATAATGAACATGCACAATATTGATTGTGGGCCTTTTGAAATACCATTTAAACTTGAGTGCTTTTTAAGGATGTTCAGATTGTATTTGCGGTTCTTAAAAGTGCTAGATACCTAATTAGCTTAATTACTTAACCAGTTAATTAGCTTAATAATTCAAATATGAACAGTTTCACACGTTAATCGGACCTACTATATGCTGTAATATTGTTTGAAAATTCTGTGATTATTTATAGCAATGAGACTCCAATTGTTAACATTAGTTAAACACAAAGAAAACTACTTAATTAACCAATTGTTAATTTCTTAATTTCTCAATTTTTTTATTAACATAGTAACTAATAAATCTGGCTTTTCTCACATTCTCAAAACATTTACCAATGACACTTTATTGTGCAGTGTTACCTATCGCACTTCATAATCCTTTTGCAACTTAATTTAGATCATTTACTTTGAACATGTACATGCAATAATTATTTTCTGTTATTACCTGTTAAAGTAACATTTTTTTTTATATTGTGATAATACGGTACACTATAATAAAAGCTTCAGCAATTAATCGTAACGAAATGTTGATAGCGTCATTAGCCTAGTTTTGAGGGGTGTTTTGTTTTCTGTGTGTTGTGTTGCCTTTAATTAAGTAAACATTTCATAAACCACCGAAACATTGTGCCGTCTATATAATAGTCTTTATTATAACATTTAATGGTGAAAATAACAAAGCACTTTCTTAACTGGAATGATTATTCCATCTGTGTTTCTATGATATGATACTGCACGAGTCATTTAATAATTGATGAGGTAAGTGCAGAAGAAGTGATCAAAAACACAATAGCCGCAAGTCATGCTTTCTTCAAAATATCTTCTTTTGTGTTCAACAGAAGAAAATTAGTCAAACAGCTTTGGAACAAGTGAATGGGGAGTAAATGATGACAGAATTTACTGTCATCATTTGTATTAAAAAGTAATTTTGCAAGTAAAACAGACCTTCCTGAAAACTCTCTTCAGAATTTACAAATGCTTCTTAAACATCATATGCAGTAGTTAAACATGTGTAAATGAATTCCAATCATTTGTAGGTATGCCAGTGGGTAAATAGGCGCCAGTGCATGCTTATTCACAATTAGCATAAACCCCTGCCATAAAATTACAAGTCCAGTGGAATATTCTTTTATCCTTCTAAGGTTAGGCTCCAGTACAATATATTTCATAAATGCAGTGTTGGGCAAGCTACTTGGAAAATGTAGTAAGCTAAGCTATTAGCTACTCTACTTAAAATGTAGCTTAACTACACTAAAAGCTACCCTCTGGGAAATGTAGCAAGCTAAGCTAAAAGCTACTTGGCAAAAGCTATTTTTATAATTTTCATTTTTAAATCGAAGCAATTTAAATCCAAGTCAATCATATCTTAGTGATCAATAAAACTGTCAATGAAACATATGAGGCATAATTGTTCAGTTCAATTATTTACTGCAATTATATGCTGCACCAAACAGAAACAATTACTATACTAATTACTATAGTAATTTTTAGTAAAGGGAAATATTTAGGAATAAGCACTATACCGTATATATATTTACAACTCTTCATTAATGAATTACACTACATAATGTAGTATCATCATTAGTAACTATCATAAAGTAATGAACATGAATATTCAATGGTCCATTTTCACAAGACAGTGATGATGTGTTTAATGGTAATCAGCTACTTAAATCCTTGAAAGTTTTTAATATTTAGATTTGTGTAAAACTCAGGTACATTCATAAAGCTATACGTTGCATTATGTCTTGTCTATGGTGTTTGGTTTCTTGAGCAGGGGGTTGGGGGGTTGTCGTGGCCCTCAGAATCGTCCTGAATCCTTTGATTTTGAATCCACAGCAGTAACGTATTAATAGTATCTACATTTGAAGAATAATACTAAATATAAAAATGCAATCTTCCTTGTTGTTCAGTCACTGTAATACAGTAGGAAGGTTGGCTGGTGTAAAAAAAAAACTACAGTGACGAGCGCTAGGTTTACCCAGAGTTAAATGATTATCAACTCTCAGCTACAAAAAAAAAAAAAAGACACCAAACAAAAAAAGACATCTTTTTGTTTTGTTGCCAGTGGATCAAAATTCAGTATTAAGTTTGAAAAAAATTAAAACAAGTTTTGCTCAGCATTTACACATGGTAAGAAGGTGATGTATATTGGTGTAGTGCCAAATAACATTAATAACAAATAACAAGAACACTTTCATGAATCTGAAAATGTATGTCCGAACCAAGCGGCAACATCCCGCTCTCCCTCGTGAAGCTAATATGGAAGTAACTGAAACTGCAATTCATCGAAATTCCGCTTGGCCTGACTCCAAAATAGAGCACATTTCTATTGACCCCATTGTTAAAATAGCCAACTTTACAGCAAAAAAAAGGTGTTTACAGCCAGGTAAAAAAAAAAACATTGTGTCTATATAGCTAATATTACACTTCATAACAACTGTGAGGGGGTCAATTTTTTTTAAACTCATCCGTTTAATTTATATTAAGTTTGCATAATTAAGGTCGTGGCCACTTGAGTGACAGCTAGGTCTCGCTGGTCGCCGTCACGTCACATCAGCTGTTTCCGGCTGATTAGCCACTGAACGTAGCACGTACATCGTATTTTTGTTTTGTTTTATGTGGCTTTACACAGTCAATTGCCTTTTGGGATTATTTCTTACAATTATCAGATAATATGCTGTGTGCTTAATTGTGCTCACAAACCATTCAAGTTGCCAAGGTGAGTGAAATTTTTATATACTTTTATCTATAAATGTATTTGTTTTATTAAAGATAATTTATGTATCATTTATAATTTTCTTTAGAACTGTAATGCACTCCAGAATCTGACAGATTGATTAGCCGTAGGCTACAGAGCAGTCATCTGAAACGTTGCCATATGCCTGAATTTAATAAATAGCCTTGCATTTACTAACACAGACTATATTTGAATTATTTGGAAGTAATTTGTGTTTTCCTCCTGTTGGAAAAGCCATAAGAACAATGCTTAGTGGCTCAATGTATTACAACAGTGTTTTTAAAAGACTAAACACTTCATTGATATAGTATACAACCAAGCACATGTGGTCAGAACACAAACAAATCGCAGGTAATGAAGTATTAAGCGTTTCTCTCAAAGAAAAGCCCGTCTAAGCAAAATGTTAGCAGGCGTCTGTAGCTCCGCTCACGCTCTGCCTCTTTGCCCTTTTTTGGTTACCCGCGGTCAGTGCGATGACGCTCGAACAAAATGGCGACGGTTGGCCACGCCCACTTGTAGCTTCATTTGCGCTCTTCAGAAACCTATGGGTGACGTCACGGATACTACGTCCATATTTTTTACAGTCTATGGTCCGAACACCTTTACACAAAAATTTGTTTTACTCGTGTTTTATGAATGAGGTCCAATACGTATATATGCATACCACTTTTGTATATACTGTCTTTAGTTCTCATGTACAAAATTAATGTTTGCATAAAAAGTAATATTACAAGCCTTTTAAAAAAAAACAAAAAAAAGCAAAAATAACAATTTAACATTACTTTCCTTAAAAGTAACCAAGTAGGGCATTTAGCTAGTTTAAGTGACTTTAGATTGTAATATATTAAGGTAAGTTTACCCAATACTAATAATTAATTAGGCTGCACAGTGGCTCAGTGGTTAGCACTGTCGCCTCACAGCAAGAAGGTCGCTGGTTTGAGTCCTGGCTGGGTCAGTTGGCATTTCTGTGTGGAGTTTTCATGTTTTCCCCATGTTCGTATGGGTTTCCTCCAGTTGCTCCGGTTTCCCCCAGAGTCCAAAGACATACGCTATATGTGAATTGAATAAACTAAATTGGCCGTAGTGTATGAGAGTGTATGGGTCTTTCTGTTTGGTTGCAGCTGGAAGGGCATCCGCTGTGTAAAGCATATGACAGAATAGTTGGCAGTTCATTCCGCTGTGCCAACCCCTGAAAATAAGGGACTAAACCGAAGGAAAATGAATGAATGAATGATAATTAATTAATGAATTAAATAAATGCACTAATAAACTTTCTGTATTTATTTACATGACATCGATTTACTGTATTGTACTTAAACTCACTTAAAAGTCAGTCATTTAAAGCGCCTGTTCTAAAAAAAAGGCATTCTCCCATTCTCTCTGTCTTTAACACACACACACACGCACGCACGCACACACACACACACACACACACACACGCACGCACGCACGCAATCTTCTCCTTTATGGCTAAGCACGGCCAAGTTTATTTACATTTCCATGAGAACTCCTGCACTTTATTTGGCTCTGCTGCACAGGCCTCGGGCACAGATGACAAAGGCTCCAGCAAAACTACCTAGTTACACAAGTAAACTAAAAGTCAACAAAATGTAAATCTAAAGACATCCTACAACTTCAGCAAACTTGAAAACCCTGGCACTTCCTTGAAAAGTACCCATATCAAACATTCCTCTTTCCTGTTACAGCATGCTACAACCTCTACATTACACACTGTAGAAATCCCTGACTCTTAACTGAATACTAGGTCTAGGATATTTAAATAAAATAAAATAAAAACAAACACACATCACTCTTGCAACTAATACCAAATCACCAATTCGATCCCTCAGAGAAAACACCCATATCCTCTTGCACCCTCTAAATGACAGCAGAAAGCACAGTGTTTATTACATTAACTACTAGTATCTGACTCCAGGCAATGCACCTTTTCCAAGATGTCAACATTCTGGCATCCATTCAAGTCTAATCCACTTAAAAGCGAACCACAAACAGGCACAGACAGACAAGTAAGAGCGTTTACCTTACAAGAGGACAGATAAAGTGGTGTCGCGTCTCAGCATAAGAAAGCGAGAGTAGAGGAAACAAGGCAGCGGAGGAGGAGGAAACTCCTGATTGCACTGATCTCAGATCAGGTTCACTGGCTCTCTAGCAATGGATCAAGTCACATGACCTCAGCACAATTCATCCAAAACATCCTGCTCCTCCACTGATTACACTGATTGAATAAAGAAACAAAAGAGTGACAGAGATAAAGGCAAACTGAGACAGGCCTCGAAGGTGCTAGAGGCTTTACTATTGACCTGGCCTTTAAATTCAGACCATATAAATCACGGTAACTTCATTTTGCCAGGTCTGCTGCTGCGCTAAACCATTTAGAATAGGATATTAAATGACGACAGCATTGTAAAACTTCATATGGATAACAATATGTTTATTGCAATTAGAGATAGGAGATCTACTGCATGCAATCTTTATAGGCATCTTTGCACAGCAGAGTTAAAGGCCTGCTCAAAAGTCACAATTCTATATTATGTCTGCTTTCTGAGCCACATCAGTCCCTAGTATGGAAGTACACACTTATAATTGCTGTGCATATGCATTCATGTCACCTGTGAGCAGCATTAACAGTCTATGTAAAGACACTTTAATGCCACTTAAGACGTGCTTCTGTGCCACCTTTCCAGTGTGGTGCCAATTTAACTTTTTAATATTCAAACTGTGTTCCTGACACCAACGTAAGCAATTGTTGTTGTTTTTTTTGATAACCTGTGCACAAAAGGTCAACCAGGCTGTTATGATGTCTGTAAAAGGGTTAAGGCTGCTCTGTTCCAGCTCAAAATTCACTGTAAAGACACAGCACTGCATAAATCCCTGATTATATAATGCTTGTTCAATCTAATGCCAGCCCCAAAAATCGAGGTATACAGTTGTAATTGCTGTATACATCCAATTGTACCATTGCTAAGTATGTCTTTGCACAGGAGAGTTAAGGCTGCACTATGCCTGCTTAAAATGCAGAGTAAAGACACAATGCTGCATTAAAGCCAGATTAATAATTATGCCTGCTCAGACTCACCTCAGCAACTAGTATAAATGTATACAGTTGTAATTGGTGTTTAAATGCATTTATGCCACCTCTGAGCAGCATTAAACCACTTGTGTAGACCTAAATGCAACTTTAGAGATGCTTCTGTGCCATCTTAGCAGTGTAACCTGTCTTTGCACAGGAGAGTTAAGGCTGCTCTAAGTCTGCTCAACATGTCTAATTGCTGTATAAATTAATTTGTACCACCGCTAAGCATGTTCTTCATTCACATACTATGCCTGCTTAAAACGCAGAGTAAAGACACAACACTGCATAAATCCCTGACTATATTATGCTTGTTCAATCTAATTTCAGCCCCAAAAATTGAGGTATACAGTTGTAATTGCTGTATAAATTCATTTGTACCACTGCTAAGTATGTCTTTGCACAGGAGAGTTAAGGCTGCTTTATGCCTGCTTAAAATGCAGAGTAAAAACACAATGCTGCATTAAAGCCAGATTAATAATTATGCCTGCACAGACTCACCTCAGCAACTAGTATAAATGTATACATTTGTAATTGGTGGTAAAGTTGCAGTTAAGGCTGCTCTAAGCCTGCTCCAAATGCAAATTAAAGACACAGTGCTGCATTAAATGCCAAAATGCTGCATTAAAGCCAGACTAATTATGCCTGCTCAGACTCACCTCAGCAACTAGTATAAATGAATATAGTATTTGCTGTGTAAACGCTATTGCTACCTCTGTGCAGCATTAAACATCTTGTGTAAAAACCCAAATGCTGCTTCTGTGCCACCTTTGCAGATTAATATTAGCAACAGAGGCTAAGGCTATGCGTCTTCTCCAAAATCCAGTGTAAAGACAGAGTGCTGCCTAAATGTACATCTTAAAACAGCAGTCTTTGCTAAAGCCTGGCACAAAACATATTTCCTTTTTTAAGGCCAATGTATTGGTGTGCATGTCAATGTCAAATAAATTCAACCAATCAAAAGTATACAGTTCTAATTGCAGTCTAAATGCATTTATGCCATCTATAAATAACATACAAACACTTTATTGCCATGCACAAGATTGTAAGACAGTGGTTGAGTTGCTCTGTGTCTGTTCAAAATTTCTGAGTTAAGCTGGAATGCTTAACTGCCTATGTTTTCTATAACCTATTATACAAGTAAATTTACTGTTTAAATGCATTTATGCCAATTCTAAGCAGCATCAAACCAAACCACTTGTGTGAAGACCTAAATCCCACTTCAGAAAACCCTCTGTTGCCCTTTTGCAATGTATATTTGCATAAAGAAAAAATGCTTCTCAAATGTACCCAAGCTTTTACTAGCTTGTTACAATTATAGCAGATGTTCAGTCAATAAAAACGGTAGGCCAATAAAATCGCCTCAAGCTCATTAAAAAGTATTTGCAGACCTAACAACACCTGCAGCAAAGTCATTGACCCAGATAACAAAACATCAAATGGATACATACATTATTCACAAAAAGTAGCCTTCAAATGATAAAACAAACTCAAAAGTTTTGCTAGACTTTCTAGAGTATTTGTAATAACTCTGCTAAAACACGTGTGTGAACTTAGTGAGAAATTACTTTGAAAATACACTAAACTCACCTTGACAGCACGTGCTTAAGGATTAAAAGGATCAAAAAATAAAGTTAGTTTATAAATAAAACTACAAAATCATTTGTTTGACCCCACATGGTTTCCATATTATGTTATCTGATGCAATATTGGAAGTACTTTGTTATATTTGAAGCAAATCTTTGAAGTATGAAGCAAACCTATGAATTTGACAATGTCACGTCGATTTTGCTAACAAAATAAATAAATAAACGTTTTATTCCCAAACCAAACAACATAAATGGTAACAAACAGATGGTGCGCGCCTTACCTTGAGACGTGATGTTTCCAATAGAAACTACCAGCAGAACTTATTTATTTTCTTCACAACCGCTTCTCTGCTGTCAGACTCGAGTCCCCATTGGCAGGATCAAAGCTGTGCAAACCCAAAAAGGCAGCAGGTGTCACAGAAAAGACGGTAATCCCATGGATAATGCTGTGAGGAGGTGTTTATTGTGTGAGCGCGTGCACATGAGGGTTTGGTGGCCGCAGTGGACGAGAGCCAAGCAGCAGTTCATCATAACTCTGGAAAGTGAGAGTGTGTGTGTGTGTGTGTGTGTGTGTGTGTGTGTGTGTGTGTGTGTGTGTGTGTGTGTGTGTCCGTGTTGAGGGAAAAATCTGAGGTCACACCTTCCTACAACACCACCAGATGCTGGAGCTTTGAGCACGTGCTCCCTCGCGGGCATGCATACAGACGTGGCACGAGCGGGTTTCCAAGGAGAAAAAGAGGAAGTATTATTCAGTGGCAGAGTTGCCAAAATATATACTTTAATCAAAGTATAAAACGTATTTGATTTATGTTCATAAGTAGGTATATTACTAGTAAAAAGTGCGTACTGATTAAATTCAATGACGCGCAAGACAACGGTCATTACCAAAACTTGTCATGATAACTACTATAGATAATTAACAATAATTCAAGAGTGCAAACAAATGAAATTAAAAAATTATAGCATAGTCCTTGTATATACCACATCAAAAAATAATACAGTAATTTATAGTAAATACTATGGCGTTTCTGAACCGTACTATAGTAGTGTATTATACCATATAATAATATAGTATATTAACAACACTTTGTTAATAAATGCTGCAGCATATCTATAGTTAATTGATAAACTGTAACAAATAAAATACAGTATTGCTTAATATTTTATATTATTATAGTTCTGTTATATAATTACCATAACAGATTAATTCAACTACTTTACCATAGTGTGGTTCAAAAACACTATAGTGTTTAGAACAGTATTTATTCATGTGTTTAATGAGTAAAAACTAAATATATATGTGCAATGACAAATATAAACATAAAATATAAAACACACTATTAAGAATATGGGCGTCACGGTGGCGCAGTGGGTAGCACGCTCGCCTCACAGCAAGAAGGTCGCTGGTTCGAGCCTCGGCTGGGTCAGTTGGCGTTTCTGTGTGGAGTTTGCATGTTCTCCCCGTGTTCGCGTGGGTTTCCTCCGGGTGCTCCGGTTTCCCCCACAAGTCCAAAAACATGTGGTATAGGTGAATTGGGTAGGCTAAAATTGTCCGTAGTGTATGTGTGTGAATGAGTGTGTATGGATGTTTCCCAGGGATGGGTTGCAGCTGGAAGGGCATCCGCTGCGTAAAACATATGCTGGATAAGTTGGCGGTTCATTCCGCTGTGGCGACCCCTGATTAATAAAGGGACTAAGCCGAAAAGAAAATGAATGAATGAATGACTATTAAGAATGTACATTTCACAAACAATCTGACAGTCGGCTATCCCTTTAAATGGAGACATACAGTATCCAAATACCCACACTTATATGATTTGCACTTGACCATTTGACTACTTGCATGACGTATTTTAGTATTTGACAGTAAATCTTAAAGTGAGTGTGAAGATCACAAACGTGCACGTAGAATTTCCTACCTAATGGCGGACACAGCCTGGTCACAAGTCACCATGGATTTTACACTCATTTCACCTTAAATGTGTCTAAAGCAGTACACAGTTGCAACCATTTTATTATTATCATATGTTTTATTTACATTATATTTTGCTCTTAAATGGAATGAACACTTAAAATCTCTGTAAATAACATTCGCTGAACATAAAGAGAATTATGTACTCTTACTTGAAACTATCAAACACAGAATTCTTGCACCTGCCCTGTAAAAAATGTGATTAGTTACCTAAAAAAGTGAGCAAAGCCCGTGTAACTTGGAACTGTTAAGTTGACTTAACAATTACGTTACTAACTACTAGTGACTATTTTTAAATAATAGTCAACTACTCACTTTAAAAGCAACAGGTTTACTCGCTTATTTTTTGTAGTGAGTTAACAACTGTTCATTTTGTGCATGCAACTTTATAAATGTTAACACATAACAAATTACACAATTAAATTAATGTGTCTTGAATTGTTTTAAAAAGCAGTTTCAGAGGGTTGGAAAAAAGATACAAAACCTAAATGAGCAACACTTTACATTTTATCATAAAATTATATGTAACGTATTTGTTTACTGTAACCTCACGAGGTCTGGACAAAAAAAAAAAATCTCAATTTATATCCAGAACATGATGTATGATGGGATACGCTTAGCCAAAAACAACTTAATTTATAAAGGGCTGCGCTTTGGCATTTTGAAGACATGGGATAGAACCTGCACACTTACTTCCTGTCAAGTGCACATACTATCAAGTGGCCAAGCCCCCCAAGTGTGGATATTTGGACTAGTCATCACTCAGACCAAATCATTTGAATCAGTGACTCATTAACTGGAGATAAAACCAAAGGATGGGCACTTCGAAGTGAAAACAATCGTGGCTGCCAATGTCATTTCAAATCAAAGTGCTCAAAACTGGCCACTTCAAAGTGCCCTTCAGAACGAAGAATTTCGTCATTAACTGAAGTCTCACTCTGACTGAATAATTTAAATCAAGTGAGGTTTTTTTTTTGTATGAAAGAAAATTCACAGTTAACTGAAAGCTCATGAAATTCTCAAAGACACTTCTATCACATCTTGTTCAAAATAACAAAATAAAATAAAGAGGAGAACAATGTAAAATATTATCCTCTGGGATGTGGAAGTCAACGTACAGTACTTTAAAAGAGACAAAAACTCATGTAAGCATCTTTAAAGCATACATTACCACAATATGTTTCCAGATATTTAAGAAACATAAGTGAACACACTTGTACTTGTATATCTGAAAAGCAATGCTAAAGTCGGTTATTCTCCTTTGAAACTGCATTAAGTGTTGGAATGTCTGTCTTTGTTTTGGTTTTGGTTTTTGGTTTTGGTAAAAAAACAGCGTATTACTTATCACTCATGAAGACTGTCTCAATGTAGATATTTAAGAATTATTCTAGTCTCACTCTCGGTTAATCTAGTCTCGAAGGCACATTCCTGTTTGTGTCATCAATCTGGCAACCTGAGTGTGCATCTAGTTGTCGGAGGAGGGGCCAGGTGAGAAACACCCACTCCAATATTTTCAATTTGGACTGCAGTACTGTAGATAGTTCAACTACTAGGTGTCAACCCAATGCACCTTTAAAAATGTACAATAAAAAAGTTTGCTATGGTCCACCACTAGAACAGTTTGGGTTTCAAATATCAGAGATCAAAAGTGCTACATCCTTTTGGAGATTGGCATGATGATTAAAAATGGTATTAAAGTTAACATATACAGTA
>CAIGQV010018170.1:10482097-10534688 GCA_903798115.1 Danio jaintianensis
ACACACACACACACACACACACACACACACACACACACATACACACATACACACACACACGCACGCGCACACGCACACACATATGCGCTCTTTCTCTCACACATAAAACTGTAGGAGGGAAAAACACAGTTGGGAAGCAGCAGGCAATGTCACCAATAACATGCTCTTATCCTTAAGGCAAGGGTGGCAAATTAGGTTGAGGGCCAGATCAGACAAAAATCCCCCTGCTTAATTAATTAAACTATATATATATATATAAATGAGCAATATCACATGAGTAGCAGTGCAATGTGGCTGTATATCGGCACTGGTGGGAGGCGTGGGAGGCTGCAGGCCGAGTGCCTTAGTGTCCCACCAGTGACGATATACAGCCACATCGCACTACTACGAGTGTGATATTGTGTTTATACAACAGTTCGATGGCATAATCGTGTGTATAAAAAAAGAAAATTAAACACGGAGAGTCTAAAAAACCCTTTTGTATGAGGAACTACTTTCTTCTGCCATTCCTTCACATCTGCAGCTGACGGTCAGAACAGCAGAAACCATTGCTCATTCACTAACATTACTTTAGAGCTAGTATTTGAATGATTCTCTAGCGTAATGTCTAAAGTGATGACAAAACAGGTGATTTTGCTCACATTTTAAGATTATAAGGCTGAACGGCATGAAATGCCATCAGTCTACAGAGATTTCCCAGCATTTCTCTGTTGCAATCGGGAGATCACAATATTACTATGCACTACAGCACTACAACATACAAAAGAGAGAGATCGACTTAGAAAGTCATTTACCTGTTTAATAATGATTTGATCAGCTGTAGTTTGAAATTACGCTGTTTTTCTCTTAGGGCTTATTATGTCCTCTGCTTGTCGCTGTATGTGGGCGGAGTAATACACAAGGGTGAAGGGTTAAGTGGCTGGACGAGTGCTGTTATTTGCAAAATATCGCGGCTATCTGCCAATCAGATTCAAGAACCAGACAGAACTGTTGTATATATATATATATATATATATAACTGTTGTATATATATATATATATATATATATATATATTTATACATACATACACATACACAACAGTTCTGTCTGGTTCTTGAATCTGATTGGTTGATAGCCGTGTGATATTCAGCCAGTAGCAGCACTCGTACCGCCTCTTCACCCTTCACCCTTGTGTATTACTCCGCCCACATACAGAGACAAGCAGAGGACACTCTACAGATTGACAAAAATTGCTGCTGTTGGGCAGCATAATGTACTTTTGAGGCTTTTTTAGTTAAGAACGTAGTTGTTTAGATTGCAACTATGCAGTTTATTTATAAGGAAAGTGCCTATTTTACGCCTATTTTTGACGTTGTCCATCCACAAGATGGCGACAGAGACCGCATAATAAGCCCTTAGAGGAGGAACAATAGAGCATAATTTTAAACTACAGCTGATCAAATCATTATTAAACAGGTAAGTGATATTCTATGTCAATCTCTCTTTTCTCTGTATTTATACCATAGTAATTGTAGTGTATTGAGTGTGAGATGGGACTCGCATATCAGGAATGTGTGTTGTGTTGGCAGAAAGAAAGAAGAAATGCCCGCATGTGTTTAGCGTTTTTCCTTATCGCAAACACAACAGCAATCTGGTAGTGATTGCGCTGCTTTTTTTCGGGGTTAATTATTGTGATATCCCGATTGCAACATAGAAGTACTGTAGACTGTAATAGACTGTAATACTGTAGGGAGATATGTCTGTAGACTGCCGTTCAGCCTTATAATCTTAAAATGTCAGCAAAATCACCTGTTTTGTCTTCACTTTAGACATTACGCTAGAGAATCATTCAAATACTAGCTCTAAAGTGACGTTGGTGAATTAGTAAGGGATTCTGCTGTTCTGACGTCAGCTGCAGATGTGAATGAATGGTGGAAGAAAGTAGTTCCTAATACAAAAGGGTTTTTAGACTCTCCGTGTTTGATATTCTTTTTTATATACACGATTGTGCCGTCGAACTGTTGTATAAACGCAGTATCACACTCGTAGCAGTGCGATGTGGCTGTATATCGTCACTGGTGGGACACTAAGGCACTCGGCCGCACGCACACCTCCAACCAGTACCGATATACAGCCACGTCGCACTGCTACTCGTGTGATATTGCTCATATACACACTGTAGTGAATATTTGAAGTGAATTAAAAACGTTTTTCAAAATTTGTCCTTATACAAGAATAAGTGTTGTTCAATAGTTTTAGGACAACTTTGATGAAAGGTGATGATCCACTTCAAATGTTGACTACTGTATATATACAAATTAATATATAATATATATAATAAAATGATTAGCCCTCCTGTGAATTTTCTTTTCTTTTTCAGCAATAAGCAATATTTTTTTTAGATATTTTTGTCTACAGAACAAACCATCATAATACAATGACTTGCCTAATTACCCTAACTTGCCTAGTTAACCTAATTAAGCCTTTAAATGTCACTTTAAGGCTAAGTGGTTAGCACTGTCACCTCACAGCAAGAAGGTCACTGGTTCGAGTCCCGGCTGGGTCAGTTAGCATTTCTGTGTGGAGTTTGCATGTTCACGCCGTGTTGGCGTGGGTTTCCTCCGGGTGCTCCAGTTTCCCCCACAGTCCAAAGACATGCGGTACAGGTGAATTAAACAAAGTAGTGTATGTGTGTGAATGAGTGTGTATGGATGTTTCCCAGTACTGGGTTGCAGCTGGAAAGGCATCCGCTGTGTAAAACATATGCTGGATAAGTTGGTGGTTCATTCCGCTGTGGCGACCCCTGATGAATAAAGCGACTAAGCCGAAGGAAAAGGAATGAATGAATGTCACTTTAAGCTGAATACTAGTATCCTGAAAAATATCTAGTAAAATATTATGTACTGTCATCATGGCAAAGATAAAAGTTATTAGAAATCAGTTATTAAAACTATTATGCTTTAAAATGTGTTTAAAAAAAATCTTCTTTCCATTAAATAGAAATTGGGGAAAAGTATACAGAAGGACTAAAAATTCTGACTTTAACTGCACACATACATGCACACTGTATATAGAGTAATAACACATGAGTAACAGTTATATATCTCTGTATATCAGCATTGCTGTGATCCGTGTTTAGGAAACGAACATTTGTCAGTTTTTTGTCTTGAAACTGGACATCCAAAGACAAAAGTTTCGATTTTGGCTGTTTGCTTTTTGAAATTGTTCACTTTATTGATATGAACTGCACTACGGTACTGACCTGCCTCCAACTACTTAAGCTGTACAATTATCTGAAAATAATCAGCCAATCAGAATCAAGCATTTAACAGCAAACATTATTTTATATTATAGCGGATACTATGCACTACTTTTTTCCATTGTGGCTCAAATAAAATATTGTAGCAAATACATTTTATTTAATTTTCAAAATAATGTTTTATATTGATATTCAAATAATCTTTCAGGCCAGATTAGATGCCTTTGTGGGTGGTATGTCTGACAATCCTGCCCTAACATATTCAGAAAACTGGCGTCTGTGCTGCTGACAGGTGTTTTTTTTTTTTTCTTTTCTGCCAGCTGTTTGTGTGGGAGTTTTTGTTCAAGCTTCATTATCTAAACAATAAAGACAACAAGCTGCAGTGTGTCTCTTCTGAGGTGGAAACAGTAATATATTAATTTTGAGTGTAAGTGTAAATCCTGAATATTGTTTAATCTTTAATTGCAAATATATAAATGAAAGCACCTATTTCTGATTATAATAAATATAAGAGGAAGTATATAGTCAAACTTAATTCAATTTAAAGTAACTGTAACTATATTGGAGAGACTGAATCTAGCCAATTTAATGATTTAAATCAAATTTAGAAAAGTTAAATTACAGGACCAATTCCAGAATTACAGGTACATTTAGAGTAGAAATATTCTTTTTATTTTTGTATAACCCACTTCAAAATATACCATTTCTACATTTACTGATTTTAAAGTTGTAAGATTTCAATTTATACTCTGAAAGTCAAAACATTTACAGAAATATGTCAACTAGGCCATTAAGAGAGCTGACAATAACAGAGTTGACATTTCCCGCCATTTTGTGCTTTAGCTCAAGATGCTAACCTCAAACAAACCAACATTTGTACAGTTATTTCTGAGAAAAAAAGTGAAAAATACTGAAAAAAATGATCACAGTCAGTTTCAATGTTCAGCAGCAACTGTTTTCAACACAGCTAAAAATATGAAATATTTTTGGACACAATAACACCTCACTAAAATACATTTATATGAGTGGGGAATCAAATAAAGTACACAATCTAACTTTTGATAAGTACAACAGAATTAGTATTATTGTATACAATACACTCACCTGTCCAACTGCTCGTTAATGCAAATTTCTAATCAGCCAATCACATGGCAGCAACTCAATGCATTTAGGCATGTAGACATGGTCAAGACAATCTGCTGCAGTTCAAACTGAGCATCAGAATGGGGAAGGAAGGTGATTTAGGTGACTTTGAACGTGGCATGGTTGTTGGTGCCAGACGGGCTGGTCTGCAGGATGGGCTACAGCAGCAGAAGACCACACCGGGTGCCACTCCTGTCAGCTAAGAACAGGAAACTGAGGCTACAATTCGCACAGGCTCACCAAAATTGGACAACAGAAGATTGGAAAAACATTGCCTGGTCTGATGAGTCTCAATTTCTGCCTGGACATTCGGATGGTAGGGTCAGAATTTGGTGTCAACAACATGAAAGCATGGATCCATCTTGCCTTGTATCAACAGTTCGTGGTGGTGGTGGTGGTGTAATGGTGTGGGGGATATTTTCTTGGCACACTTTGGGCCCATTAGTACCAATTGAGCATCGTGTCAACGCCAAAGCCTACCTGAGTATTGTTGCTGACCATGTCCATCCCTTTATGACAACAGTGTACCCATCTTCTGATGGCTACTTCCAGCAGGATAACGCGCCATGTCATAAAGCGCGAATCATCTCAGACTGGTTTCTTGAACATGACAATGAATTCACTGTACTCAAATGGCCTCCACAGTCACCAGATCTCAATCCAATAGAGCACCTTTGGGATGTGGTGGAACAGGAGATTCGCATCATGGATGTGCAGCTGACAAATCTGCAGCAACTGCGTGATTTTAGGTGAAAAATCGAATCTGTTGGAGACGTCCAATAGATAAATAGGTACCGAAAAAGTCCACAGAGGGGGTTGATCACCAGAATGGGGAAGTACCAGAGTAAAATGACAAAATATGATACACCAGTGTTTTGGAATATGGAAAAACTGTCTTTACGCTGTTTGCATCTGTTTTTATATTATTTGTTTTTATTTTCTTATACTTGTCTCTTTTATTCCCGTTTATGTAAAGAACTTTGAATTGCCACGGTGTATGAAATGTGCTATATAAATAAACTTGCCTTGCCTTGATGCTATCATGTCAATATGGACCAAAATCTCTGAGGAATATTTTCCAGTACCTTGTTGAATCTATGCCACGAAGGATTAAGGCAGTTCTGAAGGCAAAAGGGGATCCAACCTGGTACTAGTAAGGTGTACCTTATAAAATGGCCAGTGAGTGTACATTGTATAGTATAAAACAATAATTGTAATTTTTTTTATTTTTTTATAATTATTTATTGTAGATAATTACAATGTTAAACTTTATTATGTTTTTTTTCTTCTTTTTTTTTCTATCTATATACAAAATAATTAACTAAAATATACTCACCTTTCCCATTATTGGTTTGCGGCTGAAAGGGCATCCGCTGTGTAACACATATGCCGGAATAGTTGGCGGTTCACTCCACTGTGGCGACCCCTGATAAATAAGGGACTAAGCCGAAGGAAAATGAATGAATGAATGTACTCACCATGCAAAATGGGACAGTTAAAGTGAACAGATTAACAACGTTTACTGTTGCTTATTCAACTGTGATAAAGGAGAAAATGAAATCTCAGCCTCTCGTTTTCTCAGGTAAACCAGCTGCAGCAGCCATCAAATCCGTTATTGACAAAAAATACAATTAGTTACACCCAGATGACCTTTAACACAACCTGAGTGAATCTGTCACGCTTTCCACACAAAACCAACTCCTTCATTTTATAACACAGTTTCTCCTTGTAGCAAACCGGCAGTACCTTGTATCCCATTACCCATTTATAGAGGTTACACAGTTTTTGATTAACCGTGATCTGCAAGATTGAAGTCATATAATAGTATTAGAATAGAGACCAGGGTTTCTGCAGGTTTCACAAAGTCCATTCCAATAAGGTCATTAAGAATGTTGGTCTCAACTGCAGTCGTAAAACAGCAGATATATTTGTACTAGAAAGAACATAAAAAAAAAATGTATATGTTTATATGTTTATGTAGGGTGAATTCAGGTCAATACTTTTCCTTAGTCATCTCAATGGCAAAAAGTGTCCCAATTGACCTGAATTCACCCTAAATGTGTGTATACGCGCACGCATGTTGCTAGATTGGCAACACCAACAGGAGCGAGCGTGCCTGGCAATCAAGCCTTACACTGTAAGCTGCTCCGCTAATGTTTACATTTGTATTATTTGCCAATTTAAAACCACCTCATGTGAATTTTTATAACTCTGAATCTACGTCTACGAGTCTCTTTCGGAGGTCGCATTTTGGGCCGTGGCTGCATACACTGATGCAGTCTTCATGACAAATTAAATACGCTGTGTTTTCCACTAAGGCAAGCCGGAGTGCCAAAATATAATTCTGTAAACTGGCAGTGGGTGGAGTTACACAGATGAAAACAAAGACAGACGTTCAGAGGAGAAACACACACCTTTTCAAAGGAGAATAACTGACTTTAGCATTGTTTTTCAGATAAACAAGTATGTTCGCTTAGCATGTTTCTTAAAAAACTGCAACATAGTATGGTTTTAATGCTTTAGAATGCGCTTATTTTTACATTGTTGCAACTGTAAAGAGCATGTGCTGTTAATAAAAGAAACAGATCTTATAACTTTGATGCATTTTTTCCCCTTCATTTACAAAAATCGTGTTATATCGATACGTCGCAGAATCGCTGATATCGTGATATCAATATCAGCGGCAAAATATCGTGATAATATCGTATCTGTCATGTGAGGATGCTGGACAACAGAGTTGAGGATCCAATTGCAGTTTTATTAAGAGAATCGTCTAGCAAGCAAGGGTCAAAACAGGAATATACAGAGTAATCCAAAGCGTGTTTGGTAAACTGGCGAATGTTCGGTACAAGCGGCAAACTACATAAACAAAAAGAACAATGCAATGCAAACGCATCGTAATATTCACAAAACAGTATGACAAGACTCAGCCATGTGTGGTGTATAAATAGTCTGTGTAATGAGTCCTTGATTAGCTTCGAGCTGTGTGTAATCATCGGAAAACCAGACAGGTGCATGACAGGATTTGTAGTTCTTTTGGTGGCAGATTTGTAGTTCTCCAGCGATCTGTATGGACTAGATTGCTGGTGATTGTGACAGAATCGAGAGTTAACCTGTGATTCCCACCCCTAACATACATCACCTAAGACTTTAATTTTTTTATTTTATTTTATTTAAAACCCTGCATAAACCCTAAAGACGAATCACCCAAGAAATGAAGTCAGTGTTATCTCAGGTTTTATTCAGCAAAGCATGTGCCTACAATATCTTACAAACAGAACAAAAACAGAGGGATTGTCCTCATTCAAACAGGTCAGCAGGTAGAACATTTGCAATCATGCATCATGACGAGTCAAAGGGCTCACGACGCCTCTCGCCAATACGAGAAAACACCGCGAAATCAGACAAAAATAAAAAGAGGACCTTCTACCACTTACAAATACACTTCACTTGAATGCTACGAGCCCAAAGGAAGGACAAGGGGAAAGATCAATATGATCTAAGCATCAGGCAGCATCCGTGGAATTCTTCGTCATTTTCCATTGTCCTCCAGCAACACTGAAAGGCCAACTTTAATGATCACAGAAATTATGCATTAGCTGCAGTTATGAAGAATGCTTTCGCTTTCAGAAAGGTTCCTTCTGCAATCACAATGGTTTGATATGATCTCAAGATCCCAAATTTAAACTAGAGATGAGCAAATGTATTTAGTCTAAAAAAAGAGCAGAGAAGCACAAATTCATCAGCCAAACAAACAAATAAACACCTCAAATGCAAGATATTGCTTTTGAAAGACGTTTCAAAACAGGCTGCTTGACACAGATGCTCATTTCCACCAGAGAGAGAGAGAGAGAGAGAAAAAAAGGATAAATAAAAAAGTAAATGTGACTTGAAAATTCGATTTATATATCAAAATCAAATAAAAAAAAGTTTGAATTTAAAGAAAAAATTATTTTAATTAAATTTTCTTTATTTTAAAATGAGTATGAGAAATAAATTCAAGGAATGCACAATTGTTAAAGTTTGAACTGGAAAATGTAAATTTGCATTTACAAGTTTATTATTTTCAATTGTGACATATACATTAAAAACGTTCTGGAATTTATTGTCATTATTATTTTTAATTACAAAATTACAACACGGAACTCGCAATTTCAAATTTATAATTTTCATCGGAGATAAACACAATTGTGAAAAAAGTGTAAAACATGACAAATTTAAAAGATGTAAACTGGATTACAATTGCTAACTGCCAAAAATATGCAATGTAACTCGGTAAGATAGATAACGATCAGATGGAATCACAATTATCAGTAAAAAGCTTGAACCGCAAGATTTAAACTCAAAATTACAAGTTTATAATTTGAAATAGGAAAAAAATAATAATAATAATAAAAATAAAAAAAATATATATATATATATATATATTATTTTTTTTTTTTTTTGATTTTTAAATACAAACTGGCAATCATAGGGTAAAAGTTAGAATTTCAAGATATAAACTTGCAATTATTTTGCATATAGTTTGAAAAACGCACTATTATCCAAATCAGATACAAGTTTCTTATTTTGCAATTGTAATTATAAAAAAAAAAAATAATAAAAAGATAGAATTGTGAGTAAAAGTCACACTTACATTTGTATTTATATATTTTTTTATTCCTTGGGAACATGAAAACCAGCTTTAACATGGCGCTCAATGGAAACATTTTGCATTTTCCGCCTCGAAATATTTCAAAACCTCTTATAGAGAATGGATCTGATCAATAAACCGATCTGAAGTGTACTTTCCTAATCATCAGCAGAAAAAGCACAACTGAATCCCACTCTTTCACAGCCATTACTGCAGTTTTAACTCCGAGTTGGACATGAAATGCCAAAGCGGATGCATTTATTCCAATTCAAACTTATAAAGCAGGTTGAAGCGAAGAAAGAAGCACGGTTTCAAACATAAAGAGACAGTGTGAGGAACATGGGTGACACAGTGCAAAGGCACATTAGTGGTTGGACGCTTGTTTGTTAAGGGCTTTAATACAAGAGGAAAAATAAGAAGAGTGGGAGTGCTGATGAATTGAGACCGATGCAGTTAATTAAACAAGGCATGATGGGAAAATGGGTTACTTGTGAAACTTTGTAAGTGAAAAAGGACAAAGATTCAACGCAAAACTAAATAGGAGCATGAACTAGACAGGATGGAGAGGAAGTAATGCGTTTCATGCACGACTACAGGATATGACACATGATATGAAGACATTAAAGAGATAGTTCTACCAAAAATTTAAATGAACTCATCATTAAGAGCTTTCTGAGTTTCTTTCTTCTTTTGAACGCATAAGATATTGTTTCAAAAAATGCTGTAGACGTCCATAGTATTTTTTCCATACTATAGAAGTCAATGACTCCCACCAACCAGCATTTTTCAAAATATCTCTTTTTTGTAGAGAAGAAAAAAAAACAAAAAAACTTCATTTTTTGGTGAACTATCCCTTTAAAATAAAGGCAAAATGAAAGGTCAAATATTGCACAAAACAGAGGCATTACGTATCAAATTAGGCATGAATGGAAATAAACAAAAGGCAGGAAATAATGGATGGTTGACAAATGGATAAAGTAAAAATAGTTTTGTAAAGAAAAAAAACTAGGTAATGCGATTACAAAAAAATATATCTACAATAATGATGTTCATCTTTAAACTTCAAAAATGTTAAATGTACAAGAGAACGATGCTGCATCGCTGCTGTTAATTTGCCCATTTTTTACAAATACATTCATTTAAAGTGTCCACAAACAGACATGGACATACAGTAAATGAGACATGAAGCCCAAGGCCATGAATCCACATTTTTCAACACGCAAACCCATCAATCCAACAAAGAGGCATTTTATCTCAACTTACAAACTACTTGTTTTTATTCTCACCTATCTGACTTTCACACAGGCATTTATTTAGATGTTCACAGAAAGGGTGCCGATGATAAAAGAACACATCATTCAGATGCCTACTGTCATCTCTGGAGGAAATCACCGCAAGATCCTGACCGGCAGCATGATTATGGTAGAACGGCAGAGATCCACGCATCTTAAAAGAAATGCCAATGCAGAATCGCATACGAAAGGGTCGGTTAAGACAAAAGACACGAGAGGAATGACAAGGCAAAGGTCACCTCCAAAGAAAATCAAAGGTCGTAGGAAGTAGGATCGATACTTGTGATCCGACCGAGAACACAAAGAGCGAAAGGATCAAAGGAATGGAGGTGATGTTCCCCATCTGAAGATCTCTCGTCAATCGCTCATCATCCTCTGTCGATACTGGATATACTGAACATTTACAGGATGGCACAGGGTGCAGGGGAAGCTCAGGCAGACTGCTTCTGTACTCAATTTAAGAGTCCTTTATGATTATTTACACAGTAGATACAGGCACTTAAAAGTCTTTGGTTGGAGTAACCCAACATTGCAGAGAAATTCATTCACAGAGCTTTTTTTTGTGTGTTTTGTTTTTGTTTTTTTGCACCCTTCTCCTGGGTTCAGTAGGCAACATGTAGTATTCTCACTTCCCTTTCCGATATGCTTCGCTTCAGGTGTTCACCTCTGACCCCGTTTATCCTGCTGACAAGGCCACCTGTGGGAAAACAAACAGACACTTTTAGTATCCAACCAGGGTGTATGTCTGATGTAAGCTCTTATGTAACTGAAGCAACAACCACACGGCTTTTCAGCCAGGCTTTAAATAGTAGATTATTCACACAGATCACCTCAGTCGCACCTTTTCTTGACAGAAATCCGGGTTGTTCTGTCGAACTTTGCCAGGTCTGCCCTTGATGACTGCATAGCAGAACATCGTGATGACCATCACGAACAGGAAGTAGCTGGTGTGCATGAGGTGCAAGTTAATGAGTGAGCGATCGTCCTATCGAAGAAAAGAGAGTACACTTTAAATTCTGGTATATCTGAAGAGAACATATGATAATCCAATCTTCTAATTTCAAATTCACATTAACAACATTCCTGTACAAATTATAACAGTTTAAGGACTCATTCACTCATTTTCTTTTTGGCTTAGTCCCTTTATTAATCAGGGGTGGCCACAGCGGAATGAACCACCAACTTATCCAGCATATGTTCTATGCAGCGGATGCCCTTCCAGCTGCAACCCATCACTGGGAAACACCCATACACTCCCATTCACACACATACACTATGGGCAATTTAGCTTACCCAATTCACCTATAGCGCATGTGTTTGGACTGTGGGGGAAACCAGAGCACCCGGAGGAAACCCACGCGAACACGGGGAGAACATGCAAACTCCACACAGAAATGCCAACTGACCCAGCCGAGGCTCGAACCAGCGACCTTCTGGCTACCCACGGCGCCACCACGCCGCCCCAGTTTAAGGACTATCCAGTAAAAATCAAACAATTTTTTTTAATCAACCTAAATAATTAAATCAATCAATTTTAATCAAAGTAAATTATTGACATCAATCTGATTAGGTTGATACTATAAAATAACATCAACTTATATCAGAGGGGGAAAAACAGCATACAAATAAAAATGTAAACATGAATATTAATTCATTCTCCCACATTCCTTCTGCTTATTCCCGTCTTTATTAGGGCTAACCACTTTTCTAACATAAGTATCTGTGCCGCCTTTGCAAGCACTGAATATTAATTATTTTTTTTTAATTATATGTTTTGAAGCAAGGCTCCAGTATCAAGATAAGAAAAAAATAGCTGCAAGCAGCAATTAAGTGGCCAAGTACAACAAAGTCAGAATGTAACAAACAAAACAACTAAAATAACTGACTAAAAAAATTATTTAATAAGGGGCTTCATAGACTAGGGCAATCATTTTTTGAAACTTTGTATAGATGTAATGGGAGATCTTGGTAGTTTTTTTAATGCTTTTATATTTTTTAATGTCTTCATATAGGTTTTTATACTATAATATTATGTCGAAATCAGAAATTATATCGTATTGACTGAAATTAAGAAAGATATCACAAATAAATCGTCCAGCCCTAAGATTAAGTCAAAGTGACTGAATCATGTTTACATTAATTAGCACTGTGATTTATCACTTTTGATCAATATTACAACCCTGGTATCAGTTGGTAATGGCATACAATTTAGTGCTATAATATTAAAACTTTGCAGAAATATGGTGTCAGTTTGACATCAGCCTTTGATGCGGTAAACAAACGCCTTTTTTTTTTTTTACACCAAGGAATCTATCCAAACCAGTATCATGGCAATGGGGAAATTCAATCAAAAGCTACTATTATTTAAAAATGTATAATACAATTTTTGACCACAATGTGGTGCTGACCTTTATATATAGTAATGCTAAATAAAGTAATTTATGACAATATTCAAAATGACCAATAGAGAAAAAAATAGGATATCCTTTGACTTGCTTCTATGAGTATAAAGTTACCAAATAGCCATTTTAAATATATCAAGACCACTAGGTGGCACTGTGCCAAAACAGGTAACTCCAGGTATCTCATGGCGGTCACAAAACACACCAAAAAGAAGATGGAGAATGAACGAATGCAAACTAAACTCACACAAGTTGGTGTGTGCACTATGCTAGTGTGTTGCTGCTGTTTTCAGGACATCACTATAGAGTGTGTTTGAATGTTGCTAGGGTGGTGTTCTGTCTGCTATACATTACTTCTGTACATCAACGAGGGCTTTTAATCACCATCAGATGCTGAAACACTCACATCTGGAACGATGACAGTGAGTTTGGGATTGAGTGTGTGATACACCTTCCCAACGGCACCTTTGTAACACCAGAACGGGTTGTACTCCTGTGTGTACTTGGTGTCCGAGTCTCGTGCTGTGGTGAAAATCTTGTACCAGGATGTGGCATTGCTGTAGGTCTCTGGGACACAGTGAGGCGGTTGCCTGAAGAGAATTTGCAAAACAAGGCATACAATTAATCATTCTAGATGAAGGAAACTCATTATTATAATTATACTCAGCACACATACAAACTAATTTACAGAGGAAACCCATAGCTGAAAATATATGGAAATATTTGAGAGCACGTCTTGAAGATAAAAACTAGTGATGGGAAGTTCGGATCATTTTACTGACTCGAGATGAACAAATCTTTTTGAGTAATCTTGTTTTATTCGTTCAATTTGCCAAAATAACATTAAAATGTTATGAGATGCTTCCAAACAGCCCAAACGTTGATCACACTACACACAAGTCAGAGCTAGAATACTACTATACAATGCAATGCTACTAAGGAAGAGAAAATAATCCTTCATTGTTTACCTGGTGTTATATCTATGATTAGCACTAACACTGACAGTCCCATATAAGCTTAAACAATGCGTACAGTCTGAGCCGGAAAGACCCATGATTAATTAACCTTTTGAGTCTCCAGGTTTTTGAGTCGTTCATTCATCACGTGAGAGCATGTCAAGAGATGACTCAAAACCGAAGACTCGAGAGATGAACAGACCAAATCTTTTTCCGGCTCTAAGTGCATATGATTGGCTTATGTCTTTCACGTGATGAACGAACAACTCAAACCTGATAGAGGACTCGGAAAATGAACTAATCTTCTCATCCACCTGCACAAATGTGTGCATGCGCGAATGAACGAATCACTCCCTGAGAGGACTCATCGTTTTCGAGTCACATAAAAGATTTGTTCGAAATGAACGAAACGTTCAAGAACAACCCATCACTAATAAAAATATATTGCAGGAGAAAGTTGTGCAAGAAGTGTACAGCTCCCTCACATAAGCTTATATTTAGAAATATATATATTTATAGTTACAAAATTAAACGCATGAACAATTATAACTTAAAACATTAAAAATAAAAATTACTTCAGCCTGCTAAAAAAAAAATATGTCTAATTTACATTTAATTTAAGTGGAAAGTACAAAAATAACTAAACCCAGATTTAAAATGAATAAAAACTGTATTTTATATCCAGATGTACTCATAAGGGTCACATTACAGTGACAAAGAGGTCTCTTTCTGAATGCAAAAACAAAGGTAAAAATATTAACTACGATTACAAAAAAAAAAAAAGGGTCCTGTCTACAGCATTGATGGGATTGACTAAAATGAAATTAAAATAATCTAAATATAATTGATACAATTGACTTACGATTACATCATATCAATCCATCGTTTTCTATACTTCAATTTTCTCTTAAAACAATCACAATACAAAAAACATCATTATATACATAAATTAACAATTAAACAGCATTTTTCAGTTTAAAGTATGAATATGATAAACTATAATTATTCATAAGTCATGTTTTTTTAATGACCACTAACATATTTTCTGAATTATAAAAAGATAAGATTATAAAGATATAATATAAAAAATATTTATATACTATAAAAATATGTACCCCAAAAAAGTTTTTTTTGCACTAAATAAATTAAGACTTACACTACCGGTCAAAAGTTTGGGGTCAGGTTTTTTTTTCATGTTTTTTTTTTTTTTTTAGAAAATTATTCCTTTCATCAAGGCGGCATTTATTAAATGTAAATAATTGTTACATTGTTAAAAATTTATTACAATTTTAAATAACTGCTTTCATATTGTATGTAGTTTCAAATGAAATTATTCCTCCAGTCATTATTGCTTTTATTACTATTAATAATAATAATAATAATAATAATAATAATAATAATAACAATTAATATTAGAGTGATTTCTGAAGGATCATGTGACTGAAGACTGGAGTAATGAAGCTGAAAATTCATCTTTAATCACTGGAATAAATTATTAAAGATTAAAAATCACTGGAATAAATTATAAAATTAAATTATAAGCTACTTTTGAACAGTTATTTTATAGTGCAATAACATTTCACAAGGGCAGTGCGGTGGCGCAGTGGGTAGTGCTGTCACCTCACAGCAAGAAGGTCGCTGGTTCGAGCCTCAGCATGTTCTCCCCGTGTTCGTGTGGGTTTGCTCCGGGTGCTCCGGTTTCCCCGAAGTCCAAAGACATGCTCTATAGGTGAATTTGGTAGGCTAAATTGTCTATAGTGTATGTGTGTGAATGGGAGTGTATGGGTGGAAGGGCATCCGCTGCGTAAAACATATGCTGGATAGGTTGGCGGTTCATTCCGCTGTGGAGACCCCAGATTAATAAAGGGACTAAGCCGAAAAGAAAATGAATGAATGAATAAACATTTCACAATTTTACAATTTGTACTGTATTTTTTATGAAATAAATGCAGCCTTGGTGAGCAGGATAAGCTTATTTTAAAACATTTAAAAATCATACTGACCCCAAACTTTTGACCGGTAGTGTAAATCAGAACCCAATTTTGACAAAATATGATTGAATGAGAAAGTCTTGAATGACTACTTCAACATCGTATATACAATGTGCTTATATCTACTTTCAAACTAATAATAACCACATACTTGATTTGGTACGGGGTATACAGTTTGTTATATATGCTTTAATTCCATTCCAATCCCATTATAAAATGTACAGATATAACATATATTTATAATTAAAATGTTAATAAAAATTTTTTTTTCCAGTTTGCTTCAATGCTAATGTGACCCATTCTGCATTAGAGCATAAAAAGTTACTTTTTAAATGACATTAAAAGTAATTAGACCTGCCTGTCATGAATGTTAATGTACTGTTTAATTGTAAACAATATCATATTTTTTTATCTATATTAATCTCTAATATTAAAGCAAAAAGCGCTTGCGTCTGAAGCAAGTAGTTGGGGGGAAAATCTAACGTGTGACATTTATTATATTAGATCTGTGCAATTAGGTCTTAACAAACTGCTGCTACCTTTTACTGTGTTCATTCTGCGTTCTTTCTTTTTTACATCTTTGTTTTTACTTTTAAATCACAAAGATAACCAATAACAAAGAACTAGATTTAGGCTATTATTGATAATAAACAAATTGTAATTGGAAAAGTTGCATTGCAATCAGTGTTAGGTACGTTACCTTAAAAAGTAAAGAATTACTAATTACATCATTAAAACTGTATTTAAATTACTTTTCTAATTACCTTGTCTGATAGGTAACTTAATTACTCAATAAGTTAATTAACGGTTTGAAAATGTCATATCACAATTATAGTGATCAAAATGCTTGTAAATGCTTGTTCAACTGTCTGTTTTAGACAGTGGTGACATCTTTAAAATGATTTGTTTTAATAAAGTTATATTTAGCACGAAAAAGATCTAGAGAGCAATTATGAAGAACAAACCATTCTTATTCTTATTCCAAAAAGAGAGCATTACATTTATCTGTTTATAACCTTTTTCCAAAGAAATGTCTTCAAAGCAAAAAATGTTTAAATAAAAATATTTGGAAAGAGAGCCAGCTTTAAATCATGCTTAATATTGATCAACACTTCTGCCATGTCTCCTTTCCTTATTTAGACAATGCTGCAAAATCCATCATCAAGATTTACCGCGGGTTAAAAAAATTGTGATAACGAAACTTGGTTATCATAATAATTGAGGGTGCTTTCACACTTGGTTCAATGGCCTGGTCTGAACCCAAGTTCGATTGTCCCCCCTTGCCACCTTCTCGGCTGGTTTGTGTTCACAACGTTTTTTTTTCCCTTCTAAGCCCGGTTTCCCGGTTCATTTGACAAGTGTGAGTGCTACGAATCAGGCCCAGGCGCGGTTCAGTTGGCTGCCCTGGCCTGGTTGGAAGAGGTGTGCCAGAGCACGGTTCAATTAGGCTTTGGTACGCTTGTAGTGTGAGCGTAAAGAGCACCTGAGTGTGAAACTGAAGACGCAACGTCACTTTTAAGGAACAGTTTCATATGAATTTATTAATCATTCTTACTTTTCAATGAGCGTGAACTGTCATAGTTTATTAAAGACGCAAACCCCTCGCTGCACGTCAGCTGATACCTACAGCAAACCTCATAATACGTGCAGCACGATGACTTTATGAACATTTATGAGCGTCAAAAGTGGTGGATCTGTTCAGCAAAATATTTGACCTCGTGTCACTGCATCCCAAACGATGAAAAATAATACAAAATGATAAAACCAAAGCAATCTCCACTGTGCTGAGCGAGAGAGCTGCTCTTCCTGTTACACTGAACTGAACAGTCGCATCATCGATGACATAAGCGCACTCTGGCTCGGAAGGCAAAATGCAGTGTGAGTGCAGGCCGACAGGGGAGAGGGAAGGGGGGACAAGCACGGTTCAAGGCAACTGTACCTAGTGTGAGTACGCCCTTATAGACTGATAATGAAAGGGCACAAAAACTAGAAACACCTTTTAAACCCCGGTACACTTGCGTCATCAAGCTGCTGTTGTGTGTACAGCTGTTGCTAGGTGACGGCCATGAAAGCTAAGGCACTAAAATATAAATACGTATGCACACCGTGGTCGTTCTGCTTTTACGAAACCTTTTGGTAACAAACAGAGAGCGACTTGCATCTATCTGCCGCAAAAAATATTAAAAACTTTCAGAACGTAATGCGATGTCTGCAGAAGTTGTTTTTGGAGGAGACAAGCAGACATTTTCACTGTGTTTGCCCTGGCTCAGTCCCACTTGTCACCAAGGTACAGTACGTGATACACAGAAATACACACGAACGAACGTTATGAAAACTAAAGTTTGTTGTACAGTTGGCGGTTCACTTCCGTTATTTGCTACGATGGCATTCATATCAGAAGTGAACGGGACCAGAGTTCGTGCAAACCGTACCCCAGACCACCTCTTTCAGGTGAACTCGGGTACGGTTCGCAGGTGCACACCCGAGTTCAGAAGACATCGTTCACACTAGCTAAACATACCGAACTCTGACGTCAAACAAACCCGGTGCAGACCAAAAGTGCTAGTGCAAAAGCACCCTAAAATTTGAAACGGTATTACAAAACAGTCAAAAAATGTACTATGATTTACCGTAAGAAACCAGTAATCTATGACAACTATGACAACACTAGTTTGTAGAGACACTTACACTGTGACTGGGAAGACATTACTGGCTGCTGTGACGGTCATACAGGTGCTGAAGACCATCTGCTCACAGCGGCCATGCAGAACACACTCATCCGAGTTCCAGGCTACCGGCAGTGTGAAAGTGATGTTCATCTCTTCATGGGCCTCTCTGCCTTTAATGACACAAACACACACACCCACCCACACACAGTCAGCATGTTCTGCTAAACAAAGGGAGCTTAGATGCGCCTGCAAGTGATATCTAGAAGGTATTCAGCTCTGGCCTCTCTCCCACTGTTATCCCTTGGTGGACAATGGACCATTGTTATAATTGGACTACGTTCAAAAACAACCCCAGGAAAAAAACACATCACAGTAGTGACGTTTCTCTCAGATGTGTAGGGCTGAAACATCCTTAGAGGTTTAATTTTGTTCTCAATTTGTACACATGCAGACTTTTTTTTTCCTCCGAAATATATTGCGATTTGAATACAATTTCTCAAGATGACAGCTCAATTTAAAAAAGAAAATCATAATTTTACACTGATTGTGATGATTTTGCAAGGGAGTGAATCAGCAAAAATATAATAAGCAAATTATAAATAAATTAATTAAATAGAACAAAGATACAAATTAAATAAACAGTTTTGTAATAACTGTTGTAATAAATGGTTTTCTGGAGTCTAATAGTTTTGCGGTACAAAAATGGAATAATCGAATGTAAAATTATACTTTATAAAGAAGTCAACATTTAATTCAACATTCAAATCTTGATCCAAAGTTGTCCTAAAACTATTCAACGTTCATTCTTGTCTAAAGACAATTTTGAAAACCTTTCTTTTTTAATCTGCCTCAAATCTTGACTACTTTAGTCTTCATTATAGAAATGATTAAATACAATTAATCATTGTTAATTGTTTGTTTACAAATATCAGAACTTCTAGTGCTCAAATGGGTTAAATTTGCGTGAAATCATACATAATCACAGACCTTAAATAAACCTTTCTTTGTTCTGAACTGTGCTTTCTGGTTATGAAATTTATGCAGACCATAAATTTCATTAGAACTGCTGGAGTCATACAGCCTTCTGGTTGGAAAATATGTTGTACACCATTAGTCAAAAGTCTGAAGAGGTCTGAAAGACTGTTTCGGACTAAATCTATTTTTTATTTATAGATGCATTTTATCCAAGAAAAATGTACAGTCTACATACTTTCATTATTTTTAAAAAGTATTACTATTTTAACAATAACAAAAAAAGCAAGAGGTATAATTATTGTTATTATCTATTCACACAGTTACGAGCCTTAAAACACACGCAGACTAGGGCTGCATGATACGATATTGGAAAAAATAAGTGATATTATATATTTTTTATTAGCTATGTTTTTAAATAATTTGTTTATTTAATGATATTACAATAAAAAGGTAAAATATATATTTTCAGGTATAATTAATTCTAATTCAGAGCTAAAAATGTTGTCAAGGTGCAAACATTTAGTCTTTAAAATGCTATAAAATGGGTGAAAGCCTTAGCAGATATTCTGACTACGATTGGCTGTTGTCATTTTCCTCACTTCCGTCATTAGTATTTATTTTCAGTTTTGGGTTCACCTTTGAGCCGCTTTAGCCAATAGCAGAACAGGAACTACTAGGGAGGTGGGGATAAAGATAGTAAGGTCCCATCTGATTGGTGAAATTTAGATAAATAACCAATGCATAAAATCAAGGTAATTTATCACACGTCTATATTACATATACTATTATTGCGATGATTATTCTGTGCAGCCCTAATGCAAACTATAAACTTTATTATTATGGTTAAACATTGCAGTGGCTCCACAAAGCACATTTGTTCTGGACTGTGGTTCCTGGTATTTATAATTTCAACTCAACATTGCAGCTCCTGTGAGTGATGTGACTATTGCGGATGTTTACATTGCGATATCAATGCTGAAACGATATATTCAAATACTTCAAAATTTAATTTCCAACAAACACCCACACAAAGGACAAAAGATACATACCAGCAAGGCCAACTTGCTGCCCAAGCACACTGGCATAAAGGTGAGTAATGTTGCGCGAGTAGCCACCGAATGGCCTCAGCGGATCCAGAGTCAGTGTGATGGCCACAGAGATGTTAATGGGACCCGGGTCCTCCAGTAGGGGTGGCGACTGGGTGCTGGATCGTGTCTGACTGCTGGTGACTGTGCTCTCTGGCGTGATGGACTCATTCAAGCCATGCTTGAGCGTCTCGTTTTCAGAGATGCAAAAGTCAATCTCATTGAATCGGAGAAGGAATGTGTTCCAATCCTACGGGGTAAATAAATGACACAATGGTCACAAAAATGATGAAACAAAGCTTATTTCCAGCATTTCATGTACAATATTTATGTATTTATGGTCAGGCATTCTCATGTGCACACTGAAACAACTCAAAGATTTTTTCAGTAGCTTGAAATAAGTTTAGAAATGGGTCACCCATATTGTTTTACATACAACACCACGAAAGAAAGTTTGAGATTAGTCGGATTGTTTTGAAAGAATTTAATATTTGGCAAGAGTGCACATATTTCTTTCAGTAGAAACAGATTTTATTTTTAATACTGTGCATGTAACACTTTTCATATCACTACCTTAAATAAATGCTGTTTTCTATTAATTTATATAAAGTTTCTATTCATCAAAGAATGCTGTAAAATAGTATCACCGTTTCCACAAAAATATGAAGTTTTCATTTTCATTTCAATAAGTTTTCATTGTTGAAATTGAACAATAATGCTCCTTGATCATCAAATCCTCATATCAGAATGATTTCTGAAGAATCATGTGACACTGAAGACTGGAAAAAAGACTGCAAAATTCAGCTTGGGCATCGCAGAAATAAATGACATTTTAAAATAGAATAATGATAAAATAGAGTCAATAGTCATTTTAAATTGTACAAACATATTCCAATATTACAGTTTAACTGTATTTTGATCACATAAATGCTTGGTGAAACATCTTATAAAATATATTTTTAAAAATCATACAATTACCAAACTTTTGAATGGCACTGTATGTGAAACAGATGGTATATTATTTTGAGTTTCAATGTCTGCAATCAATGGATATGTTTTCATCGCAATTACAAAATTAACTGAAATAAAAAATAAATTAAAGAAGAAAAAAAAACGTCCCACAATTCTGAATAAACAACTTATTAGTATAACATGGTTTCTGACAAAATGTTAATAGTTTATTTAAAAATATTAATTTAAATTAATTGCTTTTAAATAGTTTGAAAGAATAGTTCATTTATAAAGCCTTCACTTGTTTTATTACTCAATGAATCAGCATTTTATTTATTTATTTATTTATGTATCAGCAGCATTGACTATATTCATGGCAAAACATATAGTAAATATACAATATATAACATACAATCATATTAGTTTCTTAACAAACATACATTGTACAAAAAACAACAACAACAACAAAAAACATACAAATAGCAACAACACTAAAAAGAGTAATATACAACCTTTTAGTTTGATTAAAGATAAATATTCTAAAATGCTAAAAGGTGCTCCAGAAGGCACCTTTTCAAACATTTCACTTAAAACATTTTGAATCAGCATTTTTTTAAAGAAATCTCTTTAAAAAATTATTTAATGACAGCGGGTTTTTTTACAGTTACTTGTTGCCATCTACAGGCACAAAATAAATTGATACAATGTTTATTTGAATTATCAATTTTCAAAAGGGTTAATTTTTAATAAGTGATAATTTGAACAAAGAAATAACTTAGTTTGGAACAAAAAAACAAAACAATAATATATTATACATAGTTAGTTCTATGCCTATACTGCTGTGATTGTACAGCTGAAATGCTGTCATTTAGAAATAAGATAGTGTCTGAATGACACCAAGTAATGATTAATAGTGCAGCTCTGAAATACAGTACATAAATATTAAAATAGCACTGGCCTACTAATCATTAACCAAAACACTGACAGGTATTTTCAATGGTTCTCTCACATTCTGGGTTATTTCCTACCTCAGTCATCTCAGGTGATTTGATCTCCTTGATCTTAAAGAAGTATCCTATAGTGAGGAAAGCGATGGCCACAGCACTGACGCTAACCATAAAAATGACCAGCGGAGGACGGTTACTTATATAGGTCTTCAGATTCTCCAGTGGATTCAACAACAACACCTGCAACAAAACAAAAAATCAACAATGGCATTGCATGAATCTAAAGAGGTGAATTACAATTAATTCCTGTCATGATCTCAAAATAAGAAACGGTTTGTATTCTCAATCCTACCTGTAAGGCACAAAGGTATGCCCCACACTAGCATACAACTCTCTTAATCGACATTTTGATTTTATTAGCTTATTTTTCCTCTCTTAACTTTGTATAATAGCTGAATTGTAAAGTTTCACACACCTACAAGCCAAAACTCCAATAGTATTTGTTGTCTAGCTTGTGACACACAATTATCATATGAAAAAGGGTAAAAAAAAAAAAAAAAAATCCAAAAAGTACTGCCGCTTGAGAATGTTTAGAGGAATAAATCTCTGTAGACTGCATGGAAAACAACCCGAGATGATGCAAGTACAGTGTGTAGAACTCCACAACCCACACATATAAACCAACTCAAAAAAACAAAGGCTGAATGAGTTAGTAAAAAGTATTAAGACAGTCTATGATAAGTAAACACCCTGAGCTCTTGTACACGGCTGAAAAAGTTCACTAAAAAAACACCACCAAAAGACAAATCTGATTAATTTATGCAAGTAATGACATTAAGCCATAAGCCATAAAGAAACAGCTTTTTTTTCCCTTAAAACAATAGATCACCTAAAAGTGAAAATGCTGTCAATAACTTATCACTCTGATGTCTGAAAGTAGGGCTGCACGATATTGGAAAAATCAAACATTGCAATATTTTGTTATTCTGCGATATATATTGCGATATGAATACATTTTCACCAGATGCATAGATAAAAACAATAAAGAAATGATACAGATGAAATAAAAAGTGTTTTATCATTTTCCGAGGAGTCTAACAGTATTCAGGTATACAGAAACAAAATAATCAAATGTAAAATAATACTGCACAGTCTTCATGGTATGCATAATAATAACAACAATTAAATTGTTTTTAAAAGTTACAAACGGTACAATTTGTACCGTCTGAATGTTTTTGAAATTCTCATACCGTCAAAGGTCTCAAAAACACATGCAAATGATAAATCATAATACAGACTCAACATTCTACATCCTGCGAGTGACTATTGTGAAAGATCACATTGGGATATTGTGCTGAAACGATATATTGTGTAGCTCAATCAGAAAGACCGTTGTTCATTTTCGGAACACAAATTCAGATATTTTAGATGAAATCTGAGTGCTCTTTAATCCTCCATAGACATCAACAACCCCGACTTGTTTTAAAGTTCAAAAAGGTAATAGAAACACTGCCAAAACATTCGGTGTTTAAGTTCATTAAATCACAATGTTATAAAAACTACAAGAATACATTTGTGCGCCCATAAAACAAAAATGATACATTTATTCAACAGTTTCTTCCCCTCAGTGTCAGTATAGGGCGTGCGATCCAAACTAAAATAACGACTTTATACTAGTGTTCTTCAGTGTCGGTTCAGGGCAAGCGTTCCTGAGAGCACCGTGCACTGTAAAGTCCAATTTATACTTCAGCATTGAGTGTTCATTGTACACCACGGCCCATACCCTGCACATAGCCAACACCATTGTGCGCATTTATACTTCTCTAACATTACATGTACTGTAACAGTACTTCAAACTCTCACTCATTCTGGGAAGAAAGAGGAGGGAACTGACAAAAAGTTCAAACAACTTTAAACATAAAATAAAGAGGACATCCGGAGGTCCTCTGTGGGTGTCGGGACTTGTTCTTAAAGCCTCCCACCAACAGCCTTGCTAAACTCCCACAGCTCTCGGTCACACCCACACTTAAGCCAGCTATACCAAGTCGGCCAATCACAGATCTTGTGCAATGCATCAGCGCAACATGTAGGCTGCATCCGCAATCGCTTACTACTCAAGTAGGTACGACATTTTGAATTTGAATTTACAACACGACCGTTAGAAAAGCATGTTCTATATAGTATAATTGTGAGTAGTATGAATGGAACTCGGACTTACTACATCCACCTTTTCTCATTATCACTTGACCTACCCGCGTTAGTTGCTATGCTTTACTCCCATTTATGAATTCTCTTGTGTAGCATCATAAGACAGCGTAGCGTCCATCAGATGCGCACTTCAGAATCTCACCGGAGGTAGTAGGTCATCCGGATACTTCTCGCATACCGTTTTAAAAATACTATGAATTTGGACATAATACTCGGCTCACGTACTGTTTTTAGCGTACTATATAGTACGGAAGTATGTGATTTTGGACACAGCCTACGGTTTGTTTATGTTTTTGAGACATGTGCATCAGGGTGTGACAAAGTGTACATATTCAACTCATTCATTCATTCATTCATTTTCTTTTCGGCTTAGTCCCTTTATTAATCTGGGGTCGCCACAGCGGGATGAACCGCCAACCTATCCAGCATATGTTTCACGCAGCGGATGCCCTTCCAGCTGCAACCCATCACTGGGAAACATTCATACACACTCATTCACACACATACACTACGGACAATTTTAGCTTACCCAATTCACTTATACCGCATGTCTTTGGACTTGTGGGGGAAACCGGAGCACCCGGAGGAAACCCACGCGAACACGGGGAGAACATGCAAACTCCACACAGAAATGCCAACTGACCCAGCCGAGGCTCGAACCAGCGACCTTCTTGCTGTGAGGCGAACGTGCTACCCACTGCGCCACCGCGTCACCCCATATTCAACTCAATTTATTTATAAAACACAGGAAGTTTTTTTTATTTTATGCATATATACAATTTGTATAATATGGAAGTCTACTCTAATTAAGTTTACACAACATACAATAGTGCCCTGCCACTTTTTAAAGTTTTTGGTTCTGGAATTATTTGTGCCTTAAAGATTTTTTTTCTTGTATAAGAGTTAAAGTCATGAACCAAACTAACCAGCTACAAGGTGAAATCAAAGCATTACAAACTTGAAGCAAAAAAATTACTATATATTAAAATAGATTAATTTATAGAGTAAATTCAAATAGTACAATACTTAAAAAGAACTATAAGCACAAGAAGCACTGTGAATAAAAATCATTTTTAAATGTAGAATTTAAAATATTTTATTTAAACGTTTATTATATAAAGACACAATATAGCATGCATTACAAAACAATAATAAAAATGCATGTTACACATAAAAAAAAATTATTAAAAAAACTAACTTTTAGTTATTAATCATCTAAAGTTACGGTTATCACTCTTGGTGCGAACTGGCCTTAAAAGGATAGTTTAATCACCCTGATGTAGTTCTAATTCCATCCTAATGCCACCTTTCTTTCTGAACCAAATGAGAAATTGTCACTCTCATGCTTATGATGGTAATGAATAGTGAGTGTCAAGCATTAAGCTTATTAAAAAAAAAAAGAGTGATAAAGTGTTCTGGAGATATATTATAGTGTTTGGTGAAAAGCAAATGAAATTTATTGTATTATAACTGAAAAAGCTGATCATTAGACTATTAACTACAACCTTCCCCAAGAAAAGCACACAGGTTGGGAGAGATATTACAATAAACAGAAATGTGACCAAAACACATTCCACATACTCCCTTCTCAGAGATAAATATACTAACTTTTGTGTTTACCATACAACAAGGCATCATATTAATCCATGAACTGTTATTGTAACTTTAATCTGACAGCTGGAATTTCAGCCCTGAAGTAACAACATATTTTCAAGGAAGTGCACATAAAGACAAACTGTCAGCTCATTACCATATTCTTAAGAACAACTGGAACGTACAACATGCATCACATGACGGGACCATTATGTACATTTTTTACATCTCTCAAAGTTTAATATTGGTCACTGTCTGATCACCATTCGTATAATATTTCACTTATGAAAAAGTTATGCAAACAGCACATTTTTTTTTTATATTTCCATTTGTAGTGCAAAAAAAGAAAGAATAATTCAAAGTTTCTCTGAATTTATGTATCAAAACTGTGTTTGAGTAAAACATAACTTTTTTTGTTTTATTCTGTAAAACACTGATGACATTTCTTTCAAATGTAAAACTAAAATGTTAAGAGTAATATTTAAATGCATAATATTAAAAAAGATGTCATGTTTTCAGACATCGTTTATTAGACAACAACAATACCAATGTGTTAACTTAAAAATAAAAAGTGTTAATAAAACTAATATTTTGTTTTCAATCAATTAGAACAAATGAAAACATTTGCTATTCTGACCAATTGTCAAAAAAAAAAAAAAAAAAAGCTGTAAATAACGAAGAAACGTCATCATACATACATCATACATTTAATGGAATAAAACCAATTTAAACATTTTGTTCATGTTTCCCAGAGATGGGTTGTGGCTGGAAGGGCATCCGCTGCGTAAAACATATGCTGGATAAGTTGGCGGTTCATTCCGCTGTGGCGACCCCAGATTAATAAAGGGACTAAGCCGAAAAGAAAATGAATGAATGAATGAAAAAATGCTATCAGACCTCAGACCTTTATAGAATAAAACAAATATTAGCATTTTATTCAAACCCACACCTAATAAATCATATGAACCTAATAAATCCTAATAAAGCATATGAACTACGCATTTTCAAGTGGTTTCATTATTTATAGCTGTGCATTTATAGTGTTGTGTTGTATAGCATTCATCAGAATAAAAGTGTTTTTCTATTTATCTTTATAATTTTTAGTTTACATAGCTGTGGTCAAATACTGAATTGCACATGTGCCACCTCACATTGCCAGGGGTAAACAATTACTGAAATGTCATTTCTGTTTTGCTACAGCCACATTTGCTCTGCTGAAATGACAATTACTATTAAGAATAAGAACAACAGACAAACGAGAAAAAAAGTACATACAATGACGATAACATAAAAAAACCTGAGCTCACGCAGTGTCTGAAAACATTCACAAATACAAACATCAAAAAACACCAAAAAGACAAACTGAATTAAATCCTGTAAATAATGACATTAAACCACTATAAGGAAACAGCTTTTTTCCCTTAAAGAGACAGATCACCTAAAAGTGAAAATTGTCAATAATTGATCACTCTGATGTCTGAAAGTAGGGCTGCTCTACATTGGAAAAATCTAACATTGTGATATTTTGGTATTCTGCGATATATATTGTGATATAAATACATTTTCCCCAGATAAAAACAATAAAAGAACGATAAAATGAAATAAAAGAGTTAATCATTTTTATTTAACATAGCTGTGGTCAAATACCGAATTCCACACGTCACCTCAAGCTGTCAGGGAAAACTATTTCAGAAATGCTATTTATGATTTGCTAGAGTCATATATTAGTTCTGCTGAGATGACAAATACACTTAAGAATTTACAACAAACCGATGAGGGGGGAAAAAAAGTACATACAATGACGATAGCATTTTTTTTTTTACACACAAAATATCTCTTCCTCATACGATGTAAACAAACCGGAATCGTATGTTACATTCGAAAGAAACATGAATCACTGCTGCTAATTTCCCTACGATTCCATCGCTACTTTGCAGATAGCACTAGGGCTCTAACTGACAGGTACACTCTGCGATGTTCCCTTGGCGTGTATCATATTTGTTCCCAGACTGCAGCCGCTGCCGATGGCCTGAATCTCTCGACCTTCTTAGTCACAGTCTGCGGCACATATCGGGCTGTCAAATCTACACGACGGCTCAGTGCTAAATACTAGTGAGCTACCAACCAAAACAGTATCCTTAGGACATCGCTGACAAGTCTTGTGACACCCGTAAATGGAGTACAGGAAGAAAGCTCAATAGGTTTTGACACACGTCCGACGTCTAGCTGCTTGTGTTAGCTACGAGCTCCATTCTGAACTACATGTATTACTACAAATCTCACACACACAACTATGAGTCTCGTAACACCCATTGTGCTTATCTATTATCATGCAACCACACACAGCCACACAAATATGACATGCTAAGGGATTTTCTTGAAACAAGCTGGAAATCTCAAACTCACCATTTTGGCTCCGCGAGTGCGCACGACAGCTGCAGGCGGCTAACGCTAACAGACTCAAAGCCTAGCGGGCCTGAGCAACAAACAAACAGCTTACAGCGGTGCAGGAGTTCACAACACTCCTTCCCATTATTTGCAAGTACGTTATAATAATCTCGAAACACGGTTTTGTGTGGCCTTGCGACTGGGAAGCGGGGTGCTGGTAGACGGAAGCTGACTGTGGATGCCTTCTGTGTTTAGGAACCAGGAGAACCAATCGCGTTACTTTCACTTCTCGACGCACGCCTCGATCACGCGGGGCGGGCCTTAGCACAGCGCTGACAATGCCATTGGCTTATGTAACATTACAAGGGCTGTGATTGGATTGTACTTCTGTCAATTACGCCGATCGCTTGGCTGGTGTTGAAAATGTGGCGGGCGCTAATATGAAGTCTTGAAAATGATTCTCAGGATGAAAAGATACCCAGAAGACCTCAAGATAAGCGTGTTCTGATGGGCTTTCAAGCCATCTGGTGAGCAGATTCGTTGGTGTTTTTAAGATGTTTAACGTAGCGTTGTTATTAGCTCCTTTTGATAACACAGCTAACGTTATTGGTTGTGTTCTCAATCTGTATTTAGGGAGTCATGGTGGTCTTGAGGGAAGGAATCTGCCCTGGAATAAATGAGGACTTTATTAAGGCTTTACAGACGGAGGATATCAGAACAGGTGTTGATTTTGAACATCACACTTATAAGAACACGTGGTTTTAGTTAATGTTATTATTCTTAATGCACTAATAAGAAATACTACAGTAATACTGCTATTGTTTTTATGGCTGCTAACCATAGGTGCTTACGTACCTACAACAGTAATACGTCGAACGTAATGTAAAAAAATATTTCCACTTGTACTGTTTCTTTTTTTTTTTTTTTTTTACATTGTGAGGACATTTCTAATTTAATGTGTGTGTTTGTTTTTTACTATTTAAGAGCAGTAAGGTTGGGTAAATAACTTTTTTTTTATTCAGTTACTAATTACATTACATTAAAATTGTATTTAAATTACATTGTCTGAGAAGTAATTGAATGACTTGACTCAATACTACTAAAATCCCTAAAAAAACACATAGGCAATAGAAAATACACTTAATGCTTTATGTTTGAGTTGAACATGGCCTTTTAGCTTTATTAAAATAGATATAAAAGTTAAATGTATGTATCAAAACTGGAAACATTAAAACATGAATTTCTTACTCAAGTTGTTTCTTTAGCATTACTCTTACTCTGAATTTATACCATACATTATCATGACTATTGCTTCTTAAGCATGTGCAATTTTCTTGATAAATGTCACCCCGTTTAATTGGAAAAATAGAATTATTATGAATTATTAGTATAGCAAAAAATACATTTACTCTGCTTCTCTGAATTGATTTATATGGTTGAATATATGTACAGTATTTAAGCCACGTATATTATATCTAATTAAATGACCTAAAATGAAACGCTATCCCATACTTTTTAGCAGATAAATAATTTAATTACAGTAACTAGTCAGTAATTACACCCAGTATGACTATTCAGCAGAATGTCACATTGTGTGTTGTTCCAAAAAAAGAAAAAAAAGAGTGTGATTTTTGAGCAACATGAATAGATAATGACAAGACTATTCATTAATACGGTCTAAACACTACACAGAGATTAATACACTTTACTTCAGCATGGTATTTTGCTCATAGTCTTATAATAATAATACATGTTTGATTCTTGCAGTTGAAGACTTTGTCTCATGGAATCCAGAAGAACTTGCGCAAAAGTGTTCGTTGTCTTACAAGGTTTGTGGAATTACCTTTTTTCAGTCTGCCAGATTCCATACTTCAGCTAATACCTAATCGGGCCTCACCTTTATTTACCATTATTCTTCACAGAGACGGTGGAACTATACTAAACTGAACAGTGTTAACTAAATACTGTGTGTGTCTTTCATCTTTCAGGCTTTAGTAGCTGTTCGGCGTGTGCTTTTGGCTCAGTACACTGCTTATCCCATCTCTGGAGCTGATCTCTATGAGGAGCTCTTGAGCTCTACCGCAATTCTGTCTACTGGCAGTCCCAGGTCATACACACACACACACACTGAGAGAGAGAGAGAGAGAGAGAGAGAGAGAGAGAGAGAGAGAGAGAGACACACACACAAACCAACATGAATTAATATTTATATATATGGTTACAAAAATATTATAAGTATGTTATGCATATTATAAGTTTGATCACAAATGACAGTGAAAATTGTATTTTATAGAAAGCTTAACTGGAGAAAACCAGTGTATTGTGCATCTCTAATATGCGGCTCTGTATATTTGGATGATTTGTAATATGATTTATTGTAATATATAAATTGATGATATTCTTTGGGGAAAAGTACACAAATGGAAGTTACAGCAGAGAATTACAATAGAAGTATTAATTTCTGAAAGTGACACTAAATTTGTGTCACACTGAAGATGACAGTAAATATTCAGCTTTGCCATCACAGGAATAAATAAAATTGTAGATTTTTTTTTTTTTAAATAGAAGCTTAAATTTATTATTTAATAATGTTAATGTTTTTGATTAAATATATTTAGCCCTAGTAAGCATAAGAGACAAATTTTAAAAACTATTCTATCTATCTATAGGTCGGGTCTATCTATCTGTCTGTCTATCTATCTATCTATGGGTGTATCTATCTATCTGTCTTTCTGTCTGTCTATTAATCCATGCATCCATCTATCTATGGGTCTATCTAACTATCTATCTATGTGTGTATCTATCTGTCTATCCATCCATGGGTCTGTCTATCTATGGGTGTATCTATCTGTCTGTCTGTCTATCCATCCATCCATCTATGGGTCTATCTATCTATCTATTGTATTTATTATATTATATAAATTGTATAAATACAGTTTAAAGGCTTAGGCCCAGTATTATTCTTTTTTAATTAATAATTGAATTAACTAAAATAAATAATAACAATAATAAAATGCTGCGAAACATTTATATTTTAATGTTTTGTTTTGCACAAACATTTTAAACGGCAGTGATTTGACAACAAGGATCGTGTGACTGAAGTCTGGAGTAAACATTTAGCTGTCATCACATTAAAAACACATTAAACAGAAGCAATTATTTAAAATTAAATATATAATTTAATCAATGTTACTGTTTCCTTAAAAAAACAAAAATTGATTATAGATTCCAACTGGTGTGTCTGTATTTTCTTTTTCACTAAAGCCGTGTGCAAAAATGTGCTGTCTTGTCTTCAGTTTGGACAAGCTGTTGGATTCTGGGCTGTACACGGGGGAAATAACAGAGCTGACAGGAAGTCCTGGGAGCGGGAAAACACAGGTGACCTTATGTCCTGGAAACTGTCCTCAGTTACTTAGTCCTGCCCTACAATGTCAAAGTCCACCCTTGCTTTTATTACCTGCTACGGTTGGGTGGGCAAATCCGTGGGTGTTCAATAATGCTCTGTGTCTCCCTATCACTTTGCAGGTGTGTTTTAGTGTTGCAGTTAATATATCACACCAGCTGAAGCAAACCGTGGTTTATATTGACACAAAGGGTGGTATGTGTGCCAACCGACTGCTTCAGATGCTACAAACCAAGACCCCTAATGAGGAGGAGCAGGTAATCAAAGTGAAATGTATTAGTAATTGCTATTTTGTTTATTCAAATATGTAAAGGGAGATTTGTCACAACATGTCAATGATTGAGATGCCCTTACAATGGAAGTGAATGAAGCCAAACAGTAAAACTTACAATTTTCTACTAACATGCCGAACATTTCTAAGAACAGTCAGATATGGTTCCAGCTGGACTTATCATCGCCACTCACTTTCTCCATGAAATTTATTTATTGCAGTTTTTTGTTATTCAACCAAGTAAATATTAGAAAAAAAGAAGTCTTCTCAAAACAGAAATATCCGATGTTCCTCTGAAGTGCAGTTTACATCACCAAGGCAATGGCTGACGCATTTGTATTGCATTCCAAAAAGCTCGGTCATCAGCACTAGCATGGAAAATGAAACCGTATCCATGCTGACTTGTCCAGATCGGCACAGAGTTGGAATGGTTAAGCAAAGAGAACCACTCGGCCTGATAGTGGAAAAGCAGCTAATGTTACCAGGTTTTATTCCCATATTCGCATATATGCATTAGGGCTGCACAAAATATCGTTTCAGCATTGATATCGCAATGTGATAATTTGCAATAGTCACATTGCGAGTATATGCAATGTTGAGTCTGAATAAAAAATTAATCATTTTGCTTGCGTTTTTTGAGGCCTGTGACTGTGTGAGGGTTTTAAAAGCATTCAGGCATAAGAAAATCTATCGTTTGTAACTTCTGAAAAATTAATAACGATTAATTTTATGGAATTGTTTATAAAAACGAAGACTATGCAGTATTATTTTACATTTGATTATTCAATTACTTTATACATGAATACATTTTGACTCTTCGAAAAATAATAAAAGTTTATTTAAATAGCATATTTTTCTTTATTGAATTTATCTATGCTTGTAGATTGTTTATTATATTTTATGCACTCCCCTACAGAATCTTCCCAATCAATTTATATTATAGATTCTTTACAAACATTTATTCAACTTATCTAGTTAAATTGTATTCAATATACATCACAGAATAAAAAAATTGCAATGTGTAATTTTTCCAATATCGTGCAGCCGTAATATGCATATTCGCCACATAACGTAAATTTGTGTGTAATGTAAAATCGCCGTTCAATCATTTCTGTGTAAAGTTATTTTTAACACTTAAATAAAATGTTTTAAACTTCTTTACAGTTAAAGGGACCCATTTACTCATTGTAATGTTTCATTGTAACTTCAGTTTTAGCGATTTTATGCTATAATTACTGTTTTACTATATGCTACTTTCTGAAAAATTGCTTTTTTTTTGTTTTGTGTGAGACCATGATTTGTTTTTGTATAATTTTGATATTTATAGAGTCTAATTAATGATCTAAACTGAAAAATACAGTATGATCAATATAAATTGTGCAATTTGCTTAAAAAAAAACATTTTTTAAAAATTCAGATTAAAAAAAACATTTAACACAAACAACTAAAATGGATTTAAACATCTTTACAGTTAGTTTAAGGGACCCATTTACTCTTATTGTACTCTGTTTCATTGGAGAAAATGAATGTCGTTTTTATTTTCAGAATCTGACTATTGCACTCTGTTGTATTGCATTGAAACAGTCTTGTACAGATTTTTATTTTATTTTTTAATAAACAGATGGAGGCACTTCAAAAAATCAAGGTGTTCAGAGTATTTGATGTCTTCTCTTTGCTCGCATGTCTTCAAAACCTGAGAACGACTGGCCTTCAGAAGGTAGGTACTGGTCTATATGAAAGACTATTGATAAGTGTTTTTTGTAATCCTTGACTGTGCCTCAGACGTCTGTTGGAGGCGGATCAGTCAAAGCACTGATGGTGGATTCAGTCTCTGCTGTGCTCTCATCCATCCTCGGAGGGAAACAGAATGAGGGTATTTGTTTATAGTATTGCATGATGCTATGTTCTAATACTTTAGCTTATGCATCAGATGTCTCATATCCGCTGCTTTACATCAGGTATGTCGCTGCTTATGCAAGTTGCTGGGGAGTTGAAGATGATCGCCAAAGATTGTAACGTCGCTGTACTGGTATAAACCTTTTTTTTTTTTTTTTTTTACTCTTATGGAGAATTTGGTAGCATTAGCCGCTTTTCCACTATCAGGGCAAGTGGTTCTCTTTGATTAACCATTCCATTTATGTGCCGATCTGGACAATTCAGCATGGATAAGGTTTCATTTTCCACGGTGGTGCTGGTGACCGTGCTTTTTGGAATGCAATACAATTGCGTCAGCCGTTGCCTTAGTGATGTAAACTGCATTACCAGGGTATCCGCGGGGTCTTAAAATGTCTTAAATCTCAAAAGCAAAATTTTAGGCCTTAAAAAGTCTTAAATCTACTGAAATGTTGTGTTGTAGGTCTTAAATCTTTTTTTAACAGTTCCTAAATTTCCTTTGTTCATGTATAGCTACCCAATCTGGCCATTAACGACCATACAATCACCAACAATCCATCTCAATAAAACTTTAACTTTTTATTTAAAAATAGCATATAATTACTTTCCTTACAGTAACATTTGCTTAAAAGTTCTCCATTTATTTACTGTTGAGGATACTGACCTGACCTATATTTTTTATTATTAAATTATTATTATTGTAGACTGAAGTAATTGACAGCTATGTTTTGTTCTATTTTTGGTAAGGGTTCGTGAATGGATATATTTTGAAAATTAATAATAATAAAAAAACTAATTCAAACAAAATTATTATTATTGTATTATTAAATGTATTAAATTTTAATCATTTTTTGATAGGGCAAGTGAAAATATTTTCTAAGTGGGATATAAAAAAAAATCCTTAGCATTTAGCCCTGTATAAGTCTAAAATTTCATTCATAATGGTCTTAAAAATGTCTTAATCTTAAATTTAACTTGGTAAAACCTGCAGAAACCCTGATTAAAGCGGAAGATAGGATATTTATGTTTTGCAGACTTTTATTTTTACTTGGTTGTATAGCAAAAAAAATGAAATAAATAAATAAATTCCATGGAAAAAGTGAGTGGCGATGACCAGTCCAGCACGGTTGTCTAACCATGCCCAGAATTCTGGGCAGGAAATGGTTTGTAATACAACTGGAACTGTATGTGACTGTTCTAGAAATGTTCGGCATGATAGTGGAAAAGCAGCTATTATGTAATTATTAAAATTGTTGTTTCCAGATCAGTAGAAGTCTATGAATAAACACTGCTAGGCATGTTAAAAACATAGTGTTCCCTTACCATTGTATTATGGGGGTAATTAGAATTTATTTTATTTTATTTATATAGCTCCAGATCACAAAAGAAATCATTTAAGGTTACTTCCTACAGAACAGGTCTATACTCTGTTCTTTTATTAAACAAACCAAATAGCCTCATGTTATTTATCTTATTTACGTCAATCAGATGGAAATCAAAAAGAAAAATAATCCGCTGTGCCAGGCGAAAGTAAATTCCATTTTTAGATGCAGTGCTGCGCTCTGTGTCCAGTGTGTGTGATGTGACATCACAACGTGCATTCAGATTAATGCGTTGTATCAATTGCAAAACTTCTAACAGATGCACATCTGTCACTATAAACATTCTCACACACACAGCGGCATCATTTCCATAAACATGTTAAAATAGCCATCAAACAACGATGACTTGGTATTTATTTTTAAACATTGGTTTCGTTTTTAGTCTGGACTAAACAAGACAGAAAAAGTGTGCTCTGTGTTTTTTTTTGTTATATTTTAGTCTACTTGATACACCAGAATTTAAATGGCCCATCTGATTTATTGTAAAAATACCGAACAAAAAGCAGTTCCATTTTTTTATAGAAATTTGGGGAATACTTTCCATAATAAGACTAGTACAGAATAGATATGTTGAATATTGCATCAAATTTTGAGAAAAGTAACAAGTACTATTGTTAAAATCTTCGATTGAAGGTGACAAACCATGTGACCAAAGACGGAAATGGACAAGTGAAGGCTGGACTAGGCCAGTCATGGAGCCATGTGCCACGCACACGTGTACTCCTGCAGAGAGTGGAGAACGAGGACACTTCCTCCTTACGCACAGCCACGCTGACTAAATCATCACGACAGGTGCTTCAAGAACAAACTAATATGGCTTCAAATTGACTGAACATACTATTTACTGTTTTTATTTGTTGTATCTTTAGGCATGTCATATGACAAAGGAGTTTGATCTTTGTCACTGGTCCGAAGAGAGGACGACAACCATTTTAGGCAAAAGGAAATTAGATAAGCAGTAAAAGCTTAGTGGTTTCAGAGACAATATTAATGGCTGCCTTCCTTGTTTTCAAAAATATGAGTTGGTGTATATATGTATATGATTTCTGTAGTGGTCATTGACAAGCTATAACTTAAGTACGTCTTTGAATGAACTTTTTTTTTGTAAATGTCATTAATGAAATCACAAATGCCTTACATAGTTTTTTTTTTTATTAAAATCTCTTACATAATGTTGGCACCTTAATATTTTCTACATGAAATTCATGACTTGGGAAGAAAAAAAAGAAAAAAAAAAAAAAAAAAAAGGTCCTCCTCAGTACCAACAGAAATAAAGCACCCTCTGACCATCAGTGTACAAATGTTTGCTTTATGCTCAATCTCACCTCTATGTGTCAGTATAAGTCTAAAAATGCAGCTTACTGATTAGACAAGGGGAAAAAAAACAATGATGAAAATTAATGTTGTGTTATACAGACACTCATATAATCACTCATATTGGAGACTGGAAATAAGGTTCCCTGTTGCGTGCTCAACCAACGTCATTCAGGCACAAATCAATGTCTTTGTGCATAAAAAGGCTCGTTTTAATTGTAATAACAGGAACAGCTGAAATTACACACAACTACCATTACTAAGCAAGAGGGCTCTTACCCAATTTACTCTACACAATTATTCATTTCCCAATCATGGCTGTTACTATTGTATTGTTAATCACTCGTTCTGCGCCCAAGAGCACACTCCATACACCCAATCCTCATCAAAACAAATAAATGACACTAGCATCATGAAATCATTACGCTTAGTGACGAATATGGCAGCATTAGTCAATGACACCGAAACCGTTAAAATCATAAATATGAGAATCCATCGTGGGAAATGTTGCCATGTCAAAACCAACACCAACTTGAAAAGCAAAAAAACCTAATACCACAATGCGGTAAATCGAACACAAAATTATTCAGAAGCTAACTTTTGAAAAAGTTCATTCAACACGGTTTGTCATGAGTGACCACGTTATTGCAGAAGCTATGGGGGTCTTTAATATATTGGCGTTGCTTGTTAGAGAACAGCAAACCTGAGCTTTGTGCTAGTGTCCTTCCAGCAGTCTCTTTGTGTGGTTTGTTCAGCAGGGGGGAACCACCCTCCTTTTCCGGATGCATTCCCAGATCCAGTTGGAGGTGATCTTCTGGGCTGAACTGCCATCCTCTGGCTGTCCTAGTGTGTGTGTGGCTGACGCAGAGTCAAACTCAGGCACCAAGTCTCCATCATATGCTAGGAAGTAGCGTCGAAGCTTCTCAAAGTCCTTCACTGATTCAGGGAGGTAGAGCTTTACTCCTGTGAAAATGTCCAGTAGTGTCTGCAGGAAGACAACAGGGTTTTAGTGGAGAAAATTGAAGTGCCTACATTGTGTTTCTATGAAAGCTGTGCATAATGTCCTAAAGCTCATGTTGTTAAACAACTATAGACCACATACTTGAAATTTGGTTGATCAGATCGCATCTTTTTAAAGGTTCCATGAAATTAAAATAAAGTTTTTTAGATGTTAGTATCGGTAGTATTAGTTTTTAGGATATCTAAGCTAGTGCACACCAAAACAGTGACAAAATTCACGTTTAGGAGATATAACATTTATATAAAGCTTGTAGTTTGTCACTTCCGCCTAAATGGATCAACGGTCATACTTCAGTTTCAATCAAATGCACTCTAGTATCTGACATGCCCCACCCCCTTCAAGACACTTCACATTTGATGCACTTGAGCTCAATTGCTCTCATTGGCAGAGCAGTGAAAACAAAATGCTATTAGCTGTTTTTAAGGGGGAGGAGCTAAACTTATGTCCCACCCTCTTTTAATTTTTTGATTGAGATTACGTCAAACATTGAATAAAAATGCACATTTCAAAGCACTTCACAAGACCTTTAAAAGGGGTCCTATTAGGTTTTCGCATTTGGAATTTTATTGAGTCTGTAGTGCGTGTTTGGGCATTAAAAAAAATGATCTAAAAGTTTACAAATCTCAAAGTCCATTCCAAAGAGAGAGATTTAATTTTTTAAACTATTTTCAAGAACTACAGTGAATGGCTCATTTGGACTGCTAATGTAGTTTACCAGGCTTAATGATGTCACAAAGTGGCCCGAAATAAACAATTTGATTGAGAGGTAAAACAACAATAACGTTGCTACTCTTGCTATATCAGTGCATGTAAGGTCAAGTCAAGTTGAGCTTTATTTTTATTCCGCTAAATACAGTGGAACCAAATGTAGTGTCTCGCAGGACCATGGCCCTTCATAAATAAACAATCATAAATATGAAAACAACACTGGAATATGGGGGAATACTGGAATCAAAAATAACAGTGTGTATCTGTTGTTAATAACACACATCATTATCATTAGATTATGCATAATATGATTATCATTGCCATGTCCAGAGGTATCAGCTTGTATTTTACAAGGCATAAATGTTTTGTTTTGCGAGAGGAAGAGGGAGGGGCAGTACTGAAACACCATCTAAGCTGTTCACCAATTACAATGCACTGGGAACCAATCACAAAACATTTAGCTTTTTAAGTTAGCGAGCCTTCATCAAACCCAGAACTAATCAAGTTGTTTGTGCCAGGCTGGGGAGAAAGGTTGTAATAACATAAATTATGTGAAAAATCATGTGTTTTTCAAATCACCAAGCATGATGGGATGTTCTATTACAACCCTAAACACAATTGTCTTTCTTCTGTTGAATACAAAAGCAGAAACTCTGAAGAAATGTTGGAAACCAGTAGCCATTGACTTGTAGCAATGTACTGTATTGACTTGTAGAATAGTACTGTAGTATTTTTTCTTACTATGTGTCCAAGTCAGTACCAAATTCCAACATTCGTCAAAGTATTTTTTCTGTTCAACAGACAAAAAAAACAAAAACATAATGGTATAAATAAATTTACTGACCTTCACTTATGAAAATACTAATCAAAAATGTCATGTTTGGTTCTTACAATGAAAATGAATAGGGCCCAATGTTGTTTCAAAACCCATAGACTTTGCTTGTATAGACCAAAATAGCTTATCAAACCGTATAAAGCTATAAACCATACTTTTGAAAGTAATTGACAGAGTTTTGGAACAACATGAAGGTAAAAGCTTTTTAGGTGAACTGTCACTTTAATATAACGCTCCAAACCACCAAAAGAGGTAAAACAAACCTTTTCTTGCTTCGGGTCGGTTGTTGGAACAGTCTTCAATTTGCTCTGACCATTGCTGTGAACTGGTTCTGTTTTTATCTGAAATAGAACATGATCACAAGATTTAAGAAGGAGATGAACCAAAAGCGGAAGAACGAGCATGACAGACTAAGCCTTTGTTCAGACAGACTGCGGTTCAAAAGTTTTGGAGTTGTCATTTTCTTTTTCGATAAATTGATATTTGTTAGTACACTAATGTCAGACCAGACTACATTTAATATAATTTTTTAAAATAAGTTATTCTTTTTTTGAGCCTTTTAACAAAAATATTATCATATAATATTATTACATTCTTTTAACATTATCCACAAAAATATTAAGAAACACAGATATTATCAAAATTGCATATTAGCAAATCAGCAAAAATAAATTGATTTCTATAGGATAATGTGACAATTAAGACTGAAAACGTAGCTTTGGCATCACAGAAATGACCTTTGATGTTTACATTTTGATTTAGGTGACACCTTTAGACAAAAAGCAAGTTAAATTACCAAAAACTTCACATTTTTGGCTCTGCATAAGAGCTGATCATTAAGAATGCAACTTTATTATACATTCTGTAATTTATTCAAATAGAACACAGTTGCTTTAAACTGTAATGTCAAAATATTACCATTTTACCTTTAATCTTTGGCGAACATAAGTGTAAAAATATCTTAGCGACCCCCAAACTTTTCAATGCTTCACATATGGTGTACACATACGTGTTATCAGATCACAAACCTTCTTAACATCTTGTTTCTCAGCTGGTAGTTTCCTCTTAACTGCCGGAGCAGATGATTCTGTTTTCACAGCCTTTGCTTTGGGGGTATGACCATTTTCTGAACAGTTAGAACAATTACAGGACAATTAGAGAACTTTAATGGTACTTTTATGATGCTGAAGTTGCTACAGATCAAACAAAATCTGTTCTCCATAAGCTCTTGTTGCTTACTGGTTTTGTTAGCTGTGGACGCTCCGCGAGATGCAGATGGAGAGCTTCCTCCACTCTCACCTCCTGAGGAGCTCTTGTCATTTTGGTTTGCTTTGGATGGACCAGCGGTCACCTCAAAATCACAATTCTCCTTTGAGATGCGATACAGTTCCTGAAAAAAAAAAGTCAAAGATTTCTTACATTTCAATATTTCCTAACTACAAAACACTCAATTAAATAGAGAAAGACCAAGTCACTTTAAACAAAGCACATGATATTATACAGGATAATAGTATTCAGTTTATTTACTAGGTTAATTAGGCTTAATTAGGTTAAATAAGTTAGTTTAAGCAATTCATTGGACAACAGTGGTTTGTTCTGTAATAATTAATCTAACAAAAGAAATATATATTTCTTAAGGGGCTAATATTACCAAATATATACCAAACTAAAAAAGAACACATTCTTCAGTAGAAAAATGTAATAGGACATACTGCAAATAATATATTGAAAAAGATGTAAAAAAAATTAATACGAAAAAAATGAATCGCATCCAAAATAAGGGTTTTGACAATTTAAGTGCATGTACTGTGTTTATTTATTATGCATACATAAATACATGCATAAATTAGCAATAATGTTTATTTACATTTAGATATAAATTATATATGTATAAGGGCTCAACAATAAGGACTGCCCGATGGCCCGGGGACAGTGTGTGAAACGCTCGGGACAGTAGACGGGCCAGTGCTGCCTTGTCACTAAAGTTTAATTTGCCTGCGACTACTAGTCAATTGTGTGCAAATACAGTCTTAGAGTCGAGAAACAGTTTGTGCCTTTAAATGCTACCTTCTCTGTGACGTCGTAAACTCCATAATGCTTTTCCGTTCCTCTTATCTGATTAGATGTTTTGAGCACATTATTTTTTTCATAACCTGGTAACAACCAGTACAGCGAAGAGGTGGTAACATCAAATTATGAGGCTAAAAGAAGATGCCTGTTTCTAACGTCTTGGAAGCAGACATTTACGTGGGTACAACACGTCGAAAAAAATGAAGTGGTGTTTTGCAGTTTGCCGTCAGTTTGGCAAGTTAGCCACTTTTTGTTAAATAATTTAGAACTGCAATAAAATACCTGCACATTTTCCATACCGCTCTTTTTGTTTGCATAACACTTTGAATTTTCATTATACATCTATTAACATTTTTTGAATTTTTAATTTATAGATTCACAGACATTATTTTTGACACATTATTTAAAATACGTGGCTAAGAAATAGCCATTAACTTCTTTTTTTTGGTGGGGGCAGTGAAAATTTTGGCAGGGCAAGTAAAAATCTCAACCACTGACCCAATCGGGCCAGTTGAAAAAATTCTTAGCATTGAACCCTGTGTATATCTATGTATATAGATATGCCATCTTTATTAAAATGATTTATAATTTTATTATTAATATATATATTTTTTATTTTATTTATATATATATAATCATGATTAATCGCATATAATATATATATATATAAATAAATTGTACACACACACATATTGTGTCAAAAACGTTTATTTTGGATGCAATTAATATTTGAGTACACAGAGTACGAGTACACCCCCCACAAATTCATTCATTCATTCATTTTCTTTTCGGCTTAGTCCCTTTATTAATCTGGGGTCGCCACAGCGGGATGAACCGCCAACTTATCCAGCATATGTTTTACGCAGCGGATGCCCTTCCAGCTGCAACCCATCACTGGGAAACATTCATACACACTCATTCACTACGGACAATTTTTTAGCTTACCCAATTCACCTATAGCGCATGTCTTTGGACTTGTGGGGGAAACCGGAGCCCCCCCACAAATCTCTCATTTAAATTCATATTTTCTAGAGGATGCTTTACAACTTTATTTGTGCATATTAGTTTAGTCAGTACTGAAGCCAAATCTGGAGCTAATCTAACAAAATAACTTACAATAATGGTTCAAAAATTTGTAGGCCAAATATATGTTAGGGAAAAATATTAAATAAAAATTTCAAAAATAGCAAAAATCAAAAGAAACAAAAAATATATAAAATTTTGTTTAAATGTTGTAGTTTGTAATTGTTTTTTGCAATATTTTGCATGAATTTAAATGTATTATCTTTCCATTTCTAAAGATGTTCTGTGACTAAAATATTATTTTAATACATATATCTGTTTAATAAATCTGTTTTATTCAAATGCACCAATATATTACCCATATTCACTGAGAAATTTATAAAAATATTCATTTTCAAAATGGGGTGTACTCATATGCTGAGCACTGTATATATAATAATAATAAAAAAATAAAAAATAAAAATTCTAAATAATTTTAATAAAGATTCCATATCTATACATTTGTATATGCAAAAATTAATTGATAATCAGAATCGGTTTTTTTTTATCGTTTTTTTTTTTTTTTTTTTTTTTTTTTTTTTTTTTTTTTTTTTTTTTAATTTTAAATTTATTATTTTTAAAAAAAAAATTATTTTTTTATCGGTTTTTAATTAAGAGTACCTTGAGCTGCTGAAGGTTAGTGGCCGTCTTCCAGTCCTTGTCATCACGCATTCGGGTGCATCGTGGGAATCGGATGGATATGCCATCAGCAGTGTGCATTTCAGATTTGGAAAACTCTGCTCCTGTAATTTCCCACACTGGTGCTTTCTGTAGGCATTGAACCACAAGATATATTTTTCTTAACAATGGCAAACACCACTCCTAACACTTGAGAGTTGTATGGTCTATTTAACACATTCATCTGACTTAAAAAGATAACAAGCCAATAAAGATCCTTCATTGCCGTTTTTCGATCACACACTCAACTGTAACCAGGCTTTTAACACAGTCTCATCAAACTCACTTCACATTACAAGCACATAAACATTAAGCATCCCTTTGGTCTTATTAGGAGGAGGATTTTCTCAGTCTTACTTCTGGATCTCGGATAATGAAATCTGGGTAATAGTTCTTGACAATCTTCAACCATCCTGGGATCTTGCTTGGATCCTGCGACGATGGTGAGATAAACAGAAAACTTACGACATGAAACTTTTAGAAGTCTCAAAAGGGGAAAACTACTGATTAAGTCATAAGATTTACCTTGCCAATTTTAATAACATCCAAATCTTTCTGCAGTCTGTCTAACATGGCATCATCGAAGCCTCCTGAACACTTGGTCACGGTGCACCACTTCCTGGATTCTGGGTCATAGCAGCCCATGAGGAAACTGGACATAATTCCACCTGAAAAAGAAACATAATAATGTATGTCACACCATCAAAAAAGCAGAGTTATTATTCAGAACTATATGGACTGGATTGCTAATGCTGACCATTTGAGCCTTTGCCATAGAAAGCTCCAAGCACCACAAGGTCAGCAGTGTCCGCCATCGCTCCTTCATTCAGATAGTCTTTCTTCACCTTCAGCCAGTGGCGTTTTCCTGGTTCATAAAGGCCCTAAAACAAAAGAAAGCCCAGATGTAGCATGAACTGATCAAACTCAAACAAGCACAAACATACATAAAAACATACTTTTTTTTTTTTTTTAAAGCTATTCAGAATACATGGATTTTGGGCAGCCATTAGACTGGCTTATCACATCATTTACTGTTTTTACATTAGATTTACTGTGTCAAGTATGCACATTTTCTATGACAGTATAGTACTTTCAAAATGTGCAATACACAACAGACTACTGCATCACAAAATGCAATGTGCTCAACTTAAAATGTATTTTTCAGTATGACAGTACTTTTTCAGTATGTTTTTCAAATGTAACTTATGCATGTAAATTGAGACAGTCCTCACTGCAGCCCACAGCTTAATGACATTCTGGACGATCGTCTACACCTCCCCCAACCCTAAACCCAACTGTCACAGTAGTACCTTAGTGGGCGTTACAATGTCCACTATGTATTGGACCTGGTCCAGTACGTCGTTGTGATAGACTGCAACGAGGACATCTTGTGTAAATTTGGCTTTATGGATAGGAATTGAGACATGTCACACAAAAAAAGTCTATTTTTCTTTTATTACATGAAGGTAAATGAATGAATTTTCCTTAATCCGATTCTGGCCCATTTTCTTCATTCACACCAATGTGTAAAAAAAAAAAAAAAAAAAAAAAAAAAAAAAAGAGAAGTGAGCTGCTTCTGGATTCTTCACTTAAAAGGTGCAGTATGTAGGATTGACACCTTAAACTATGTATTGCAGTACAATTTCAAAATATTGGACTCAATGCAACTCAACGCAAACACAGGTTGCCAGATTGACAGGAGCAAGTGTGCCTGTGACAAACAAGCCTTACAATGTAAGCTGCTCAGTTTATGTTTGAAATATTTATTATTATTATTTGCCTATTAAAAACAACCTCATGTGGTTTTTTAAAACTCTGAAACTGAGTCTCATTTCAAAGGTTGATACTGTACTCCAGAGGTCACATTTTCAGCTGCATACATTAAAATAGCCTTCATGACTGAAATGAAAAAAAAAAAAAAACATTTCCACCAAGGCAACCCAGGATGGCATAGAGTAATTTGGTAGTGAATAAACTGGCAGTGGGCAGAGTTACACAGATCAAAACAAGACAGATGTTCCAAGAATTTACATTTTCAAAAAAGAATAACTGAATTTAGAATGTTATTTAAATACTAGCAAACATTATGGCATTTTTATTTTTTACAAAAGTCAAAAACTTACATTCAGCATCTTAACAAAATATTTTGAGTGCCACCAAGTCACACTTAGCATATTCTCCTGATCATGTGCTTATTTTGAAAAAGTAATTACCTTGCAACTACAAAAAAATAAAAAAAAGTGTTCATAGTATTATGTATATGCATAGTAGTACGAATACTACAGAGAAAGTCTACATAGGACTTTAATGTGTCACTGTCACCTAAACTACCAGTGTCATTACCTTGCCTCATACCCTGACATAATGAGTGCTGTGAATTTGTCACATACATTTATTTTTGCCTACTGTATAGTAAGGAAGAATGTGATTTTGGATGCATCATAATTTTATGTAACAGCAGTGATTCTGGACTTATAACAAACTTTTTTTTTTTTTTTGAAGGGTCATGAAAAAGAGATTAGTACACGTCTCTGGCAAACAACTTTGTTGCATTGGTACCATGTGAATGTTTCTGTAGTTCTGAACAGACCCATTACTGGCCTTCATTTAAAATTGAAATGTTTTAAAAGTTAAACACTTGTTTTGGAGTTAACAAAACACACAACACGTGGTATATACTGTAGTACACCATTTCAAGGACTAGTCAGACTTTATTTACCTTGATGTCCTTCAGAACCAAGCCCTCCAGTCCCTCTCTGATGACACGCGTGATCATTTCTGCCAGATCAGGAGCTCTCTGTAAAGACACAATGACATTAGTTGTTATAAAAAGTCACCCACTCTAAAGGCTTACCATAACATCATCCTTTAATTAACTTGACCTGCCCACTTTGGTAAACATTCTTCAATCTTCCATTATGTGTAAAGAAAAGAAAACAATAGCACTGCAGGACTTACTGTGACATGCTTCATTTCTGAGAACAGAATTCGGTTAGGAACTTCCACCATATTGTCATGGAGAAACTTTCTTCTCTCACAGAGAGGCCTACAAATCATAACCAGATCAACATTTTAGAAGCCTTTTATTTGAAAATATCAATCAATCTTTAGTACAATGGTTTTATTGTTCTCTAAAACCTGCAATAGCTTTCAGATAAAAATGAATTCCTTTAGGTGACTCACTTGTCCATCAGACTGATACCATTAAAATAAATGCAGTCGAACACGAACAGACCCACTTGAGCATCCTGAAAAGCTGCTTTCTGAAAGCACAGGTAAAAACAGACATGGGTTGCAGTTCATATGGCTTCATAAAGTTTGTAATATACACTACCTCTCAAACGTTGTCCTTTTTATTTTAGTTTTTAAAGAAATGAACATTTTTATTTGGCAAAGGTGGATTAAATTAAAATAAAAAGGAATTATGTTGTTTTGAATAATTTCAATTTCAAATAAATGCTGTTGTTTTCAACTTTCTGAACCAAAAATGTAAGTTTAACCCTTAAGAGTCCTTCATACTGCAGTCCTTAATTGTTGAGGTGAGCCCTTAATTAAATAAGATGAGGGGTGTGAGCCCATTTCTTTTTTTTTTTTACGAATATTTTATCACTGTCTTTGATAAAAAAATAAATCTATCTATTTATATATTTTTCAGGTTTTCTGACTAGCTTTCAAATGGTGTTTTTTGTGTTTAATAATCAAATTTAAATTATTTAAATTTTATACAAAAAAAAAAAGTGCTTAGAATTTTAGTATTTCCCAGATTTTTTTAACCTCTTAACTTCGTTAATTCGAGTCCTCTTTTATTTTGTGTGTGTTCAGATGGCAAACTTACAAAAACCAGCCAAGTCTTGAACTACTCAAATTGAGGAAACCATTTATTTTTTTATTTGAAATCTAATCATTGAAATAATTTTGCCTAAAAAAAGTCCTCTAGGATGCTTGGGGTAATAAGTTCAATGGTCATAATAAAATGATACAATAAACACCAAATCAGCATAATAAAATGATTTCTAAATGATCATGTGCTACTAAAGATTGACGTAATGCTGAAATTCATAATTAACATTTTTAAATATTGTAAAATAGAAAGAGTCAAAATTACTGTTTTTACTGTATATGTAATCAAATAAATGCTAATAAATAATAATAAATATAAATAAATTCTAATATAGGAGTCTTCTTTTAAAAAATATATTCAAATGGTGGTTTTTTTTGGAGAATGTCACACAGCTCTCTGGTTTACCTTGTGTACTCCAAGAGTCCCAAAAGGCAGTGGTTTGCTAGTCTTTGTGTCAATAAGAAGAACTTCAGCATCGAGGATCATGCTATGGCCACCAGCAAATGCCTGCGGTATGAAGTCCTTAAAATGGGCAACCTGTGGGACAAAACGAAGCCATGTTTCAAACAAATATTAACGGTTTCAGTATGAATATATCCCATGGAATTTCACCTGAACAGTTAATAGTTGCCGGAGGACCTTACCTTGTGTGGGAGCACTGGTTTGAGACTGCGACTGAAGTAACTGAAGTGATTGCCGTTCTTATGGACCTGCACACGCTCACCATCATATTTGATCTCAGAATACATCCCATTAGGACACTTCTTCATAGCGTACTCAATGGACTTGCATGCCTCTGCCTAAACAAATATTACCACAAGACAAGAATAAACAAATTTAAACAATGTAAGAAAACTTTTTTCAATAGCGGGGATAATATTGTTACTGTTTCTAAATCTCTTTACTTCTTATGAACCTACAGACTAGTCCAAATGATGACATATATACATTATTTATCATGTCGTTCATAATATTGGATGTAATCCATAAATGAGTAACAATGAATTGACAGCTTAGTTCACAAAAAAATTAATTTTTCTGTTATCTTTGCATAATTTAAAAATAAATAAATAAATCATACAAGTTTGGAAAGATATACGAGTGCATCTCAAACTAGAATATTATCGAAAAGTTGATTTCAGTACTTCGAAAAGTGAAACTTGTATACTGTATTGATTCATTACACACATACTGATACATTTCAAGTGTTTATTTCTTTAAAGGAAATATTATCATATTATGCAAAAAAAATCACTTTTATAAGGGGTTTAAACACAGATGTTTGGCAACAGTGTGTGAAAATAACCAGCTTCTAATAGTAAAAATGTATTCATTTTATTTTTTATATTCACACTTGATAAAAACAGTCTGTAGAAACACTTTGACGTTATCCTTTTGTACATGTCATCAGAGGGAAAAAGCCCCACCCATTAGTGACAATCTCTCTCTCTCATTAGCATAGAATGTAAGTCTTGTTTTTAAATCTACCACTATGCTGACACATAGGCATTTGTAGCTCTGCCCTCTTTTGAAAAGAGCACAATCTAATTTGAATTTAAAGCGACAGTCACCAAAATGGCACAATTACAATCAAAGCCTAAAAGGGGCAGTTTCAAAGAGTTATAAAACATTATTTGTGGGTCATTTTGAGCTGAAACATCACATACGCACTCTTGAGACTAATTTTTATCTTGTAAAAAGGGGCGTAATAGGTCCCCTTTAAGTATGGATGATGCTTACAGCTAAAAAAAAACAAAATGCAAAATCAAAATATTACTTAAAACCAATAATAATAATAATAATAATAATAATAATAATAAAATTAATAAAAAAATAAAATTATGAACATGTCCAAAGTACAAGCAGAATAATTGACTCCAGTCTGTTAGATGTTAGAAAAGAATGCTAGTAATATAAAATGGTACAAATGTGGCCATGATTAAAAAAAAAACTCTAGTGTGTATTATTTTCTAATAATTCAACACACACTGGGGCCGATTATTCTGCTTATACTTTTCAGCATTATTCTGCTTATATTAGGATTACCACACCTAAAGACATTTTGTTCAGATGCTGTATTTGTCCCCATAGTATACGGGATGAATTATAATTGATGCCAATTTAAATTTTTGGGTGAACTAGTTATTCCTTATAGTATATTAGAGATTGATACCAGCATTGGCTGTACTGGGGTCATCAGAGACGCCTCGATGCTGAGGATCTTTCGGGGGCCGGTTCCATTAGAAGCGTCCTGCTGGTTACGCAGCACCCTGTCTATGACATCACCGAGATTACGAGAGGCTTTGAAGGCATCATAGGCATTGGGGTCTACAGCATCCAAACTGATGAGAGAAAAGGTTACAAAGAGTGGGACAGAACAAATAAGTCCGTTTACACCTGGTATTAAGATGTGCTTACTCGCAAGTACATGAGGGTGACAGATATTTACACAAGTTTTTCTTGATATATTTTAGGATGAAGTCTATGGGCAGGTGTAAGTGCGGGCTTTATCTAATCTTTTGAACTATCAATACAAAATTAAGATTCCACAATTTATATATGAACAACAAAACAAACAACAATAACATCTGCTCTTATAGTGCAAAACTACACCGAACACTTACAGTTAAGACAAGACAATGTGCTTTTTACATTTTTTCATCTACAAACCAAATACATGGTGTCAGCTGGCAAAGTTAAATACCTTAAATTATGCCTTAAAGGTCCCGTGGAATTAAAATAAATGTTTTTTAGATGTTAGTATTAGTATGTTAGTCTTAAGGATATCTATTAGCTATTGTGCTCCAAAACAGTGACAAAATTTACATACAGCAGAAATAAACATCCAACGCATGCAGTTTGTCACTTCTGCATTAAAGGATCACCTCATACTTCAGTTTATCATTAAATCTTCTGACCAATCAAATGCTCTCTAGTATCTGACATGTCCCGCCCCCTTCAAGACATCTCATTTGATTTTTATTTGAAGTGCTTGAGCTCAACCACTAAACCCAAACTCTATTGGCTGTTTTTATTAAAGAGGAGGAGCTACTATATGCCCCGCCCTGTTTTCATGTTTCAGTTGAGATTACGTCAAACTTCAAATAAAAATGCCCATCTCAAAGCACTTCACAGGACCTTTAACAAGTCCTATATTGTTAAAAAAAATGGAAATTACACAGAGTAGGTCCTTATTGGCTGTTTAAATTGCATCTGTTCAAACAAGTGTTTACTCTATGAAAGCAATCCAGTTGAATGCGTTTCTGACTTTTGGATGTGGTTGAAAGCGGACAAGCTCAAAATGTGAAACTTGTGAACCGATCAAAAATGCATCTCAGTACCAGTTGTCTTAAAAACTATTTGTCAGCATCACTTACATGTGTTTCGCCCCCGAGTTGATTTTCAAATCGTGTTTGACCAAACGAATGTAGCACTTCAGATCATTCCCGGTGCATCTGGGAATCAAGAAATACATTTTAGGTGAGCATGCTTAAAAGTTAAACAGGCTGAAACCAATTTTGTACACCATATTTTCCAGAAAATAAGTTTCACCATGTTATAGTGTTGTCATGATACTGGAATTCGGTACCAATTGATACGGAAATTTTAAAAACGTCCATTTCCCGCTAACATTTGAGCGCTGTTGACACTGTGTGTCAGTATGGTTAATAAAAAACACTATAGTATTTACTATAAATTACTTTAGTATATTTTCATGTGGGTGTCTGACAACTGAAAATAGTATCATATCGCAGTGTTGTTTATTTTTTACCTTGGACTTTTTTGTTAACATTTATTATTATTCATTTGTTTAGGATATGCGTTTTCACATTTTGATTCCAATGCCTGATTATTAAACTGTTAAAATGACTATAATTAAATGAAATATTCTTAAGAATAAAATATTATGAATTCTCTGGAAGAGTGTACTTGCATTATGATGCCATAATATTGTCTTAAAATGACAATAATATCATTTAACGCAATATATTTTGGTGCAATATATCGTACAACAAATAATAGATATTGCGACAAAGTTCAAATGTATAACTTTTTCTGACTTTTTAGCAATGTTCTGGAGCTCTGCCTGCTGATCGTCCTCCTTTGTGAGCTGGGATAATTGGCTCAGTGAAGCATCCACCTCTTGGATGGTCAGAATACTTTTTGCTGAAGGAGGGAAAGACTTGCTGTCCTCAAAAAACATCCGCACCGTCTCAGAAACATCTCCCTATGAAGATCAATGAGGGACAGGTCAAACATCTCTCCTCTTTTCTAAAAGAAATCTTCAAGACTACACTACAAACCTGTTCCAAGTCTTGCACCATGTCATCCTGATTGCAATTCAGTATGCGGCTAAAAAGCTTGACGATTTGTTTGTCGTTGAGGTTGTACACATTCTTCACCACTCCTGGGAGGAGAAGCTTTACGGTCAGGTACAAATCTCCTCTGAATTTGTCTGTGAAGATTTGGGAGAGAGATTAATTGAAACGGGTCACTGAGATCATTTATTTGTGTTAATATTAAAGGGTTAGTTCACCCAAAAGTAAAAATGACCTCATCATTTATTCTCACTCTGGTTTTTTTAAAGCCTTTTTGAGTTTCTATCGTCTGTTGAACACAAAAGAAGATATTTTGAAGAATGCTGGTTGCTGGCAGCCATAGACGCCTTGTTTACCTACTACGGATGTCAATTGGTACCAGCAACCAGCATTATTCAAAATATCTTCTTTTGTTTTCAACAGAAGAAATAGGTTTTGAACAAGTGAAGGGTGAGTAAACGATTGCAGAATTAAATTTTTTTGGGTAAACTATACCAATTTACTTCCATAGTAATTTGTTTTCCTACTATGGAAGTCAATCGGTACCAGCAACCAGCATTCTTCAAAACATCTTTTTTGTTTTCAACAGAAGAAATAAACTCAAACAGGTTTTGAAGAAGTGAAGGGTGAGTAAATGATTGCGTATTGTAGTTTTTGGGTGAACTATCCCTTTAATGATTGACAGCTCATTTTCCATGCTTACCTCCACCTGAGCCTTTTGTTAAGAAATCTCTGACGATCTCGGTCTTGGCGTTGTAGCCCGACTTCTCTGCAACTAAAGCACAGAGTTTTCTGAACTCACGAAGTAAGTTGTCTTTATGTGTGGGGTCACACATCTGAGCTGATAAAACACTACCCTGAGCGGGTTTGGCTGGAGATGGTCCAGGACTGGAGGAAGAGGAACCGGCCTTGGTAGCTGTGGACACAAAGTGTTGAGCATTGTATTCAGGCAACTTAAAATGATAAATCAGGGGTGTCGAAACTTGTTTCTTAGTGCAACATCAACCGTAGTCAAACACACCTGAACCAGCTAATCAAGCTTTTTTAGACTCAATAGAAAATTCCACACAATTGTGTAGGAGCTGCTTAAAAGCTTAAGTCTACAGGACATCAGCCCTTAATGAGAAGGACTGCACAGCCCTGTGATTGATTATCATGTCTCAAAATCAACACTCAGCCAGTTGTAAATACAAGTAAAAGAATGATAATCTCAACCTAAACTACAACTTAAACCACACACACACACATACATACAGTCATGTGAAAAAGTTAGGACATCCCATTGAATTGTATGTTTTTTCATATCATACTGTACAAAAAT
>CAIGQV010018170.1:10554851-10589384 GCA_903798115.1 Danio jaintianensis
ACGCAGCTGATGCCCTTCCAGCTGCAACCCATCACTGGGAAACATCCATACACAGCTGCAGCTGGAAGGGCATCCGCTGCGTAAAACATATGCTGGATGAGTTGGCGGTCCATTCCGCTGTGGTGACCCCTGATGAATAAAGGGACTAAGCCGAAGGAAAATGAATGAATGAGAGCTGTTTTAAGGTCAATATTATTATCCCACTTAAGAAATATATTTTCAATTGGCTATAGAACAAACTATTTTATCTGATAACTTGCCTAATTAACCTAACTTAACCTCATTTACTTAGTAAAGCCTTTAAAATGCACTTTAAGCACAATACTAATATCTTGAAAAAGTAAAATATCTTGTAAAATATTATGTACTGTCATCATGGCAAAGTCTAAGAAAATAACAACATGGTCTTTAGTTACCATATTTACTACTTATTATCATCATCATCTCTCATTTTTTTATACAGTTGTTTAGGCTGATTGGAATCTCAATCTTCTCAGCAGGAGGGATGTATTCCTTTAAACTAAATATTTAAATCATTGAATTACCTAATGATTTGTCTATAGTGTTGCACAGTTTGTCCCTACTTAACATATAATATAATACACCATATAACAATAATTTCTATAATCACCCCACCAGCAGCTAAATATCAGTCCTCCAGGTCAGGGGCAAAACTCATTTGAAAGAAAGCACTCGTGGTTCAATCTCCAGGCCTACTCAACAGTGACGACTGATTTACGTGCTAAACTTCACCATGATGGAAAGCAATGATGGCACTGCATGGTAAAGAACAATAAAACAGAGAGAGATAAATGAGCGCGTGCAGAGGCGAGAAAGACTGCAGACCTTGTTAATGATTGGAGATGAAAATAAGATTAGTGTTGAGAGACACAGAGAGAGAGAATTTGACTTTAAAAGGCAATTTATTTGACCATTACAACCAGAAACAATTATTTTATCTCAATCCTAATAAAAAAAAAAAAACATTTGTTAAAACAATTTTTTCCTCAAAACTCAATTCATCACTGTTTATTCGATGGTATTCGTGTTCAAGTTAAATTTTCGATCACACAAAGGCCTTAAACAGATCACATTAACTTCCAGATTTTCCAGTTCAACTCTGTAAGCCTTCTAGATGGCTAATTTTGCCTGACCAATCAAAATATCTGAATAAAAGAGAGACTTTGACTTTTTAAAACCTTTTAATACCATTTCTTAAAAGATATCACTTTGCAAAACAATTTTACAAGACAAAAAAAACACAGAAAAACTAATAAAAAGAAATAAACTTACAAAAAAAGAACAATTTAAAGCAATATTTCCACACTCACAATCACTAAAGCTTCTCTAACACCTCACTTAATTAAAAAAAAAGGTACATTATCAGTGTGTTTATAATATGCAAATTCAACAGCAACTCTAAATGAAGAGTTCAGATGCAAAAACCTCTAAGTGCAATCTAAATCTAATCTAAAGCAAAGAGTAGGATATTTACATTGCTTTTAAAGTGAAATAACTGAACATAAACATGGAAGGCTGAAAAAAATGCTCATTTTAGATCAAAACTTCAGATGGCACTTAGAGGTTTTTGCATCTGAACTCTTCAAATTCTACCAATAAAGAGACAACAATTCAGCAACACAGAGAGATAGAGAGATTCGATTTTACAAAATCACTATATTAACCATGTTTTGTACTTTAAATACAAGTGAAAAGCTGAATAAAAATTAAAAGACCATACAAAAAGAACAGCTTAATTCCCACCAAGAAACAACAACAAATCTATTTCCAGACACATTAAAGTACACTCTGTTGTACACTTTGTTGCTGTTTGTTCAGTTGATTTGAATGTTATCACTCGATTGAATGGGCGTTATCAGTGGTTATCAGCGGATAGATATGGGCCAGTAGGGGCCTTCTGTGCCTACTAGTAGGCTCAGAAGGGCTGTAATCATCCATCCACATGGTTAATCAGCTATAGATCACATACAGCTGCGGCCGGAAGTTAACAAAAATTATTTGTATTATTTATAAAATTTCCCATTTATTGTATTTTATTAATGCCTACTCCAACCCTAAACCCAACCATCATAGTATTGTAAAAACAGATCTGGATCTGGAGTCTTCTCTATTATAGCTGATTAACCACGAGAATTTTTTATATTATTTATTAAATTTCCCATTAAGTGAAGTTTATTAACATCTACCCCTACCCCTAACCTTAAACCCAACCGTCACATGTAAAAACAGATCTAGATCTGGAGTGTTCTCTATTAGTATAGCTGATTAACCATGTGGATGGATGATTACAGCCTTCTGATCCTACTAGTAGGCGCAGAAGGCCCCAACTGGCCCATATCTATCAGCTGATATCCACTGATAACGCCCATTCAATCGAGTGATAACATTCGAATCGGGTGGTTTGTTCACTACTTATTTAAAATGAGCTGAAACAGCACAATTCTTGACTCAAATTTGTAAAAACTAATTAAGCTAACTTAATTCCTTCATGTTGTCCCAACACAAATCAATTGTGTGGAGCCCAGTATTTTTTTTTTACAGTGCACAATCACATAAATAAATATATTTTTCGAAAAATTACAAAGAGAAAATTAGTTCTCCTTCAAAAGACAAAACACAGAGTGTTTTTAATTCACCAAATCTGTACCAAGGTTGCTAAATCCTTCATTTATGACTTCTAAAAATGTAAAATCAAACAACACTGTCTGGTTTTAACAATCATCAAAAACAACCCTCTAGGACACTTTGACAAGGTTATATATTTTTTTCCACTTAAATATACAGCCATTTCTGCTTGTCCTAAACCAAAATTCATCAGTTTACACATCAGCTCGTTTTTCTTTCTATACCTAAAAACCCAATATGGATAACTGAGTGAGTAAATGAAAGGTCGAGAAAGCAAGTTGGGCCACGATTGCAAAAAAAAGAGGCAAAACACTGCGAATGAGAAGAAAACGATGATAGTGTGATTTAAAATGAGCAGAAACAACACAATTCTCAATTCTTAAACACTTTGTTTTATGTTCAATCCACTTAAATTTGTAAAAACTAAGTTAACTTAATTCCTTCATGTTGTCCCAACACAAATCGATCGTGCATGTGGAACTCAGATTTTTTTTTTTGCAGTGTACAATCACATAAATAAATAGATTTTTCAAAATATTCGAAGTTTTCCTTCAAAACACAAAACACAGACCATCCTTACTACACCAAATCTGTTCAAAGGTTGCTAAATCACTCATTGACTTAATTGACACAATTGACTCAAAAAAATAAGTTTGCTGTTTGTTCTAACTACTTATTTAAAATGAGCTGAAACAACACATTTCTTGAGGTTTTTTTGGAACAACTTAATTGTTTTATGTTTAATCCACTCAAATTTGTAAAAACTAACAAGCTAACTTAATTCCTTCATGTTGTCCCAACACAAATCGACTGTGTGGAACCCAGCATTTTGTTTTAGTGTACAATCAAATAAATAAAAAGAATTTTCAAAAAAATTATAAAGAGAAAATTTGTTATTTTTGGTGAAAACACAGCGTTCTTACTACACCAAATCTATTCAACGGTTGCTAACTTATTCATTGACTTTCACTCAAAAAATTATGTTGCTGTTTGTTCTAACTACTTATTTAAAATGAGCTGAAACAACACATTTCTTGAGGTTTTTTTGGAACAACTTAATTGTTTTATGTTCAATTCACTTACATTTGTAAAAACTAATAAATTAACCTAATTCCTTCATGTTGTCCCAACACAAATCGATTATGTGGAACCCAGCATTTGTTTTTTACAGTGTAGAATTAGATAAATAAATAGATTTTTCAAAAAATTACAAAGAGAAAATCAGTTCTCCTTCAAAACACAAAACGTTCTTACTTCACCAAATCTGTTCAAAGGTTGCTAAATCCCTCATTTACGACTTATAAAATCGTAAAATCAAACAACGTCTCGTTTTAACAATCATTAAAAACAACCCTCTAGGACACTTTGACAAGGTTATATTTTTTTAACTGGGCTTAAATATACAGCCATTTTTGCTTGTCGTAAACCAAAATTGATCAGTGAACACACCAGCTTGTTTTTCCTTCTATACCTAAAACCCAATATGAATAAATGAAAGATAGAAGAGCAAGTCAGACTGCAAAAAAAGAGGCAAAACACTTTGAATGAGAAGAAAACGATCATAGTGCGATAGCGACAACACATGATAGGCTCAGATTACTGAAAAAAGCAATGTGGAAAAACAGAAGCAGGTAATGAGAAAAGCACAGATAAGGGTGAGGATCTGCGAAAAAATACTGTTGTGAAGGTGTACCAGGATGAGACGACTCTGTGTGGTGCACAAAAAACACACACACTTGATTATTGCTCAGATTGTAAGAGGTGCTGTGTCAGCTCGGAGAAGAAAAGAGAAGAAAAGCCAGGTCTCCCGATACAGCCGAGAGAATGGGCAGCTCTAGAATTGGACATGCTGGGAGAAAGCGCTTGATTGGCACCTAGAGAGATTGTTCTTTTGTACTAGCCTCCGTGTGTTTGTTCTCACCTTTTTTTATAGTCTTTTGAATGCTGAAAGTTGGTATTGGATGTAAATATATTCATCTAATGTCTCCCCCTGATTTCTTTACAAAAACATAGGTCTTTTCATTATGACAACATGACAAAAGGCTGCACGGAACCGACTGCATGCCGAGCAGGGTCAGTTTCTGTTAATGCCACAAGAGAGCACTCAATTCCTGCGGAAATAATCACATCTGACTCAATGTGGAGAGACTCGGAGAGGACGGAAGGAAAACAACTGTGCTTCTGGTTTTGATGAACAATGCTAAAGTAGAAATTAAATCAAAACTAACCATATGATTTTGTTAGCTCACATTGCTAATTTTGTAGTGAACAATTCATCTGTGTGATGTCATTAAGAAAAAAAAAAAAGTTTACCCGTGTAATCTTTAATTGAAACCTAAAAATGCACTTCCTGTTTTTTTTCAGTTAAATTCTCAGATTACGTGATTGTTACTTTATTTTTATTGAGAACTTTTTTAAATTTCACAACAGAACATTTTACATTCAAAAATATACAATTTTGCCGTATTGCACATGAAATAATAAACAAATACAAAAATAATAAGTAAATAAAAAACACAACATTGGAGGGGGGTTACTTTGTTCCAGATTATATGCATTCAACAGTAGTTAACAATGCAATAATCAATCCATTTCTTCCAATGTTTTAGAAATAAGTCTTTTTTAATTCTCAAAATAAATGTCAATTTTTCCATATTGCTTATTTCCTTCACAATGTCTATGCAATCACTAATAGAGGGGGTGTCATGCTTATACCAGTATCTGGTAATACTCTTCTTGCTTGCCACATTTAATATATTTACAAGGTAAACATCCTCCTTCACTACCACCTCTTCATAGTTTCCAAGATAATTTGTAATAAAGTCTTTTGGTATATGGTATCTTAAGATCTTTTCCATTTCCGATAAAACCTCGTTCCAGAAAGGTAATATTTTTTCTAGTCCAGAAAATATGGAGATGATCTACATCAACCTTCCCACATATTCTCCAACAAGTTTGAGGTGTGGACAATTGTTTGCTTTTAATTTTGGGGGTAATGAAAAAACGTACTTGATTTTTCCAAGCAAATTCTTGAACAGGTAATTGTATGTTGTATCTTACAGGCAGAAAGCCATTTTTCAACAGCTTCCCGTTCATGTGGACTTTAAACCTGGATATGAAATGTTTTGTATTTTGAAGCATTCCGCAGCATTAATGGAATAAGAATCATTTATAATTCTAATCAACACTTTTGTGATATTAAGCACGGAGACTCGTTCGCACACAAGGTGAAATTTTTATGCTTCCATTACTGCAGAGGATGTGATTAAGATAGTTAACTTGTGAAATATGCCTGTAATAGCATTGTATCTCAAAGGCATTTGCTGTTCATTTATTGAAAGTTGAATATACGGATAATATCCGTAAATTAGAAGTTTAAATAGGTTAAAGTTTAATAGTTTAAAGTGATATATTGTCTGGGTGGCAGCGCGGTGGCGCAGTGGGTAGCACTGTCACCTCCAACTGTTGTATTTGTATTATGTTGTCATTTCCTAGTCATAGCCTACTAAAAAGGGCCTACATATAAAAAATATATATATATTATTCTTATCTGCAATTTATTGTAACCTCGTTTTAGCAATAAAGCATTGCAAATTTATTTTCATTAATCTTTAAATTATATTTAGTTGAGGATATTAGGATAATTTAGTTATCTTATATAATAACGTTTCACAGTTAATCGTCAGTTTAATTAGGCTAATAATATGAAAAAGACAATGGAATTGTGTAATCAGGGTGTTAAAATAAAAAATACTCCTACAACTTCACTGACCAATAGTCACTGCACAATAAGGTAATTTCTTATTGTTTTCACTTTTATCAGTTAATCCTCTTGAAACATTTCTGTTGTGGTCCCTGCTATTTGTGTCGTGAAGATTTGCAGCATGTTTCTTAATGCGTTGTGAGCGAATTTCAGTGTGTTTTCTATTTGTGTTTGCATTGTGAGGATTTGCAAAACGTGTGCGGTCAAAACGATGAAAATATTTTCTTAATTTTTTTCTATTTACAAGTGTTTTCTTAAATTGCAGTGCATTGAGCTCTCTCTGCCAGCGTACAAACTAAACCATAATAGCTATTTTAATACTTTGGAACCTATGGACAGCAACATTTCTAAAAATAATAATAAAAAATATTTGCTCTTACATACAAATGTTCCTGCTTGTATCAACCCAAAAATGTTTGTATAAACCCTGATTTGGTTAAAATATGGACAAACACCCAACCACTCAGTTAAATATTTAAATAAAAATTTGAACCCAGTCCACATTTTACTCATCTTTGAGTTGAAACAACCCAGTATATTTAGGAGTGTGGTCAACAATCATGTAGCATACGATGTCAATCTCATCCACCAGATGCCACTAACAGCAATAAATCAAATTCTTGAATTACATTATTGAGTTATGTGAGATATATTGAATTACTACAAAATACAATTTTTAAAAAGCATAAAGTTTTTGTTTAGGACTTTTGTATCACACCAATATGGAGCTGTTTAATTGTGAATAATCGCATAAAAATAAGTTTGCATTTACATAATATATGCATGTGTACTGTGCATATTTATTATGTATATCTGAATGAATCTACACTTTACAAATATTTACATATATTTATATATAATTGTATGTTATATATATAAATATTTAAGTATAAATGTGACCCTGAACCACAAAACTACTAAAGTTCGAAAAGCTTGATTATATTATTATTGATTTTTATTTTATGCAAAAAAAAAAAAAAAAGATAATAATTTGAATATTATGTAAAGGTCATGTTCTATGAAGACGATTAGTAAATTTCCTAGTGTGTGTATATATATCTCAAAACTTAATTTTTAATTTAGGAGTTCACACTTAGATATTGATACTACTTGCAGGTTTGGCATGCTGTGCCGGGAGAGAACCCTGAGCTCAGAGATAATTGAGCCCAAGGCTACCACCTGGTCACTTAGCATGAAAGGGGGGTCCGAGACCAGCTAGGTCTCGAGAGCTCGCCCTGGTAAAGGAGGAAAAGGGGGAGATGGGGTGGACGGCTTTTTTAAAAAAAAAACGAAGATAAGGGAAGTAAGGTGAAAATGGGCTATTTATTGTAGATTTGGATTAATCTGATTGGTTTATCGATGACTACAGATGAGGGACCAGCCACGATCAATTATATCACGTGCTCCTCTCAAAATTAGTTTATAAAACTTCACTTGTTAATATGCATTGCTTTGCAAGAGCTTAATTTAGACAACTTTAAAGGTGATTTACTCATTATTTAGATTTTTTTAACCCTCAGATTCCATTTTGTCAAATATGTAAATCTTGTCCAATTAATTAAGCTCATTTGTTCAGTTTCAGATGATGAATAAATCTCAATATCTAAAAGTATACATTTATGACTGTTTTTGTGCTGCAGGGTCACAAAATAAATTTTCTATACATGTACATGGATGTGTGTATTTACAGTTGAAGTCAAAATCATTACTTTTTCTTTTTCAAATATTTCCCAAATGATGTTTTAACAAAGCAAGGAATTTTTCACAGTATTTCCGATAATACTTTTTCTTCTGGAGAAAGTCTTATTTGTTTTATTTTGACTAGAACAAAACCAGTTTAAAAAACAAAACAAAAAACATTTTAAGGTTAATATTATTACCCTCTTAAGCGATTTTTTTTTTCCCAATGTCTACAGAACAAACCATCATTATACAATGACTTGCCTAATTACCCTAACTTGCAAAATTAACCTAGTTAAGACTTTAAATGTTTAAGCTGAATACTAGCATCATGAAAAATATCTAGTAAAATACTATGTACTGTCATCATGGCAAAGATAAAATAAATTAATTATTAGAAATTTATTATTAAAACTATTATGTTTAGAAATGTGTTTTCTCTGTTAAACAGAAATTGGGGCAAAAAATATAAAAGAATTACAATTTTACAGGAGGGCTAATAATTCTGACATCAAATGTATATATATATATATATATATATATATATATATATATATATATATAAACTTATGTTTTGTACACAAATCATCACAATTAATTGTTTAAGAGCACTACAAAGATAATAAAAATGCATTATATTATACTAGCACAGTCTGCACACGAAAAGAAAAACCCATTTCAAGCATGCAATTTGAAAAAGACATCAAATGTTCACTAAGAGCTGACATCACATCATTGAATCTTTTTATCCCCCCAGTTCGCCATGTACCAGCACGCCTCTTCACCCCTATATTCCACACCCCGCCTTCCCATTACTGTCATGTGACACTCAATAACTCTTGTCCGTCCCCAGGATTTGACAGCAATCTTGTCAGAGTGCACTCAGCGGCAGAGTGAAAGCCCTTCTGTATCTCACAACCTCATTCACTTGGGGACCATTCCTGGGGAAGTTCGCTCAGCCTGTGGACAGAGTAATCAGGACAGATTTTACATGCCATGATGGAGGGCCTGAAAAATACAGAAAACAACTGCTGTGCGCCTGAGAGGAGATGTAGCTCGGCTATGCACAAAGAGATTTAGTGAGCAGCCACATGCGTCTCAGCCCGCACATCTGAGGAGGCTCGTACAATGCTCAAAAATAAAGAAGCTTGCTTTGAATTATGTTTATGTTATCATTATCATTCATTTTGCCATTCCCTTTTGTAACACAATAGGGCTGTACGATATTGGAAAAATCTGACGTAGCGATATTTTGTTTTGCAATATGAATATGAATATGATTTCATGAGATGATTTGAATAGCTCTATTTTGAAAGATTTCATTCATTTAGATCGACTGGGATGGTGTCAAGTCTTTTTCTATGCAATATTATAATAAATTACAAGCAAAAATTTATAAATAGTGGGCGTCATGGTGGCACAGTGGGTAGCACGATCGCCTCACAGCAAGAAGGTCGCTGGTTCGAGCTCCGGCATTTATGTGTGGAGTTTGCATATTCTCCCCGTGTTCACGTGGGTTTCCTACGGGTGCTCCGGTTTCCCCCACAGTCCAAAGATATGCGCTATGTGAATTGAATAAGCTAAATTGGCTGAAGTGTATGTGTGTGAATGGAAGAGTGTATGGGTGTTTCCCAGTGTTGGGTTGCGGCTGGAAGGGCATCCGCTGTGTAAAACATATGCTGTATAGGTTGGCAGTTCATTCCACTGTGGCGATCCCTGATTAATAAAGGGACTAAGCAGAAAAGAAAATGAATGAAAGAATTAATAAAAAGGGCGACGCGCTGGCGCAGTGGGTAGCACGTTCGCCTCACAGCAAGAAGGTCGCTGGTTCGAGCCTCGGCTGGGTCAGTTGGCATTTCTGTGTGGAGATTGCATGTTCTCCCCGTGTTCGCGTGGGTTTCCTCCGGGTGCTCCGGTTTCCCCCACAAGTCCAAAGACATGCGGTATAGGTGAATTGGGTAAGCTAAAATTGTCCGTAGTGTATGTGTGTGAATGAGTGTGTATGAATGTTTCCCAGTGATGGGTTGCAGCTGGAAGGGCATCCGCTGCGTAAAACATATGCTGGATAAGTTGGCGGTTCATCCCGCTGTGGCGACCCCAGATTAATAAAGGGACTAAGCCGAAAAGAAAATGAATGAATGAATGAATGAATTAATAATTTTTTTTATAGTTTTTAGGGGAGTGTAACAGTATTCATGTACAGACATTGAACAATCAAATGTAAAATAACATGGCCATCATTGTATAAATCATTTAAAAAGTAATAATGTTTAATGATTTAATATTAATATTTAATAAATAATCGAATCCTGCAATGTGACTATTGCAGATACACACATTGCGATATACATGCTCAAATGATATATTGTTCAGCCCTATTGACCTTATTCTTCAATGCGGAAGTGCGCTCATTTTTGCGATTGTTTTAGAACTTCTTGGTCATTTCTCCCTGAATCTGAACTGAATCAGAATAATAAATGGCAGAAAACGGTCAAACGACTTGATCTACAAACAAGTGTGTTCATGACAAAGTAGAATAATACGAAAACATCAGTTTGCAACATCAAGCAGCATAACAAGCTATTTTTAAGTCTAAAAATTAATTGAAGTGAATGGGACTGGAAGTCTCCAGCCAAAAAGATTTAAATGGCGCCCGCTCGTACATGAAGAATAAGGTCAATAGCATAATATTAAAATAAAAAACAAGAACATTAAATTCACAGTAAAAAATGGACTGATGTGGCTGACAGAACTTTTCAATGAAGACAAATGGGTTACTGGATTTAACTAACATTTCAAGAGTTCACACTTAGATATTGCTCGATGCTATTAGCTGGTTTGGCATGCTGTCCCGGGAGAGAACCCTGAGCTTGGAGATAATTGAGCCCAGGGCTCCCGCCTGGTCAATAAGCATATAAGGGGGTCCGAGATCAGGTAGGTCTCAAGAGCTCCCCCTGGAGGATAAGGCGGAGATGGGGTGGAAAGGGGGATTCTTCCAAAACGAAGATAAGGCAGTAAGGCAAAATCGATCTATTTACTGTAGGCTTGGATCAGTCTGATTGGATTATTGCCGATTACGGATGAGAGACCAGCCGCGATCAATCATATCACATGCTTCTCTCGAAATTAGTTTGTAAAACTTCACTTACAGTAAAAAAATACGCATGTAACTTTAAGGGACATGGTTAGTAGTAAAATCTGTCTTCTATCTTTAAAATAGCATATTTTTTACTATAGCTAAGATAAATACTACACTCAAAAATGGCTTTTGCTGCTTGTTCAAACTACTTATTTAAAATGAGCTCAAACAACTCAATTCTTTAGATTTTTTATTTATTTTTTATTTTCAATCCAGTTAACTTAACCAATTAGTGTTTGGACAACATGAAAGGAATTGTGTTGAACCCAGCATTTTTTACAGTGTAATATATAGAATATGAAAACAGTGCTATGCACCAAATGCAAAACTGAAAGAAGAAAATGGTGTAAAAAAATAGCAAGATATTGAGAATAATTTCCAGTAATCCTTATTTACAACTTTGAAAAAAGTTTGTGTTTCAAAAACTGTAAATTGAACAGTTTTTTTTCTGTAGGATTAAATTATTTTAAAAAAATTCAATTACATTTTTACACTGCATTTTACTTAGCACAACAGAACGGTTCCAAAAGGGTGGAGCTAGACCTGCAGCTGAACGCTATTGGTTTACAGAGAATGGTCACCAGTCAGTGCAACAAGCCACTAGAACAACAAAGAAAGTGGCATTTTTAAATACACAGCTGAGACATAACACCGTAATAACACAGTGACGGCCCGAGCTCAAACAAACCTTGTCATCTTCTTGTGACAAAGAGCCACATGCCAAAAAGCAAGAACAAAATCTGCTGTATGTCCTCTATTGGTGCTTAAAATGGCACATAAAAACTGTGCATAAAATGCAACAAACACTAATATTCAGGAGTGTACATGTGTTTGACACCTCATTACAAACATACATGTCTGTTGCCTCATTAAAAGCATAAGTGGCAAAATTTCACAATGTACACGTTAAACTAACAAAAGATACATTTAAACAGACCACTTTGGGGCGGCATTAAATATATGTATAATCTGTATATCCTGCATTTTGCATTCTGAAGCGCTGTGAACAGATGAGACTACTTGCCTCACAAAAGCCAGTCCCATTTTCATAATAAGAGTCCCACATACATAGTAAGTATAACAGAAGCTTAGATAAACATAAAAATAAGGGAGTCAATCAAGTGCTGCCTGGGACGTGCTTTTTAATGATTCTGTGTAAATCGTAGCAGTCTTTTGTTCTGATTGGTCTTTTGGTTCCACTGGGATTTTACGCTCACAGGATTTCCATGAATGAGAATGAGGAGAATGTATCCAGATTTGTATTACCTGGCACCTTTAAAAAAAGCTATCTTCAGTCATCAAGAATTTATCCAGTGAACGTCACATACTTTTGCAAATCCTGTCTTTAGTCGATCCTGAAAAGCACTCATTGTCCCGGTTGCAAAGACAACAGCTTTCTTCTTCCATTAGAGGGTTAGAATTCAACCAACGAGACGACAACTGTGTTACATTATGTGAGCCTTAAGGCTGGAATACATCACATGACTTTTGCCTTGATTTTGCAGTCTGGACAAGTCAATGCTACTTGCCAAAGGTCAGTCTGCAGATTTGACCTGTCAGATTTCACAGAAAACCTTGTAGTGTGTGATGGTCACAGATGCCATCCAGCTGGAGGAGATGAAGCCATGTTTTGAGCCACTTTTGGCCAGTTTCCACGGAGTGATGCGGTTCTGTACAGTACGATATGCATTTATGTCTGTTTCCATTGTCAAAGGTACATAAAAAGCCAACCCAGGCTCATTCTGATTACGTACCCCTATATACATTTCTGGAGAGAGTAAAATACGTCCCAGGAGCTACGTTTTTTTGCAGTTTTTGTTTTTGCGAATCCACCAGAGTTCACTGTGTATGCTTTTTCAGTGGCATTCATGCCTGCTGTTCTTACATAAATCCACCAGAGGCCACTTTTTGTGACTGACCGATTGACTGACCCACCCTTCCCCTTCCCTAAGCCCGATCAATAGTGTTTTAAAACGCACAGATTGACCCGCCCACCCACTTCCTTAAACCCAACCGCAGTGTTCTAAAAAGCAATCCAGAAAAAGAAAAGCCCCCTGATTTTTGCCACGTTTTCAGATTTTACCACATTTTCACCCTGTTATTTACTTGTTTATTTTATTTTTTAGCTTTTGTTTTGTTTTACATTCTTTCTTGAACCATTCTTCAATGGACTCGAACCCCGTTTTCGTGGTCAACTCCGATCTGCGTCTCAAGTCCGCCGACGTACATGTCGAGCTACTGGACAAACAGGTAACAGCGGAAAAGTCGTCCATATGGAGGTAAGCGGTCAGCTGGTAGGTGCGAAAAGGAACGGCGTCATACCGCCCCATAGCGTTCGTTTTAAAGATGAAATGCAGCCATGCATAGCTCTGGCTACATAATTCGCGATCTCCAGAAATGTATATAGGGCTACGTTTTCAGAAGGAGCCTATGTTGTAAAAAGACTGCAGCTGGACGCTATTGGTTTACAGAGAATCGTCACCAGCAAGTGTAACAAGCCAAAAGAATGCAGCATTTTTAAATACACAGCCAAGACATGACACTGTAATATGTTAGTGATAACCCAAGCTCAAACAGATCTTTCCATCATCTTGTGACAAACAGCCACACGCCAAGAAACACAGTTTCACGCCAAGAAACACACTCTTCTGTATGACCTCTATTGTTGTTTACGATGGTGTCTAAAAACGTGGAAAGCGCGAGTGGAGCCACTTTCTCTCTATATTTGTGTGCGTGTGCATACCATGCACATCTATATTTAAAATAATGAACTTGAGTTTACGATAAGCAAGATTAAGGTGATGTGCTTCTCACATGTGGTTAGAAATGGACAAACGCAAGGGTGAATAACGATAAATCACAAACAAATAATTCTTTTAGCAACTTAAACTGAATAACTGCAATTTTGTATTATTATCGTCACCTTTTGGATGATTATATGAACTCGGAATTATGCAATTATGTTTTAAAGGGCACCAATTTTAACCATTTTTCAAGATTTAATATAAATATTTTGTGTCTCCAGAATGTGTCTGTAAAGTTTCAGCTCAAAATACTCATCAGATTATTTATTATAACTTTTTAAATCTGGGAAATGTGAGCTGTTTGGACATAGTAGCTGTTTTTGTTGCCTGTGCCTTTAAAGCTAATGAGCTGGTTCTCCCTGTCCACACGTGCATGTCACAGCCATATCCTTCATGTAGACAAACAGCTCAGTGACAGACAACAATGAAGCAGATCTCCCTTACTACAGTAAAAACTTTCATAATGGTTATTTGATATATTTGTTGTGGAGTTAATTTAAGCCTTTCTGAAGCGATGAGTCACACACAATGATGTTATAAAGTTTGCTCGCTCACACACACACACACACGCACGCACGCACGCACGCACGCACGCACGCACGCACGCACGCACACACACACACGCACGCACAGGCACACACACACACACGCGCACACACACACGCACACACGTTAGCTTTGCACTGGTTTTTCAGGGCAAATGTGACATGGTACACGTAAATATCCACTGCTGTATGGACATCGTTATGTTAATGTACAAAATAAACCTGATTTAACGTCCACAAACCAGGATTGAAGCGTCTTCTTTCATAATTGTATTGACGCTATGTGGCTGTGGTAATGAATTATGTAGCAATTTTACTTAACTTTATTACAAAAATGCACTGTTTTAGAAACGTTTTAAACTTGTAAAACTCATTCAACTCATTCACTCATTTGATGATGACTGATGATCCTGAGCCCGAGCTGAACAAATCTTTTAATCCCGGTTGCTTTGCGCACTTCCTGTCTTGTTGATATGATTATATGTGTTGCTACGGAGACATGTTAATACGCGGCTGTCAAACAATTCGGTGGGCGGGGAAACCGCACTCCTACGTCAAGTTGCGGTCGGCCTCAAAATGGGAGAGATTTGGATCCTATTTTAATGTCAGGAAATTAAAAAAAAGAGACTTATTGTGTTTATATCACCCCAATATGACTGTGGAAACACTATACCTACACACAGTTCTGTCCAAACAGCTTACAAAAGATAATTTTCATCATAGGTGCCCTTTAACAAGAGGTTATAGGTGCTGCGGAATAAAGATACTGATGATAAGGTTTGTGTACTGATATGTATTGTTTTTGCACACAAATAAGACCTAAATATATAGTAGTCAACATTTGAAGTGGATTAAAATGGTCCTAAAACTATTCAACAACACCCATTCTGGTCTTATGACAGTTTTGAATAACTTTTTTGATTCACTTCAATGTAAACGTTCATAAATGTCATAAACAAACATTTATGTTTTGGGTTTATTTTTCTGTAATTGGTAACATTTCAGAGACCGTTTGGGTTATTATAAAAATTATTTTTTTTGGGGTAATTAATTCACATTAGCATTGAACTGCAGCTATCATCAAATCCTGTTCAAAGAAAGGTTAGTAATTAACATTTATACATAAGTATTTGTAGGCTATATAAAGAAGCATGAAGATTATTTATTTTTTTTGTGAGAAAAGCGAGAAGTGCTACTCACATGCTTTATTTTTTGAGCAAGAATGATGTCGACCACAACGTTGGCAGTGGAAAAGTGTGATTCATACCGAACCGTACCTTATTCCGCTCAGTGGAAACTAGGTATTTTTGGTACATTTTAGGTACTAGGTACATTTCATTTAAGATGCATTGCAACTTAAATCATAATACAAACAAAATTAAAGGGGTGGTCCACTACGATATCATATTTTAAACTTTAGTGTAGTGTAGCTGTGTGAACATAAACAACATCTCTGAATGTAATACGCTCAAAGTTCAATGCAAAGGGAGACATTGGCTTTTACAGAGTTAGCTTAGCAAAGCCTACAGCGAACGAACTTTGGGGACTACAAAAAATACATCCGGGCTAGTGAGATCACAAGGGCTTCCAGTTACGTGCATTCACCTCGCGCACACACCCTGCGCAGCGAAGGGGCGTGGCCAGAGGCGCTGTAATGTTAAAGCAGTGAAAGCTAAAATGCCATCCAAATGCTGCTATTTCCACAGAGCTTCTTCTGTTTCTGTATTTGGGCATCCAAAGGACACGACACAAAGACAGAAGTGTATACAGTTTAATTTTAATTATGTTCCAGAGAATTATATATAAAAAAATATATATAGCATTAGCATTTGACAAAGGAGAACTTCCAGAATCTCTCCCAGTTCAGTGCTGGATTCGGCTAGAAACTCCTCCAACCGACTAAGCTGTGGACTGTGAGCCACAACCTGTAAGTATTTTTATTTATTAAAATTGATCAACTACAGGCACAGTTTTCTAGCGTTTATGTTGTAGCGAGGACGTAAACAATGGGAAATGCTGTTTGGCACCGCTAACATATTTATCAGTCAAACTGATAAAATATAAACAGCCCCTGTAAACAGCCACAATCTTCAGCAGGCGTGCAGTGTCTCTCTATGCGTGTCTCTCTATGTGGCTGCTTTCCGTGCGTTCTACATCTCATATAACCGACTCGCTAAAGATATGTGAACGTTTCATATTACTTACACATGCTTATTCCAAATATATGTGAAAGACACTTGTCAGATTTTATTTTAGAGAGCAGGCGTGAGCTGTGTGCTCTTCATTTCTATTTGATTGAGGCAGCTAATGCTGCTAACAGCTGCTCTGACTGGACTGTTTACAGAGCGCAAAAGTGCGCGCTTGTAGGGGAGTGACATGGAGCCAATCCGCGAATCACAGCACATTATGTTAGCAGACCAATCAGAGGCTTTTGAGGGCGGGCCTTTCAGAGGAACTAGGAAATATGACAGTAGTTTTCATGCTAGCTGAGTAGCTGTATATAATCAAAGTAAGATATATGAAAAAATAACGTGATTTTCTACAAGTGAAGCATGAGCACACATTGCTTTGCATTTTACAAACACAACCAAGCCTTAAAAATACACTGTGGACCACCCCTTTAAGATCCTCATGTACTATATGATGCCCAATTGTCCTCTCTAACCATTTACAAAGTTTTCAAGTGTATGATGCATCTGTTCCAGTTTTAAAAGATCAGTAGGTGTCTGAGGCTGAGACTAACAGTATATTTGGACAGGTAATGTGCTACAGGTTAGTCTTTAACATTGAAATTACGATCATGCACAAAACCTACTGTGTAAAAGCAATATAAGGGATTCTTCAGACTGGAGATTGTGAGCACCAGACATAAACAGAGTGAATGACAGGGGTGATCTGCCATTATGTGTGATGTGGAGCCACAGCCCATCAGCTTCAATGCCACGCGAGCAGATAAGTCAGTCCCTGAGGGCACACATTATGCATCCATCAAATCCAGCAGGAACATAGGGGAAGTGCTCCACAGTGAAAGTCAATGCCATCAGCTCTCAAATGAAGCATGGTGTTGACATTGGTATTTTTATTATATTTTTTGAACATCATTCTATTAAACAGGCACAGACTTTAAGAAGACTATCCACCAGGGTGAATATCTGACTGTATAGGCGTTTTCTGACACACCTACAGCTCAATGCTCAACATGTATTCTCACAGCTGGATAATTTTAAGAAGTGTGATCCAAAGCAACATCACAGCAAAAAAAAAAAAAAACCCTCTCTGAGCCAGGCTTTTTACTACTTTTTGAAAATTGCAGACATACGACCCCCAAGAGAGAAGCTATTTTCTGTCATGGGCAAAAAAATGGTACGTTAAGAATCATCCACCCATTAAATTGGTTTCTGGCACAGAATCGTTAGATTATGTGCTGGACGTGATGTGTGTGTGTGTGTGTTTTGTGACATATTAGGTCACTAATTTGTATAATGAGATGGGTATGACATACTATAGGTATTACAACGAGAAGGTGACTTATGAGGACATTGACCGTGTCACCAATCTTCGAAAGGCTTATAAATCATACAAAATTAGTTGTTTTTGTCTTTTAGAAAGTAAAAGTGCACGCTGTTTCCTGTGAGGGTTGAGATTAGGGTTGTGGTAGGGTGATGGAAAATACAGTTTCCACACTAAACACTATGGAAAGCTACTGGAGTGTCCCCGCAATTAACAAAAACAAATGTGTGTTATGTTTGTGTTTTATTTGTGCTAAGCTGTTTCCTATATTTCTGTCAGTATAGTGAGTGAATGTTGTCAGTTTGGTGATTGAGGTTTAATCCCTGTTGTTCTGCCCTCTGCAACCCGAGAATCCCATCTGATGCATAATCTTGTTCGGCTGTTAATCTCAATCTCTGTGCTATCAAAAAAAAAAAAAAAATCACACACACAAAAGTGTTGTGCTTTGTTCATTTGTGAGTTGTTTCATAAGATGAGGAGCAGATCTTTGCTGGCAAGTACACAGATCTTTGATCATGCCTCCTGCTATGCTGTCTTACATACTTTGTGCACATCTCATCTAACACCTTGTTTAACAGGCTTGGATCCCAATTGTACAAACCAATTTATCTTCTATTATCTCTTGTTCCTTGCTGTGCTTGATACAGAGACAACTGGGGATTAACTTTGGATTTATTAAAGATTACATGTTCAGTCCTTTGAGTTTGCATGCTCATTTTTAAGGTATTTGGGCATCAGTGTCACACACAAAACATTAAATATAAACACATTGGTACACATTAGACACAAAAAAACAACAAACACTTGGGTCTCTCAATGCTTGTAGCCTACCTAAAAGAGTATTTGTGTTCTAGTTAGGGTTAAGGTTTGGTTTAATAAAACAAAAGTATAGAAATGATCACATAAATGCATGCAGTAATATAATATATTTTTAAAATGAGGTCAAATGTAAACTGTATATAACTTTACGTTATGTTTACAGATAGTGGAGTTACCCAGCTAACAACACACATTACTTGATCATGTTTGTAATAATTATCTTACCAGTGCAGCATGGTACACTACCTGCAACATGGAGCGGCAAAATGACAAGCAACCATTCATTTCAATGGAGACTTAGCGACTTCTGGCGATCTTTGGCTATAGGAATGACAGTGACTTTTGGAGACAGGATGTGGGTGTGTCAAGCAACAAAAAGCTACGAATCCACTTTTAAGCCCCATTTATGCTTCCAGAAACATGCAGTGACAAAGTGACAAGCGACCATTCATTTCAATGGAGAGCTTGCAAGTTCCGGCTTCGCAAAGCGAGGGCAAAGTCTAGAGGAGATACAGCTGCGGATATATACATCAATATAACATCATTTTTTTAATAATAAAACACAATTTAATGGGTAATTTAATAGATAATATAAATAATTTCTCCCCTTATCTCTTCTAGCAACACCATTACGTGAGCAACAGTGACTGTTGGTGATGGGATGTGGCCATGTCAGCAATGCAACAAAGTTGAGAATCCTTCAACTCCATGAACAGTGACTTTCGTGAGCAACTGTCAATATGAGCATCCTCTCTCAGCTCTTTCATCAGTCGGTTATATTCTCTCTGCTGTAGACCTACAGAGACCAGCGTTTGCAGCAGATAAATAGCCAAAAGGACATATTTTTTTCTTGTTCATCTTTATAATTTAGCGTTTTATGTGCTGATTCTATTTATATTTAGAGATTTCCCTCCATAATGTTTATTTTCAGCGACAGGAAAGCTCATTCGCTGTCAGTGAACATCATTCATAAAAGTTTCCAAAGCAAACTCAATGTGAGAACGTCCACTAGCGACTTCAAACACCACCCAGGGCGAAAGACAGCTAAAAGTAGTGTTAATACCGCATTATGTTGGTACACAAAACGCGTCGTCAGTACTATATCTGGTGTGCATTTTTTTTATTTCATTCAAGCACCTGCATACTAGTTATGTGGCCCCCTGAATATAGTGCATCACTGGAGTATTCATCTCATCTGAGTGTACATTGTGTTAAACATTTTTGAAAAAACTATTATTCATGTCTTTACACATAAAACTTTTTAATGAGGAAAAAATTACTGAGGGCACATTTAAAATGTCCCTTTGTTAAAACCAAAGCGGCAGCTCTTGCATTTGAGTGGTTTGTACCTTGTCCCCAGCTGTTCCTTAAATGTTAATAACCCTCGGTTCACTATAAATTACTTCTGGCTATGACTATTTCACTTATAAAGCAAAAAAAATAAATGTCTTTTTTCTTTATACTCCTGTGAGTGCGGCTGGCCTCTATAGTCACAGAGAGCATGTGTAATAAAAGAGGCGCGTCCTCATTCATTCTCTCTCATTTCACTGTGCTGTTGTGTTTAAAGTGAGGGTCTGGAACATCAAGTAGCTCTCCACCCCTCCTCTGCTCTTTCTGTAAGGGCTCCAGGGTTCATTAGGTGGTAAATCGTCCTTTCAATAATCAGCCAATGTAGCTCTCTCTCCCATTTTGAAAACCTTCATCTCATTAAATCCATGGTATGCTCATTTGAGTTCTGTACATGGAAAAAAAAAGAGATGTAAGTGAAAGAAATGGTGAGCAGTAATTAAAGAGCTGACAGGGATCCTGCTTGGATGAGTGGGTCCACTTGTACTCCTGCCACCTTTGAAGCCTCCCACTCCGCCATCCAAATCAGACAGTCTCAGACCCCTGTCTGCTGCTGCTGCTGGAGACGCTCACTCAAATAGACTTTCGCTTTTTAGTCTTTTTCTTTATTATTTTGCTTGTATATAGTTCAAAGATAGTAGAGAAAAGATTCACAATTTTCAGGGTAAGACAGAATGAAAACTGCACATGATGCAGCCCAGATTCAAGCACAAATTTCCCATATGGCCACCAGAGCTCAATGAAGTACAAGGTCAAGGATCCAACACTCACACTGGCTTTGATATCGAAAATGATGTGCTGAATTTCATAACCGTTCTCATTTACATCAATAAACAAAAAACTTGTGTTAATAAATAAGAACATACTACTTTTTTTTTAGTGGATTACGCATTTTTGTAGGTTGAAACTTGAAAACAAGATAACATTTTTGAACTAGATGGATCCAACATTCACAGCAAATGCAAAAATTTCCCTAAAAAGTGGCTAAATGGGACTACAGAGCTTTCACTTTATTTACTGTGGACTATGGGTCACTTTATTAGATCCAACTCGATAGTACTGGGTGGGTTTCTTTTTACAGTTGGTTCACCAAGGCGATGGAAACATTGGGTCAGATCATACACACGATGCAAGTTTGTATTGCTAGTTTCAGCCTGGCACAGGTATAATTTTTTTTAAATTAGAAAATCCATTTGTGTGCCAATGGGTGTGCTGGTCTATGTGCTAGGTTTATTAAGGCACATTGTTGACGCATTACTATTGTGAGGCAACTGAAATAGAGCACACCGTTGACCAACTAAAGCTGGTCTAAATTCAAAGGCATATGTTTTTCCTCTTTGTTATTAAAAGAGAGCATTAGTGTGTAGTCCACAAAGCACATACACATTGCTTATTACACACACAAGGACGCACAGCAGCACACAAACAAGCGTGACAGCAACTCTCTTATAAAGGGAATGGGAGATGAGACTCTGATTGGTTAATAATGTGCATTATGCCCAAAACACACCCATAACTCATTAAGAGAATAAGGACAACCCTTTTAGACCATGCGTGCCGATCGTTTTTCCCGTATTTAAAATAACAAAAGTAGACATGCCCTTCTTATCTTGTACAAGATTTGACATGATTTTCATTCAGAAATGCTTTTCTCCAGAAATCAGTTGAAACGAATGGTTGTCTGAGTTTGAGTTGAGCCCTTCAACCAACTTGAACCAGCCTTGTCATTCTCCTTTGACCTGTGGCATTTTTGTTCAAAGATCTGCAAGTCACTGGATATTTTTTTTCAGACTATACTCTTTAAAAATTAGAGATGATTTTGCGTGAAAATTCCAGTTGGTCAACAAAGTTCGCAGCACAATGGTGTTGACTTGACTTAAACAGCTTGGTTAAAACGATGCTAAATCAGTGGGCTGTCAGTGAAAATCTAATAAACAGTGAAAAATAATAGCCCAAAAACTAGATTAGTCATCAAATAAACAAAATACAAATGTGTAGTCATTTATTCCTGTCTATTTGATGACAAGACTAGTTTTAGGCTATTCTTGGACGTCTATTAGATTTTCAGACAGCCCAAATTTAGCCTAGTTTTAACCAAGCTGTAAATCTTTAGACACAAAAATGCATAGTTTATAGCTCTTTACCTCTAGCAATTGAGGTATTGAGGCTTCAAAATTAATAAATGCATTTTATAAAGACTACCCTGATCAACAAAACATGTAAGAATCATACACTTTCATTGTTATTCTGCCATAACCTAAAAGCCAAGGAATTAAATTGATGCTAACCAGCCGACAAAATACCCCACTGCAGTTCTCTATTCAAAGCAATTGAAATTCAGTTCAGATGGAAATAATATAAAAGCTTTTCGAATCCTGGTGTGTGAAAGTACAAATATTTTATATGCACATGAAGTCCACTCCAATAAATCTTCAGTTTTAATTAAGCTCTCAACACACCATTAGATCAACCAGTGAATGGCAGACCGCAATATGAAGTGATAATTTAGACAGAGGGGTGTCTTCAGTCAGAAGCTTCCACCTTAATACGACAGCCCAGTCTCATTTACTCTGTGATATTGAACACTGCTGGACTCAAATGTAAAACAAAGAGTATTATTTTTAGGCAGGGTATTATTGAATGGTCCATTGTTGCAGAGCTTTTTCATCTGCTCCCTTGATGTGCTTGCGGACAACAATCGTATAACACACACTGTGAACTGGAATTGTTATGAAGGTTAATTATCCAGGCTCTATTGTTGGGCTATCTACACTAGTGCAATGTCAACGACACCATAATGACAGGGACAGAGTTATATCCACTCACAATCTGGATGATGTGCATTCAACTCCACTGTTATATAAGATAGAAGATCATCATTTAGGTTTAGTGCTAGCATCATAATGAAGTGAAGTGAAGTGAAGTGTAGTGTGGCCAAGTATGGTGTCCCATACTTGGAATTTGTGCTCTGCATTTAACCCATCCAAGTGCACACACACAGTTAGTGAACACACACATACCGTGAACACACACCCGGAGCAGTGGGCAGCCATGCTGCGGCGCCCGGGGAAATAATAATAATAGACACACTTCAGATCTAATTATTTGATTTAAAGAAAATAAGTAAACAGTGAGTGATTTAAAGGAATAATTCGCCCCAAACATTTGTCATAATTTACTCAACCTTCACTTGTCACTTGAGTTTCTTTTTTCTGTTGAACAAAGAAATTAGTTTGAAAAAATGACTTCCATACTATTGTTAACTATAAGTTATATACTATAAACTATAAGTTTTTCATATGGTTTTTAAATTTTTTTATGAATATCTTCTTTTGGGTTCAACAGAAAAAGGAAACTTACTAAAAAAAAAAATACTAGAGAGAGTAAATGGTGAGTAAATTTTCATTTTCGGGTGAACTGTCCCTCTAGGGCATTACTGCTTTTTCTTAGGTGTTTCTGTTTTTTTTTTTTGGTGAAAACTTAATTGTGTAACATTACTTAATTAGTGTGTAGCAGGGCAGAGGGCAGAAATTTTAAAGTGGGTAGACCTTGGTGAAATAGAATGGACCTCAGTGCCTACTCTTAAACTAAGTGTATAATAAAGACTTTCTGATATCTATCAATTCTGATAATATAGTAATTGATTAAAAGCAGTGTGAGCTGACACGTTTGAGCAAATAAATATTAGCTAGCTTGAGCAATTGTTTATTTAAATTAGACTGTATAATCCCAAAATATGAAGTAAAAACAATACGAAATTATGCTACATAAAGCACATTTGCTGAAAACAGTTTACAGAACAAAATGGCTATTTGATTCTATGCCAGTAGATGGCGCTTACAGATCAGTAATAACTCCATCATGAACACAGCTGTTCTGCAGGAACTGATTTACATGGCAAATGCAACCACGTAATCTACACCTTAACGTTATGAAATCAGCCGAAGCACAATTATTTTGAATTAAGCTCGATTATATACATGATGCTTAGATATTTAATAACAGAAAGATTATCAACATATGCCTTGCAAATATTTTCAGATTTCTTGAAACGTGTCAAATACAAACGATCGCCGAAACTACAATAAAAACTGACCAAATAAGGGTTTTATTAAATACTGAAAACAATTTAATCGTGATTTTAATAGTCCATTATCATAACTCTCACACTGCTCATTTTATTACTTATAATGTCCTATCTTTACCAGGAAATCGGAATAGTCAGCACAACACTTCTAGTTTCGTTTTCAGAGTTGCTGCCTCAGTCAAATCGAGTCAAATAAAGAAAAAAATAGAAAAGCACTCATCAGTGCGAAGTGCGGAGCAAAAGTTGGACATTTCCATTATTGTGCTGTGGAGTGGGGACAAACAATGACAAACAATTGACTAAATGATGCTGTTCATCGTCGGCATTAAATTTTATTCATATTTCGCCCTACATTAATTACATGCTTTCTATTTAGGATTATCCATAATCAAAACATTTTTGTCTGGGTGGACCAGCCTTCAGTTTGAGTGGGCCAGGGCCACCCTGGCCCTTATGTAGCCTTGCCACCGGTGTGTAGATAAGCATCTATTTTATTGCCAATGGCCTTGGCATATTGTAGGACTATGTTTTCTGGAAAGCTTTAAAATGTTGCCTTTTGAGGTAGCATTCAAAGGTGAGAATGCATCACGGCATGTCTGAATTTAAATTCTGCATCTCTTCCTGTATCAGGAGGTACTTTCTTCTGAATTTAGAAGGCAGCATAGATCTGTCCTTCACTTCCTTTGAAATCCCACAATCCAGATTTTTTAAAATAAACATGATGTCTCGAAGACGTGTGCCTCACATGCTCTGAAAAATGAAGTTCTTGAAACTTTGACCGCCCCCTGGTGGCTGGATGCAGTACAGGTCATAAACCTTGCCCTCTCCATGTAAATGAATGGAAGATGAGTCAAATAATATTTTTCCATTTTCTTTTTTTTTGTCAAAGGCAGTCGCTATCATGTTGATACAGATACAGTTGTTTGTTTTTGTGATTGCTATGATTGCAGTAATTATTATAAAAACAGGGCATGCTGTTACAGTCTGATTGACAATTGTGATTGACAGCTTATTTGTTTATTAAATCTTAACTATTAATGTTTTATTTTACACCAACAAAATGGAAAGTGAACCGTACTCACCGAGATACAAAATCTAATGGATCACTGAGTTATGTGTTTTTGTTTTGTTTTTTTAGTAACGTTAAATGTGGGCTTTATAAGCAAACTAATGCATGTTGTTGGCTAAAATAAAATGCCTAATGTTAGCCTTAATTGTAAAAAGCAGGTGACCATTATCTGGTAGTTGCTAACTGTTTTTATGTGTATAGAGTTCTGTCTACTATTTAGATACTACTGAGATCTACTGTGATCTCCTGTGATCTTAGTTGAACTTGATTTAAAATGGCAGGATTGTTTCTGAGATTTTAGAGTTTTTTCTAGGGGCATGTTAATGAGTTTATCTAATGAATTTGCTGTGAAACAGACTATTATAAAGCATCATAGAACTTATTATAGAACTTTTGCGTGTAAATAACATTTTTGACCATTGTTTTTCACATTTTGTGAAGTTTCACAAACTAATTTCGAGAGGAGCACGTGATATGATTGAGCACGACTGGTTACTCATCGGTAATCAGTATTAATCCAATCAGATTGATTCAAGCTCACAATAAATAAACCGATTTCCTCTACCGATCTATCTTCATTTCGGAAGAATCCCCCCTTCCACCCCATCTCCTCCTTTTTCCTCCCTTTTTCTAAGGGGAGCTTTCGAGACCTACCTGATCTCGAACCCCTTTATATGCTTACTTGACTGGGCGGGAGCCTTGAGCTCAATTATCTTAGCTCAGGGTTCTCTCCCGGGACAGCATGCCAAACCTGCTATTCACGCTAAAGCATATCTAAGTGGGAACTCTTGAAATGCCATTTTTTAGCAAGAAGTTGATAGTGTAGTAAGCAAATACTCCCTTAGTTATTACCAAAATTTATCTAAAATTTTTTTGTACGTGATTAAATTGTTATGCTGTCTCAGAAGTCTGTCTGAAAGCAGTTTCAGCATTTCAACAAATGCTGCCTCAAGAGTGATAGGCAGTGAAGCAACAAGTCTGCTGACTAAGCTTTCAGACACAGAGCATTTTATGTGGTTGCTAAGTGTTCTGGGTGATCCCTAGTGTACAACTACAGTGTAAACAGACAATCGACAAGGGTATTGTTAAGCAGGTCAATGTAAGTGAGTTTTGAGTGAATGTTAGAGTGTTTCTACTAGTAGTTGGTAGAGTATGGCAAGCATTTAAATACTTTTGGGTGACACTTCAGCAGTGTTTCCCAACCCTGTTCCAGGAGGCACACCAACAGTACATATTTTGGATGTCTTCCTTATCTGAACCATTCACTTCAGGTTTTCGAGTCTCTTCTAATGTTCTGATGATTTGATTCAGGTGTGTTTAAATATTAAGAGGTTGAAAATGTGTATTTTTGGTGTGCCTTCAGGAACAGGGTTGGGAAACACTGCACTATAGGACATTGCTAGACGTTTACTAGCATGGTAGTGTGTGGTTGAAAGTTCTGGGTGGTTTAAAGGCCTTAAGGGGGCCACTTGAATCCAAAAACTTCAGATCTGACCTGAGTGCCTACGAACTCTGTATTAGTGGCCTCAGGGAGTTTAATATGAATGTGCTTTTTTTTCCCAAGGGGACCTGGGAAGTTATTTGATTTGGGATACATGGAGATTACAGCAATAATCTCTGAGTGATTGACATTTGACTTCTGCCATTGTGTTAAGTGCAACAAAGATAAAAAGTTTGTAACCTCGAACACATCTCATTACAATGAGGAAAACACTATATTTTGTGTGTGCAAAAGCGCATCTCCAGAGATGAGGTAAATAGAGTTGCAGACAACACTAGTGAATCCATGATTTATTAGACTATTGACCGTATTTTTTTCTTAAAACAAGTATGTTTGATTTTCCAATCCACTGGTCACAATTGAAAGTCAAAGCAAGAAAACTTCAATCCATCAGACAAACAAACCATCATAACAAAACAAAAATTAATTTGTCAATAATTTAACAAAAGTTATAATCAGAAAGTAACAGAGGCCTAAACAATTAACAGGTCTTTTTCTTATAGAATATACGTCAATGTCATTTATGTTTTGTAAATAGTTGGATTTGAAAATATATGCATTCGAGTCAGACTCCGGCCTTATTTTATCGGGTCTGTCTTCAGTCGAGTGTTTCTTTTAATAATGTATTAATGCATGTTGACTTGGGCAAGAAGTGATTTGGTCAATTTGGGTACAGATTAAATGACCCAAACGGACCTCCAGTCTTATTTAAGGTGTTGCTTGTGTTTTTGGTGGTCAATAAAAGGGCATTACTATAAGTGGTTTAATAGTAGCTGGGTGGTTGCTAGGGTCCTAAAGAGCTAAGGTCACTAGAGGTTTTTAATCTTAGGTCTGGGTAATTGATCTATTCCCTTGCTGGAGAATTGAATGCTGAAACGTTTACTTCACTGATAGTGTGTAGATTAGATATTGTAATCTGCTTGTTTTTTTACACAGTAAAAAGGGATTAGTTAGTTTAAAAAAGTAAGTAAACCCATTGGCATTTCCTTAAAATTATTAACCCAAGTCAACTAATCACTTGTTTACTCACTTTTTACTAAATCATTAATTCGTTCATATTCCTTCGGATAAGATCCCGATTCATCAGAGGTCTCCACAGTGGAGTGAACTGCCAACTATTCCAGCATATGTTTTACACAGCAGACCCACGCCAACACCGGAAGAACATGCAAACTCCACACAAAAATATCAACTGGCACAGCCGGGACTCGAACCAGCGACCTTCTTGCTGTGAGGTGACTGTGCTAACCACTAAGCCACTGTGCCACCCCTTTTTACTAAATTTGCTATTGTTTTTGGGTGTTGGCTGTTGCTAGTGTGTGCTTGTTGGTTACCAGTATTACACACTAGGTGTTTGTTTAAGCATTCCTAAATGGTTATAGAAGTATTTTGTGTGTTTGCTATAGTGCATTACTACAGTGCATGGAAGCAGTTGCTAACGTGCTAATGCTCAAGATGAAAAAAATAATCGAATCACTTGGTAAAACACCTCTTAACATTGGATCTACTAGAATCACCATAGTGGTCATATTTGACTTTTCTCAAATAAGAGGTCGTAATATCACATATTTACATTCAAAGCTTGAATGTCTGTCGTCATATTTCGTAAAATCATTACCCTAAAATTATAATCTTTTTGATTATACAACCTATAAATGTGTACAAAATACTGGACCACCCATGAAGGTGCTTACATCACTATGTCCAGCAAGCAGGAGAACAAAGTTTTTTTCACTGCACTGAATATGTTGTTTTAAAAAAAAAAAACATGTCTGAAATAAAGTTATGTTTTTGCTATGAGAAAGTTATATGTTTGTTAGCAGGACATTGCTAGGCAACAGAAAAATACATATTCAAAAGTAAGGGATTAAATAGCGGATGCTGAAATACATGCAGTCAGCTTGACTTTTATGGTAATTCAAGGTAGAAATACTCATAACTCTTTTGTGTTTTGTAATTTTTTTTTTAATAAAATCACAGCGTTAGAAAGAAATATAAACACATTTAGGAAAAGTTAGAGTTATACAGGTTTAATTTTAACAAAGATTAAATAAGACAAAATGTAAAAATGGTCAAACTGACTGCCTCGGTAGTTCTAGTTTAAAAAGAACAAGCAAAAAGTACTGTACGAGTAACAGCGTGAAGGTTAATTTTTAGCTTTAAAATCTTTTCAACAGGTGACACGGTGGCTCAGTGGGTCGCCTCACAGCAAGAAAGTCGCTGGTTCGAGTCCCGGCTGGGTCAGTTGGCATTTCTGTGTGGAGTTTGCATGTTCTCCCCATGTTGGCGTGGGTTTCCTCCAAGTGCTCGAGTTTCCCCCACAATCCAAAGACATATAGCTATAGGTGAATTATATAAACTAAATTGGCCATAGTGTATGTGTGTGAATAAGAGTGTATAGATGTTTCCCAGTACTGGGTTGCAGCTGGAAGGGCATCCGCTGTGTAAAACTGAATAAAGGGACTAACCCGAAGGAAAATGAATGAATGAATTAATGTTTTTAACAAACTCATATCTCAAAGTATGAGCAACAGTTGTAAAATGCCTTAGAAAACATCACTGCAAATCAGCAGCATTAATGTCCTTGCTCTCCAGTTTTCATGTGTATTTAAGTCATATATACTGATAATACATGATTTAAACAAATATGGTTTACTTTAGCAGTATAATCCATAATCATAATCCACTGAATCCAACTTTACATAAAATAAATGAACAGATCCAGGTGAGACAAAATAAGTTACAGCGCCTTTTTATTGTACTATGTATCTGATATCACTCTCTCTTAAAAAAACGAATTTAGCACAATCCAAACTGACTGCTGACTTACTCTGTGAATAGACTCTCATATAAAAACAAGCACTGCTGTCTAAATGAAATAAAACGTGTGCTGTCTCCATATTCATCATAGCTCTGTGTGTGGGATATCACCTCACACAGGCTTACAGCTGGTGCAGGAGATGGGTCTTGTCTCGCTGGCAGTGGAATAGGCAGCCACACTGCTCATCATCTGCCAGTGTCAGGTGGCAACATAGCAGGAGAACTGGTGACTGTTCAGATATTAGCAACATGACTATGCGTCTGGTCCACAGGACAGTCTCGTTAAACTGTAGTGATAATTGCACCCTGCCTTTTTGCATCTGATCTGGATCAATGTTTACTGCTGAGATTATATTGTAATGATTCAGAGTTATGCCAACTTCAAAATATTCACAATTTGGCTGAGTCTGGAAACTTTATGATTTCTTGGACATTTTGAAAGAAGTCTCTTCTGATCACCAAGTCTGCATTCATTTGATAAAAATGCAACAGAATATTGTAATACTGGATTAATACTGGAGTACTGTGAAATATGATTTCAATTTCAATGAATTTTGACAGGTCATTTATTCCTGCGATTCAATGATTTTTTTAAGCTGAAGATGAGTCTTTGTCAATGGTGACCTTTTAGAAATCATTCTAATATGATGAATTGATGCTCAAACATGTATTCATTCTTCATTGCTGTCATTAGTGTTGACAACGGCTTATTATTTTTGTGAGAACTGAGATCTAATAGAATCAAAATCTTAACCAAAATGTTTTCATCTGAGATACTAATAATTAACCCTTATTCTAGTACTGTGACATATTATTTAAGTTTCAGTGAATATATTTTAAAAGGTATTTTAATCCTGTGATTCAATGATTTTTGAAAGCCGAAGATCAGTCTTTGGAGTCAAATGATGACCTTTTAGAAATCATTATGACGAATTGATGCTCAAAAAAAAAATTCTTTATTCTTAATTGCTGTCATTAGTGTTGACAACAGCTCTGCTATTTTTGTGAAAACTGAGATCTAGTAGAATCAAAATCTTAACCAAAGTGTTTTCATCTGAGATACTAACAAAAACCTTAATGACTGAACACCAATAACAACTCATCATAATGGCAGCAAATCAGCATATTAGAATGATTTCTGAAGGCAATGTGACAATGAAGACTGGAGTAATGATTCTGGAAATTCAACAAGACCAGTGAGCATGATGTATTATTTAAAATCCGGATTTTTATCCCTCAGGTTATGCATCATTACCACAATTCTTCCTCATTTCAAATGACTCATTTCAAAATAACTATTCCATAAATTACAAAAATATTCCATAATGACAGAAACACAGATGCCACCTAGCCATGCCCTAGCAACCTTCCAAAGCACCCTAACAACTACAAAACATCATGATACAACACTCTGTGAAACAAAACTCTGTCATAGATTTAACAGACACTCACACACAATGCCCATTGTAAGTCTAAAGGTGACCTCAAGTGCACATGAGTGGCTATTTGGGATTGTGTACTCATTTCAGTTTCCAATAAATCCTTGCATTTTGATGTGAACTCTCTTAAAGCAGCACTATCTGTTTTTTGACCTGAGAATGATGTCTATAAAATTATATCAGTGGTAGAATAACACAGTGTCCTACTGTAGCTACGCAACAAGCAATTTGGCTGTCTGTACCAAATACGGCGTGACAGAAACATTTAAATATCAGCCTTTCAGAAGTGGAGAATAGTGCACTTCCAACGAAATGGGAAGGTTTATAATCTAATCAATACATATTAAACCTCTTAAGCATTATTACAAGTAGCTATTGACTGATGTTTGTTGATTTGCACGGAGTCACAGTTCTAACATTCATTTTCAAACTTTGTTAACTAGTTCAAGAGTTCACACTTGATGATTGATAAGTAAAAGCGTGTTTGGCATGCTGTTCCGGGAGAGAGCCCTGAGCTCAGAAGATCCTCGAGCCCGGGGCTCCCTCCCGTTTCATCGGGAGAGAGGGGAGTCTGAGCTCAGGTAGGTCTCAAGAGCTCCCCTGTATTTAGCTAAGAAAGAGGGAAAGGAGTAGGGGTGGATGGGGAATTCTTCAAGACGATGATGACTAAGGTAAGGAAATCCGGCTATTTATGTGACTTTGAATTCATCTGATATATTGTGTGATTGCTAATGCGGGACCAGCCATGGTCAATCATAAGCACGTGATCCTCTCGAAATTAGTTTATAAATAAACTTCACTTATTTTATTTTCAAGATCTGGAGGTAAACTATCTGCTTCTGCTTTCAGTATTGCAATAAATGTCCTGTAAAATGGTGTTCAAACTCACATTAGTAGCATTTAACACTGAATAAAGCTCATAATCAGCACCTGAGGTGATCATTGTCACAGTATTTTGTGCTGTCTTTCAGCCACAAGGTTGCAGAAATAGAAATTTTGTGTACCGCCACCAAGGATGGTTAGGATTAAAAACTCCTTTTAACGTGGAAAAGATACATTTTTTCATGTGCCGCAGCATCGCTTGTAGTGAAGACACAGTATAACTTTTAACTCGTTTGCTGCGAGTGTTTTTTTTAAACATTTTTTATAAAGTTGCCAGGCACTGCCAGCATTTTTGATAAAAGTCTGTGAGTCTTGTGTCTGTGTGTATAACTAATTTCTAACCTTGTGCAGATTAAGTCAAAGGAAGGTTGTATAACTCTTATTTTTACCTGCGATCTTACCTTCTCTTTCTTAGATTTCACTCCCCGAAGCATGTGACATCATCTACCTCACTCAGGACATACCTTAGGGCTTCCCCTACCGTAATATACCTAAAACACGGATTGGCGCAAAAACATGTCAATGCCAGGGAAAGAGTTAGCGAGAGGAATCCTGCTGCTGCGGAAACCAGATGTGCCTCCTGTCATCTAAAAATAACACTTGGATCTTTGGGTGAGCAATTCGGTACACACTACCCCGCCCCCATCCCGGCCAGTGGAACTACGGCCACATAATATCTGTGTCTGATTTCAGATGCTGTAACCTTTGAAGGACGCAGACTTCAAAGGTGACTCATTTGAAGTCTACGCAGGTTGAACTGAGTGTTGTGAAATGAGACGGTCTAGACTACAATCAACTGATCTTGTCAATAAGCAACCCTATCAGCTCTTTTTGTTCGAACACGTGTTTAGTTAGATACCCAAGTAAACTGAAACCCAATTCATACATTTAAGACTGTAATCCAGAGTTTAAAAATGTACTGCCATTATCATCGTGCAATGAATCTTGGGATGTTCAAGCCATGAGGGTCCACCAGAAACGAAGGACTCATTTTGAGGCTGCATTTGAAGAAGCCTTCCTATTAAGACAGGCTGTGTCCTGAATTGCATACTTGAAAAAGAGTATATAAGGTAAGTAGAATGCCTGAATTCACAGTATTCGAAAAACAGTAGGTGAGAAGCCTACCCAGATGACCAACTACTTCAAGCAAGATTCTGAAGTGCGCATCCAATGGATGCTATGCTTTCCCATTATGCCACGTAAGGGAATTAATGAATAGGAGTAAAGCAATGCAACTGATACAGGTAGGTCATGTGACATCATGTGACAAATTGCTGATGTAGTACGTCTGAATTCCTTTCATTCTACTTGCATTTATACTATATAAAACATACTTTTCAGACTGTTGTGTAGTAAATTCAAATTCAAATCTAGTATCTACTTGAGTAGTAAGACGCAGCCACAGGCTTCCTTGTGCCAAGATGACGAAAATGCATGCTTTGTAGGAACCAGCTTCTGAAATGAGACCCAGCAAGAAATCGCTATGCACGGAACTGTGCGATCTTCTTTGTCAGTTACAGGCAATTGCACTTAACCACAAAGGGGAGCCGTGAGAGAAAGTTGCATATTGTTGCTTTAAATTATGAACATAATCACACTCACTTCACAGGTAAAGTTTTGGGAATGTACAACAGTGAAAAAGCATGTGTGACAAATCCGGTTATCCAGTCAACTAGAAGTTGCTCTTGTTAAAGGGAATACTAAATCCTAATAGTCTCACCGCTTGCTCCATATGGTAGCAGCCAAAACAAGTGATTCCTCTGGTCTTGAAGATTTGCATTGTTTAGTAAACACGTGGCCCCTTTGGGCTGATCGAAAGGGAGTGCGATCCACTGTGTGTGTTATTATTCACATCTCCATGCATGCCTCTGCCATCTGCTCCTGCTCTGGTTGCTTCCCGCTGCTTTGCTCTTTCCTCTTTCCTCTGTACTTAACTGATAAAAATATTAGCTTAGGTTGACGAAAGACAAGACAGAAAGTGGAAGATGTGAGCAAAAGCACCCTCATTATGTAAAACAAAAAAGAAACAAATAATGAAAAAGTGGGACTCTCCAGGGCATGTTAAAGCTTATTGAGCCTTTTAAGATTAATAATTTGATTAGGCAGGTAAGGAGGATTGGATGTAGTTCCCAGCCCTTGTAATGGAATGTGTTGAGATAACCATTTCTTATCCTTCTAAAAAAAAGATAATCATGATTCTCTTTCTTGATTCACTTGATTTTAAAATTCCTTTTCCTGTGTTGGGTTTTGTTGGCTCAGTAGGAAAGTTAGGCAAACATTTTATGGCCCTGAGCCTTCCGAATTTATATTTGGGCTACTTCAGTTATTGATCGCTATCAGGATGAGATTTTCAACCTGGGATGCATTTACCAAAACCATCATTAGCCAACTAAGATTGCAAGTTTAGTCTTTACAAACTAATAGTTCAGTGATTCTGTGTTTCCCGAATCCATTGTTCCAATGAACATTTACAAACAGTTCA
>CAIGQV010018170.1:10600697-10656798 GCA_903798115.1 Danio jaintianensis
CAAACAAACAAACAAACAAACAAACAAACAAACAAACAAACAAACAAACAAAAAAAACCCGGTTGAGCACTTTATTATTATGTCATTTAAAAGTACCCTAAAAAATATATATATATTTTTGCTAATTTAAATAGATGGTAACTGAAATGTATATACACTTTAACAGCATATTTCAGATAGTTATGTTAACTTTAAATTTACATTTACGGTAGTCAACATTTAAAGTGGATAAAAAATATTGTATTGTATAATTAATAAATATCGGTGTTGATATTGGTATTGTTCAATAAACATTTTGGTTATAGGACAACCATTTAGGAGTTTTGATCTACTTAAAATGTTGGCCACTACAGTTAACGTAATACTAAAATAGTCTAAAATGAAAATATTAACATATATATATAGTAAGTTAAAAGTCCTAATTAAATTGTATGATTGTAACAACAACAATAACATCAACAACTAATTTAAAGAGTTACTCAATGCTAAAATAATGCTGCAAATACAAGTTACTTTATAACCTAATGTATGTATTAACTCAGACTACACCTCCCATCACGCTTTACATCTCACAGCTGAAACGATTTAGCAATCTGGACACTGACACACAAACACTGCTGCTGATTATTGACACTGATTACATAAAAACTAATAAACACCACATTCACAAATTTATTGTGTGATATATTGTCGTACTTTTCACTCATTTTTCTTGTTTGCTTGTTTTGATTCTTGATTATGAGTGCTGCACATTGGATTTACCCTTTACATTGTTGTTTGCTCATGTTTTGACCATTCTCAATAAAAGCTTAATTTGGAACTCCATCTCCGTTGCCAGATCCTCATCGTTACAATAGGTCCCAGAATTTTGCATGTAACCTAAATATTTTCAAATGGAAAGAGTGTCATTCATTTATTCATTCATTCATTCATTCATTCATTCATTCATTCATTCATTCATTCATTCATTCATTCATTCATTCAGCGTGTGTGTGTGTGTGTGTGTGTGTGTGTGTGTGTGTGTGTGTGTGTGTGTGTGTTTGTGTGTGTGTGTGTGTGTGTATGTATATTTAAAAACCAGATTTAGTCAGACAAACTGATGTTAACAAAAATATTAAAGTAAAATATTCAGGTACAAACCATTAAAAATAAGCAGCATTATAATGACACCCAGCTTTTTTTTCACAGTCAATTTTTGTGGGAAACAATTCAGAGGCCTATTAAAAGCACTGAGATATGAGGTGAACCAAATAATGACAGAATAGTCATTTTGAAATGAGTCATGACCAAAAGTTTGGAAGGTTTAAGCATGTGGGCAAGCTTTCACTTGGTCAAAATCCCCAGGAAAGTTCTCCAACTTCCATAATTAATCCGGTGATGAGACGTCTTCACACTACTGATTCATCCTCCGACATTATTCAGGGGATCGTCCTACTTTCACTGTTATTTTTCCTCAAAGTCTCTTTAATTGAGCGTTTTAATGGAAGAGCAATTGATCCAGGAGTGCTGTGACTAACTCCATGGTTTCTATGCTTATTGGAGAAGACAACGCACTGAGTCAATTTCCTCTGCGGGCTGGTGGTTCACTCAAGTGTTTTGCTGATAATTATCACTGTTTTCCCTTTGCATTCTATCTCTGCCACATTAGAGAGGAAGATCACAGAGTAATTCACAGTGGGATTCGCTGTGGGTCTGCAGTCTGATGCACAGCACAAACCGCAGACACGAGTTCTGACTGCTTAAACCCAGTTTGGTCAGATTTATGCATCCGTTTAGAGCCATTCATACTGTATATTAGGTTGATTGTTTTCCTTTTTACACATTTTTTTTTTCATTTTATTTGAGGGGTGAGTTATTTAATGATGCTTGTATATTGGATTGTAAAAGATTACTTCACAAAGTATCAGTTTTTTACTACATAATTTTTGTAGCCAAAATGATTCACAATAATAGCATTAGAACAAAATTTCTATAGATAATGTAGATGTACATTTTTGGTAACACGGTACTTGAAGGGGGTGTTCATAAGACTGTCATGACATCTTTATAATCATGACAAGGCACGTCATGAATATGAATGAGATTTTATGCAACGTGACATTACCAAGACAACATAACTTGTCATAAATCTGCCATAAACATAATCATCAGGAGGCCATTATAACTGTGTCATGAATATTTTTCTGATCACATATTTTCGGTGATTTTGACAGAATTTGATATTAAAATGTCTGTTAAAGTGTCAATACAAATAATTTTAAAACAGCGTCATTAATATTTAAATTGCATATAATGACAAATTCAATTTGTATGACTGTAGTTATAAATATTAATGATGCTGTTATGAAATTCATGACATGACAGATTTATGACAATTTATGTTGTCTTGGTAATGTCCAGTTGTCATGACAAAGACAGGTTATGATGTATTTGTTTGTCAAGTTGTCAAAGACATCTCAATCAATGTAACCTTTCATTTAAAATTACCTAACTAAGCTAATGACACACAATGACAGTTTTCATAAGCATACACTAAAAACTGCTGGGTTCCACACAATCACTTTATGTTGTCCCAACACAAATCGATTAAGTCACATAAAAATCAATCTTTTAAAAATGTTGCGTTTCTCCATACTAGCTGAATCTAAGCATACAGAATATATAAGCTTTATTCCATGTAAGTCCATGGTGGTGGATTTTCTCTATTTTTTCTACTGTAATGCAAGTATGGACCATATCATGTATTCTATTATTATGACACTTGTTGCTATAGTGTTTTGTGGTAAGTGTTTTAGAAGTGACAAAGTGGTAAAAAATGATCATTTGTATAATCATACTTTGTAATAATGGTTTAAAAAAAGGTAGCACACTATACAGTTAACATAGTATTGCCAGATAAATGTATTCTTCCAATTCTCATTGAAGAACTGATAATCAATGTTGACCCCATCTCCCCAACCAATTTCTCGTTTTGCACTTTGGTTTTTATCTCGCTAGAAATAATTAGTTGTGATAAAGCGAGTTGTGAGCTATTCAGAGATCAGGTGATGCGCTCCATCTGGCAAGATAATCTTAATAATAGCTTGTAGTGTGTGCTGAGCTGTGGTTTTCAAATGTCATAAGTGCAAACATGAATTTCTAGGTGCAGTTCACATGGAGAAAGAGTAAATGTTGAAACGACTTCTATTTATTGCAGCTGAACTACAGAAAACTTGATTACATGATCACCTCAGGTACACCTCATGTGCTTTATTCAGTGTTAAATGCTAACAATGTGAGTTTGAATGCCATTTTACATGACATTTATTCCCATACTACTGAAGGAAGCAGCAGATAGTTCACCTCAGATCTTGAAAATAAAATAAACCGTTTGAAATTGAGCTTTAGAACTGTGACTTAAAACCAACACATTGATTCAGCAAGTATGTATTTAATTATGTTAAAGTTTAATAATGTTTAATATGTATTAATTAGATTATAAACCTTACCATTTCGTGGTTGAGTGCATATTCTGTGCTTCTGAATGGAGGTATTTAAATTTCTGTCGTGTTTCGTCTGGTGCAAACAGCCAAATTAATTATCACTGCAAACCTTGTTGTTAGGACACAGAGTTACAATGTAACCTGCTCACCAAATGTTTATGTCCGTAATATGTATATTATTTGCTAATTAATAACCTCATGTGAAACTCTGAATCTGCGTCTCATTTCGGATTCTGCTACTGTCCACGGGAGGTCGCATTTTGGTCACGGTCGCATGCTTTGAGAGCCTTTCTGAAAGAATGAATGAAATACGCTGTTTTCCAACAAGGCAACCCGGGGTGTTGAAATATAATTGGCTAAGCTGGCATTGGGTGGGTTAAAAAACCCAAAACAAAGACAGCGTTCCGACACGTAACGCCCATTTTCAAAGTAGAATAACTGACTTCAGCATTGTTTTTCAGATAAACAATAATGTTCACTTAGCATGTTTCTTAAATATCTGCAAACATATTATGGCATTTTTATGCTTCAGAAGAGTCAAAAACTTACATACAGCACCTTTAAAGGGAGCTTGAAATAAAAAAAATTCATTTATTTCCATAAACATCCATAAAATAAGAGATGTTCTACACTGACAATAATCATCCCAGTTATGTAAAGGAAACTATTGGAAACTATGTACTTTGAAATTGTGAATGCAATTCAATAAAAAGCATAAGCTCAAATTTCTTTTTGAATTCGTACAACAGTAAAAGGCTTTGATGAGAAAGTGCCAAGCACTCGAGTGGTAATTCGTGTGTTATTACAAAAACACATCAGCTTGATTGTGTCTTTATCTCTGTGAGTTCTCATTTTTAAAGGAAATTAAGCCAATTGTGTGTGACAAAAGAATCGCATATACTAGATAACACAAAAAAACCCACGTCATTGTGGTAAACGAGAAAAACACAAAAACACAGCCCTTCCTCGGCTTTGACCATGAATGTTGCTGTTTAGTAGCTCATTATAAAGCACAATCAGCCCTTGATACTGAAAACTTTCTGAAGCACACAAAGGATACAACGTTCGTACTTAAAATGCTGGACCAGGAAATTTGGGTTCCCGGTAAAGCGCACCCTTTTTCAATGACCTACAAGCAACTTCAAGTCGCAGCCTTGAGCTCTGTGAAAGAAACCGATAGAAAGAGATTCAAACGCGGTTTAGTTCGCCCCATGAGGGATGCGAGCTCCAGCTGGTGAGCTCACGGGATTCAAGAGGTCAGACGCTTTTTTAAATGAACTGACCGTGTAGCCTTGCTGGAGACTGCAAGCTCTACTGTTTGGATGCACAGAAACTCTGGACAAGCTAAACAATGTTTACAGATGGAGATAATTACGTGGTCCAGGCCAGTGATGAAATACCTTGGGGTAGAGAGCAATAAATCTTTTTATAGCTGAGCTGGTTACTTATGTGTGAATGGACGAACTCCGAAAAAGGACATAGAGGGAATATGCTGGGCAGCCAAGCTCAACTTTTCAGTACAGGAAGTGACCTCAAGGCTCAAGAACAAAAGGTGATTTGTTGTTCCCGTTGGGTGTTGTTTGAATTTATATGGGGGAAAAATAAATATTATATATATATTTTTTCTTAGTTACAGATGCTTTGGATCGAACAGATACCACAACAGATGTTGAAGAAGCTGAACAACTGTCTGTCTTGTAATACCAGCACAGGTGAAGTAATGATTTCATTAAGACATACTGTAAATATTTCCCTAATAAACATAAAAATACTTCTTAGTCATACAATAAATGAAAGTAATCTGTATCCATGGTAATTATAAAAGTCATTGCTTGTATAAATTGCTTGCAATTGTTGTGTAAATGTACCTTAAATGATGGTAGAACGCAGATTTTAATCTACTGGAAGAATTCAAGCATTGACAACTTAAAGGTGCAGTATGTAAGTTTGACACCCAGTGGTTGAACTAGGTATTGCACTCCTGGATCAAAACAAACCCAAGCGCAGGTTGCCAGATTGAGGACAGGAGCAAGTGATTTAAACCGTGTTGTAAATAAAAGCACGGCACGCGATAGAAGGAATATTTTCCATATTAAAAAGAGTTTTTGTCCTAACCAACACCTCAAATTGATATATTAGAAAAATATATTCTATTTCTCACAGGTGAACAACAGAAAACTATGACAGTGATCACCTCAGGTAAACCTCATGTGCTTTATTCAGTGTCAAATGCTAACAATGTGAGTTTGAATGCCATTTTACATGACATTTATTGCCATACTACTGAAAGCAGCAGCAGATAGTTCAACCTCAGATCTTGAAAATAAAATAAACCGTTTGAAATTGAACTTTAGAATTAAACATATCAGTGATTCAGCATGTGCATTTATTGTACATATAATATAATGTTAAAGAGGGTTATTACGTATTAAATAGATTATAAACATATAACATTTCGTGAGTGAGTGCGTATTATGTGGTTCTGAATGGCTGTATTTAAATTTCTGTCGCGTTTCATCTGGTGCAAACAACCAGATTGCTCATCACTGCGTATCTCGTCACGGAGCGTGTTGTTAGGACACAGGGTTACAATGTAACCTGCTCACCTAATGTTTACGTTCATAATATTTATATCATTTGCTAATTAATAACCTCATGTGGAACTGAATCTGTGTCTCTCTGAGTCTGTCCACCGGAGGTCGCATTTCGGTCACGGACGCATGCTTTCAGAGCCTTTCTGAATGAATGAATGAATGAATGGTTTTCCACCAAGGCAACCTGGGGTGCTGAAATATAATTGGGTAAGCTGGCATTGGGCAGGTTAAAATGACCAAAACAAAGACAGCGTTCCGGCATGAAAAACACAATTTCAAGGCAGAATATCTGACTTCAGCATTGTTTTTCAGATAAACAAGTATGTTCACTTGGCATCCATCCATCCATATATAATGTTAATGTTGCTGCTGCTTATTGCTGTAATCTGAAGACGAATTTATTATAATTTTTTTTATTTTTAGAGATAATTCAATTAAAAGATAATTTATGTTATAATGCAACAAGGAGAATATAGTTCTCTGGGGACAGCCTGATGGCTAGTTCAACCAAGGTCCTATAACTACCTGGTGCAAAAGCCCAACATAATGGGGGATAAATTAAATTTTTTTGGTTTGCTTGTAGTACAGTAATAAAATGAACATACAGTAAAACCAAAAATAACCAGACCTACATTGTCTAACATATCCCATGTCCAAAATAACAATTTTAAGTTAACTCTAATGTAAAATGTGTTGATTTTAACAGTAATAATCTTTGTTTCGTTTTTAATTTGTTTGAGTAATTTTTTTTCAAGCTAGCTTCAAGTTGCCACCATGCTTTTACACTGACTGTGCAAAATGTTGAAATTTTCACACAAATTAATATGGTACAGAGATATATTAGTGTTTATTGTTCTGTTATGGTTTTAAAAGGGTCTCTGTAATGTCTTTTTTTTGTAGGTTTTCATGAATTGTGTGGAAGATTTAAGTCTAATTAAGTTAAGAATGGATCTACAAAGGTTAAATTTAGTAGTAGTCTCTCTATTTATGCTAACATGTGCTATTGCTAGACGATTGAAGCATTTAATTAACTGTAGTATCAATCACTTTTGCAAATGGTTTGCGTTAAATGCAAACCAATATAACATAACAGAATAATTCTGAATATCTTTTTTAAATCCATATTTCCTTAGATTCAATTCAGTTCAGTTCAATTTAAGTTTATTTGTATAGTGCTTTCCACAGCTTTACTATCTATGTCTATTCAACTTAGCATTAGCTATAGTTATTAGCCATTGTTGTTTTGTGTTTGTGCTTGTCAGGTCCTGCTAACACAGGTGTGCCCAGCACATGCCACCCAGATGGCACCACTCTGCAGGTCATTCATTCATGAGTGGCCCATTTAGTCACAAACATACCTGCTAACAGCCCACTCGTGTCATAATAAATCACCTTGAAATCATGTGCAAAATGTGGAATCATATTTTGAAATTTGAGCTAAGACTCAATCCATCAGCATATGGAAAATGTAAACCCAGTGGGAGAGGCAACTTGGTGCCAGATGTGCAGAACTGAGAACAGCTTGGCCCATCTTGCCCAGTAAACAAACAGTAGGCGCATGTTTTCAGAAGGCATGGTACAACATGGCTGTCAATCAGTTAAACAATTTAATTTAATTAATGACTTGACTGGATTACAGATAATAGCAAATTTGTATTTTCTGAAAAAACAAACAAACAACAAACTTAAATTAATATAATAGAAAGACCTTACAGTACATTATCAAGTCAGACAAGTGAAACAATGAAAAAGTAATAATTTTTTCAAAAATTACCGTGATTGATCCATTTCTATTTCAATATATTTACTTGTTTATTGTTTAGCAACTGTACTAAATACACAGATGTGAGAACTAATGCATCAAGAAAGCTGTAATTTGACAGGGTTGAAAAACAGTGATGTGAAGTAACAAATTACAAATACTCAAATTACTGTACTGAATTGTACTATACTAAGTAGTTTTAAAAATGTGTACTTTTACTTGAACACAATTTTAATGCTGTATAGGTAATTTTACTCCACTATTTTCTTTCAACCTGCAGTCACTACTTTATTTTGTTTCATCTAGCTAAAGTATAGAATAATCGCTCCTTTGATTTCCATCCAATCAAATCGCACATAGGAAAAATTGCATCATACAAAACTTAGAAGGAATGAGAAAGACGAGAAACTTGACTGAAGGTCACTGATGAGAAGTTGACGGATGCCTACTGTATGATAGGGATGGAACGATTATAGATTTTGGTTGTACAATTATAGTCTGAGGAATAATCACGGTTTAACGGTTATCACGATTATTATGCATTCATTAATTTAAAAACACTACTAGTTTAAAAAAAATCACATGACAACTCCTTACATTTTAAGTGTTATTGTTACGTGGGTCTGTGTTTGTTTGGTTTATTTATTTATTGGTATGGTTGTGCTTTCTGCGCTTGTCTGAGTTGTAGGTGGAGTTTGCAAACTGCTTGTCCGGATTGGATGACGCCGGTGACGTCACTGGGGATTCCCCATATATAAGGCTGACGGCAATGGCGGTTCAGTCTCCCTCTCTTTCGCTTGCTTGTGCTGTCTGGCTGGCGGTGCTCCACGCATGCCAGGGTCGCTCCGCATAGCGCATATTTCAATGTTATGTTTTTGTTACTTTTGATCCTTTGGCATTCTATATGCGTTAACTATTTTGCTTCGTTGTTTATTTTGATACTTTGTTTACTTTGTAGCAGGTAGTGGATATTAATTTGTATAGTCACGTTTTTGTTATTTATTTAGTTCAGCAAAGGGAAGTAGTGGCCCGGAAGTCTCACCTGTTATTCTTTTCATGGGAGCTATAGGTAAGATCACTCCTGGAAAAACAGCTATAGTCAGGGAACTGTTTTGTTTAGCTGCCCTACCTGTCTACAGTTATTTGTTAATCCTTTGTTGTTGTTTTTTTTGGTAAGTGATTTAATGAGATAAAAAAATATATATTGACGGGACGTCATCTGTCATATTCAAGCGTCTGTGTCTTTCATATGTTCGGCTCAAACCTTGATTTTATTAATCGAGCCAGTTTTGGGTTTTTGGGGCGTAACAGTTATTTATTGCTGCTCAGTAACCAATTAATACAGCACAAAACAATAATAAAAAAAACAATAGTCCATTTCTCTTTGGACTTAAAAAAGAAGTGAAAAAAACTGAAAATAAATGACAGAACAATGAATAAATAAATTAATTAATAAGAATAAATAAATATAAGAATAAAAAAAAATATATATAGTTGTCTAATGTAAATCTAAGCTAGTATTTCCCTTTTAAAGAGAACAAATGTAGTCAAAGGCTGCTGAACCTTTGTCTGATAGGCACTTTTGATCAACTATATTACAAAATTGTTGCCATTTTTCATTTTGTATTTTTTTTCTCTTTTGAGTAGAAATGTGTATATTCCATACAAAGCATGAAGCTGATCAGTCCAGTTCTTGTCACGTGACTTGCGGTGCGCTCGTGGCCTTCTTTCAACTAGTTGTGCATGGAAAGCGTCGCTCACACATTGCTCCCAATATGCACGCAAGCCACGCGCCTCCACTGGAAATAACAAACTTGTGCGCGCAAAAGATGCAATATGTGAATGGCACTTAGTTAATAGCCTCAGCTCAGCCATAGTTAATCCAGTGTGCATGGGTATTAGCCTCGGTGTACAAGCTCGGAACTTTAAACTAGCGCACAGTTGGCATAACTTTTAGTTGCAGCAGTTTTGTTCTGTGTAGAAACGCGGTGTGGAGAAGCCTTTACCATTAATTAACCGTGGCAAATTAAAGCACGGTTAATAGTGAAATTGGTTAATCTTTGCATCCCTACTTTATGATGACTAAAAATCGCCAAATAGCTTTAAAAAATAACTAAATGCACTACAGAATGCTACGTTTTCACACACACACACACACACACACACACACACACACACACACACACACACACACACACACACACACACAAATTGCATGTAAATACATCAACCGTTCAGTGTAATACTCACTACTCAAGTACTTTTGAAAAACAAATTGAATTTTTTAAAATTAATCGTCGGTTATTTTAATGCGTCAGCACATACAAATACAGTCTCAGCTATATAGTAGGAAATAATGGGAAATATACAAACAAGTAAACAGGATAATATAGTCAGGCTAGGAGCTAAATATGCACCATAGAATAGAAAATCAGGAGAAATTATTAATGTAATGCCAAAAAGGTGTCCACAGCTGCCAAAAATCACCGGACTTTTAATGTATGTAATAGGTGAGTTTCTCGAGTGGAAATAGCGTACATATTTGAGACGACCACATTTTAAAGGAGGATACCTGAGGAGATGACCACAATAAAAGTATACATTTCTTTGCCAGATAAACCAAGATTAAAAACATTCTCAACTCCACCATATAACAAATACAATTCCAAAAAAAAACTACATTTCCTTGTAGAAAATGATGTATTTTCTTCCAAAAAGAGATGATTTTGTCACAATACCAGAAACAGTGAAGGAATGATCCTTTGCATTTTTTACAGTTAAAACAAAGACCAGAGGAGTTTCTGTAAATCTTTTTCAGACGTAAGGGTGTAAGATAAACTCTGCTAATGAATTTATAATTGAGTTCATGAACACTCAATGTTACATATTTCAGACCAATCTGTATCTTACTACTCGAGTACTTTTAAAAGGGCTACTTTTTACTCTTGCTTTTACAACCGATATTTTTACTCTGCTTGCACTACATTATTGGGTAAGTAATGGTACTTTTACTTGAGTATGATTTTTCAGTTCTCTTTCCACCACTGTTGAAAGCAGAGAAACAGAAACCAATCTTCAACAGCGTCTGTTACTAAAACAAACGCACCTGGGTGAAGTAATTAACAGAGGTTACCTTAAAACAGTCTGCATCATTGTTGTATTTTTCTAATTATATTGGGTTGTTTTAATTGAATTTGCTGTTTGTTTACTTCACGATTATAATCTTGCTAAATGTAATGAATGTGTTTATGAACATAATTGCTCATGATATTTGACTAATAGACTGACCTTGATATTTCTACTAAAACAGCACCAGATGTTAATAATACAGTTGTTCTTCGACTTCCACTTTAATCAAATTACAGTTCTAGTTACGTTTCTAGTAACGACCATTTTACACCATTTTTTATTTGAACAGGATTTGTGCCATACTGTATACTGGCTCGTTTGTAAATATGCAAATGTTTCAGATAAAATTGGTTAAAAAGATGGCCATTTGTCCAGTTTTAGGACATAAATTATGGTCATTTACTGTAGGTCATTTAAATACTATAACTGTATACCTCCCAATTCTTGACCCAGACACTCATATGCCCTCATTTTAGGATCATCACTAATATATTTACTTTATACAATGGTGTATTATTACTAAAACACACACACACTCACGCACGCACAAGATATAATTTATATATTTATGTACAGGGACTGGAGCAGTAACAGAAGGAGATGCGGCAGAGTCTGGGAAAACATTGAAGGTATCCAAATAATATATCTTGCAATATATATAAGATTGCTATCCGGATATGAAGAGACTTTCAATTTCATAACAAAATGTTTTGGCCAAAAGACAAACAAATTGTACACCAGCTTTAGAAAGAAAGGGAATCTGTATCCCTTAAAGCAGTGGTCTCAAACTCAATTCCTGGAGGGCCACGGTTCTGCAGATTTTAGCTCCAACCACCTTCAACTCACACCTGCTTAATAGTCTCTAGTAGTCTTGAACACCTTGATTAGTTGGATCAGCTGTGTTTGATTAGGGTTGGAGCAAAACTGTGTTTGAGACCTATGCCTTAAAGCGACAGTTCACCCCAAAATAAAATCTACTTACCATTTACTCTCCCTCAAGTTCCAGGTTCCAAACCTTTATGGCTTTCTTTTTTTTCCGGTTGAACACAAAATAGATTTGAAAGAATGTTATAATCAGATTTTTAGGTGGCAACAATTCTATGGAAGTCAATGAGTATTGGTTTTCATCATTCTGGTAAATTTGTATTATTTTTGGCGTTCAATGGACGGAAGAAGCTAGAGCATGTTTGGAACAACTGAAGGGTGTGTAAAAGATATATCTTGTAGTATATATTATATTGCTATCAGGATATGAAGAGACTTTCAATTTCATAACAAAATGTTTTGGCCAAAAGACAAACAAACAAAGAAATTGTTCACCAGCCTCAGAAAGAAAGGGAATCTGAATCCCTTAATGGGACAGTTCACCTAAACATAAAATTTACTCACCATTTACTCTCCCTTAAGTGGTTGCAAACCTTTATGGGTTTCTTTTATTCCTGTTGAACACAAAATAGATTTAAAAAAAATTTTATAATCAGATTTTTAGGTGGCAAAAATTCTATGGAAGTCAATGGGTACTGGTTTTCATCATTCTGCTAAATTTGTATTATTTTTGGCGTTCAATGGATGAAAGAAGCTATAAAATGTTTGGAACAACTGAACGGTGTGTAAAAGACATATCTTGTAATATATATAAGATTGCTATCAGGATATGAATAGACTTTCAATTTCATAACAAAATGTTTTGGCCAAAAAACAGACAAATAAACAAACAACAAACAAATTGTACACAAGCCTTAGAAAGAAAAGGAATCGGAATCCCTTAAAGGGACAGTTCACCCAAAATTAAAATGTACTCACCATTTACTCTCCCTCAAGTTTCAGGTTTCTTTTTTTCCTGTTGAACGCAAAATAGATTTTAAAGAATGTTCTAAACCGATTTTTAGGTGGCAAAAATACTATGGAAGCCAATAGGGACTTGTTTTCACCATTCTGCTACATTTTTATTATTTTTTCCGTTCAATGGACAAAAGAAGCTAGAATATCTTTGTACAGGGTTGCTGCTGGTTTCACCAAGTTAAATTTACTACTTTTAAAGTCTTTTTTAAAGACCATTATGAATGAAATTTCAGACTTACACAGGGATAAACAATAATTCAAAAATAATTCAAATGTATTTATTTCTTAGTCACATACTTAAAATATAACAAGCAAACTCTAGTTATATACATATAGTTTTTTTTCATCATAACTTTTCTTTAACAAAAAAAAGAAGAATTTTTTTTAAAAACTACTGTATAATAAATTAAAATGTATGCACAACAGTCTGTCCAGGTCAGTGTCCTCACCAGGTAGCATTAAATACATGGAGAACGTAAGCACATATTTTTGTAAAGTAAGATATTTAAACCATATTGGTTAACAGAATGTTAATAAATGTAAATTTTGTTAAAAGTTTTATTCAGACTGATTGCTGATGATTGGGCAGATGAGGTGTTGGCCAGATTTGCTCGCTTTACTTGCACATAGAAAAATTAAGACCTGTTTAAAATAATTTAAGATCTACAACACCATGTTTCAGCGAATTTAAGACTTTTTATGGCCTGCAGTTTTGCTTTTAAAATTTAAGACTTTAGGATATTATAAGACTTCGCAGACACAACTGAAGAGTGTGTAAATGATGACATAAATTTTTTTTTGGGGGGGGGGGGGGGGGGTGAACTGTCTCTTTTAAAAGATTCGCTTAAGTTTGATAGAACTTTGATATTCCTCGTCTGTCAAGTTCATGACCTCCTCAGCAGAAGTCTACGCAGTTTAAGAGGATCTCAAGCAGGGATTGTTATTATTATCATGCACGTCTGTGTTTGCTGATGGATTTAACATATGGTCTGTTGCCTTTGTGACTACATGAATGTTCCCATACCAATCAGTTTGACAGATCAGCCATGCAGACAGGGCCCACGATGATGACAATACCTCAGAGAATACCTACTCGCCGAGATGTTTACGTGAGAAAAACTTGTCAGAAACACTTACAGTTTCAAAGTTACCAGAGAGACAGTCAAGGAAAGTTTCATTCAGGTATATAAAAGGAAAGAGAAGGCGAGTTTCAATCATGCTCTCGCAGTATGAAACATATGGGCAGCCACAATTCACTGCAGATTCCATAACAGCAGCAGACTCGAGGACTGCTGAGTTGTGCTATAATTTCCCAATCCGATTAAGCCTTTAGGAAAGTGCTGCTGTTTGGATGCAAGTTAATGCTCTCAAGAACAATTATTTTAACCATCTGGTGGCTTTCTAGTGGTTGGCTTATACGAGTGTTCCTCTAGCTAGTCAACCATTATCTATTTGCAATATGGTTATCACGCAAAACGCAGCAAGCAGTCAAAAGGACTTATCACACTTGAAATTGTTAATATTGCGTAATCCTATACCCCATACGGGATTCTGAGTTATTTGCAAGCACGTTTCGCACTACTCATACTATTCTTATGAGTATTCATTAACAAATGTTTCACACTGTACACTACCTGACAAAAAAGTCTTGTCATCAATCCCAGTTGTAAGAGCAACAAATAATAACTTGACTTCTAGTTGATCATTTGGAAAAGTGGCATAAGGGAGATTTTTCCGATGAATCATCTGTTGAACTGCATCCCAATCATCACAAATACTGCAGAAGACCTATTGGAACCCGCATGGACCCAGGATTCTCACAGAAATCAGTCAAGTTTGGAGAAGGAAAAGTCATGGTTTGGGGTTACATTCAGTATGGGGGCGTGCGAGAGATCTGCAGAGTGGATGGCAACAGCCTGAGGTATCAAGACATTTGTGCTGCCCATTACATTACAAACCACAGGAGAGGGCAAATTCTTCAGCAGGATAGCGCTCCTTCTCATACTTCAGCCTCCACATCAAAGTTCCTGAAAGCAAAGAAGGTCAAGGTGCTCTAGGATTGGCCAGCCCAGTCACCAGACATGAACATTATAGAGCATATCTAGGGTAAGATGAAGGAGGAGGCATTGAAGATGAATTTAAAGAATCTTGATGAACTCTGGGATTCCTGCAAGAATGCTTTCTTTGTCATTAAAGATGACTTTATTAATAAGTTATTTTGTGAGTCATTGCAAATATGTATGGATGCAGTCGTCCAAGCTCATGGGAGTCATACACAATATTAATTCTTTTTCCACTGCACCATGACTTTATATTCTATACTGTACATTATTTCTGTTAAGTGACAAGACGTTTGTCTGAGCAAAGTCAGACCTTACTGTCCTAATTAAATAATTAAAAATCAATACATGACTATATTTTATTTTGGTAAAATAAGCATGATCTAGAGGCCTTTACCTTTCATATAAGCCACTTCTGATATCAAATGATGAACTAGAAGTCAAGTTATTATTTGTGTTTCCTAAAACTTGGATAGGGAACAAGACTTTTGTCAGGTAGTGTACATAAACCGCTGGTTAATGTTCTCATTTGCATATTTGTGGTGTCACTGTTGCTAATTGGATGAATCTTAGGGCTCATTCACACAGAGAGCATCTTTGCGTCTAAAATGTGAGATGCAGAGCTCAGGAATGGTTAAGCACAGTGTAGAGCATGATATCTGGACACAAACACTGAGCGCCTTCAAACAGAAACTTTTAATGTTTGCCCAGCCTCTGAGGTCTTCTTGGTCCACTTCTTTGGAACTGACAGCGATCAGCGTCATTAAGTTCTTTTAACTTGAAATGACATCTAAAAAACGCTGCACTTTAAAAGACATGAGCTGTGAGCTTAATAGTCATGCACATCCACAAACAAGCATGTTTACATTGAAAAACAATAGAAAAGTAGCACAATGGAATGTAAAACATGTTCTGTGTAATAACGGTGCCCTGAGCATCTTCACCTTAAATATGACCTTTACTGCTTGTTCAAACTACTTATTTAAAATGAGTTGAAACACACTATTTAAGTTTTTTGGGACAACTTAATTGTTTTATGTTCATTCTACTTAAATTTATAAAAACGATTAATTTAACTTAATTTGTGTTGGGACAATATGATTGGATTGTGTGGAACTCAGCTCAACTTACGATGCAACATTTTATGTAACTGACAACACTGTAAAAATGCTAAGCAAAGAAAACAAAAGTACAAATGAATGAAAACAAGAAGCAAAGTATGCCATCTTATCTTCTGATCATTACAGTTTACACGCTTTCCATCTTTAAATATTTAAAACATATTTAATATTTCCTTCCTATTTTGTGATTTTGTCACTTATTTAGGCATTTGAATTGCATTATGAGACCTTGATCTTTCTTCCAACAAATTGTAACCTTGAAAAGTTTGAAAAAGTGACTTTTATGAACATTTTTAATAGTTTGAAGTGAACTTTTAATAGTTTGGACTGGAAATGAGCTTTCTGTTATTTTACAAACTTGGTTCTCTAGATATTATTTCTTAAACAATATCTTGTCTCAAACTACTAAAATGTCAATAAAAGTCACTTTGTTAAACTGCAGAATTAAAGTTTCAACATCAAAGGTCGACAGAGCAGAGATCAACATCCCATAATGCAATACACAACCATAAATATGGAAACAGATATTTTTACAGTGTACTTTTTTCTCACCGACTTTGCTTTACATGATGCACGATTCCTGTTACTGATGTGCCATGCATTTTTTTCGACTGATTGGCTGTCTGTTGCCAAGCGTCCAGCAGCAATGCAGAAACACAGCTCTGTTTCACATTGATAAAATTAGCACAACAATGCAGGGTTAAAACTGAAAATGTGCAAATTTTATAACTCTGACTAAAAAGGTTATGCTAACACATCTTTCAAATTACATGTGTGAAAGTCAGGTCTTTACTGTGTTTTTTTTTTTTTAAGTGGTGTTCAACGATGATAACCCAGGGTCAAGTGCAGTGTGAAAAGCCATAAATAGCATTTAAGTAAACAAAGAGAAGTAGTTTGTGAGATAAAAGCAAGTCGATACAAAAATCAAAAACTGTCAATCTTGAGTTGAGACTGTGTTCTGGGTGGAGAACCTGACCATTCAAGCAGACCATCTATGACAGCAGATCAAAATCAAATACACCATTTTATGCAACCTGATAGAGCAGGAAAGGGGAAGTAAAGTTATCTGCAACAAGCTTTCGTGTGATTTCCAAAACTGATGTACTCCGAAATGGCTTTGAGAATTGAGGATTGTAACGTTAATAGTATTGGCTTGTGCACCAAAGAGACATCAATCATTAAATCATTGTTTATTCATGCATTAGTAGAACCAAACAAAACTTTTGGTATTTAAAAAGTCAAGCAGTTTTTAGTTTTTATATTTAGCTTGTTGCATTACAAAACTCAACAAAGAGATAAACTCCCATCACATGAATATATTCAGCCAGTACATGCATGAAGTAGCAGGTGCTTAAAACATAGCCTACTTATTTTCTCTCTGTATACTTCACAGAAGGCTTGAGTGATGTGTTTAATTCCCATCAGTGCACACTGCTGCTCAGCGAGTTGAGATTATTTGCCTGAGTGGTCTTATCATTATTTACCTCTAAAGAGTTGATCTCCGGTGGTCAGTATATTTTGCACTCTTCAGACTGGTAAAGGGCCATTGAGTTCTGTTCAGAGCCAAATAAAAATTCCAATCCTTCCTTTGCACGCCAGCCTGTAATTTTCAGCAGATTCTGATTAGTGGGTTTAAGTAGGGTTTAAGCTCTACCTGAGTGTTAAAATGATTGAACAATATATATATATATATATATATATATATATATATATATATATTAATATCACATCTGCAGAAAATCCATGTCCAATTAACATAACACTGAATTTATGCACTTTTGCATGACTGCTATTTTGGGGCCTTAAAAATGCCAACTTTATCACCGCCATGTATATTACAAAAACCTAGATTTTGGGAAATCGGTGACGTCAAATGTTGTACATCACGTCTATAATGCGTTTAGAAAATGGGACTGTTTACACCTGGTCACTTGGTCAGCTATTCTTTTGTGAAAAGGATTCATGTTAATGTGTTTTTCCTCCTCGAAATGCATTTGAGACAGATATTAATCATATATCATTCAAACCACTTAAAGAGTTGGTCTCGGATGCATTCCAAACAAAACTTGACAAGTCTAAATGCATCTGGCTGTTGAAACTGGCATATGTAAAATTTACTCTTCGCAAAATGTACAAAAACCATGTGAGATGGTTATAGGCAACGAGACAGTCATGTAGCAACAACACAATGGCAACAACACAGATGACAGTTTAGGATGTTTGATTCATTTTATTTTATTTTTCCGCATCATTCTATTTTTTGTTGGGAAAAAAATATATTGTTTTATTGCTTTCATGTCTCTTTTACTTTTATTAAATATATGTATTGCTTAGGTGATATATATTAACCAAACTTCTTCTCTGAGTGTGATACACTTTGCATACTAATTAGCATTTTTGCAGAAGTAGATACAGCTGACTAGAAAGACACAGCACATCACTCTCTGAAAATAACTTTGGGGCTTTCTGTGCAGCAGAGAAGTGAAATGCTCCTAAAGTCTCTAAGAGCTAAATGTTTGTAGTGTTTACCATACATGGAAAATATGTTGGGCTCGATTGAGGCTTCAAAGCAGGTGCATTTAACTGTTCAGTACTGGTGTGAGGAAAAGACTTGCAGAAAAAGGAAGTGTGTTTGGGTGCGGCCACCAGAGGACTGCAGAATGATTGACCAGCAGAGTTGGGTGTATCGCGTTCCACAGTAAAGCCTTACTGTATTCTAATTACATTTTTGAGGAACGCAGTAATGTAAGGAATTACATTTTAAATTTGTGCAATTTGATTACAGTTACTAAAGTCAGTGTAATTGTGTTACTTATGTTACAAATATTGTTTTTGGAAGAAAAAAAAAGCTTCTTTTAAATCAAGTTTTCTGCTGCAACGTCAGTTAACAAGCATGAGCTTTTAAACCGCTGGAGAACGCGAGCTGAAATAGCTACTGAGTGGCTGCTTCTTCAAGTGGAAATACAGACATTACTTTGATTTCATTGAACGTAAAAACAAAAATATTGCTGTGAAATGCAGTCTATTTCCAGTCTCTAAAGAACTTTTGACTGCTTTCAACTCGACTAGCAACATGAATAGAAAACATTCTAGGACAATACTCGTCACCAAGGAGGACACCGGCGGCCAAAAACACGGTGGCCCAACTCAGCCTACACAGGCTAAATAAAAACATTTTTGTGCAGGATCGGGAGTGAAGGTATCTTCTGAATGTGTAGAGAAGCGTAGCTGCTTATGGGGCCATTCACATATCGCGTCTTTTGCGCACGCCCGCATATTGGGAGTGCATACTGCGGTCGCTCGCATTTCCCAGGCACACTCAAAAAAATTATGTTTGCTGTTTGTTCAAACTACTTATTTAAAATGGGCTGAAACAACACAATTCTTGAGTTTTTTGGGGGGGGAACTTACTTTTTTCATGTTCAATCCACGTAATTATTATTAAAACTAATAATTTAATTTAATTCCTTCACATTGTCTCAACACAAATCGATTGTGTGGAACCCAGCATTTTTTACAGTGCACACCCAGATGAGTCACGCGACAAGAACTGACCGATCAGCTTCATACTTTGGAATATACATATTTAGGTAGACTTATTACCTCAGACAAACACAGAACACCCAAACACTCCAGAGCTTTTTCATACTATGGATGTCAATGGTTACAGGTATCCAGTTTTTTTTGTTTAAAAAAAAGACAAACAGGTTTGGAACAAGTGAATGATGAGAGAATTTTAAGTTTTGGGTGAACTCTTTAAGTCTTTTTAATATGTCAAGCTGCTGTGATCAATCCCATTGTAATGTTTTTCAGTGAATATTAAATTACCGAAAGAGCTGCAGTTAATTTTGTATTTTTTATAGGCATATTTTATATGTTTTAAAAGTAACTTCAGCGTAAAGTAATTAGTAATCTGATTACTTTTTACATGAAGTAATTAGTAATGTAATCAGATTACAATTTTCCAGTAGTAATCGGTAATTTGTAATCTATTACTTTTTTAAAGTAACTTACCCAACACTGTTGACCAGTGACCAATTCACCTTTTAATATCAGTTGTGTATAAATACTAGAGTCAGGGAAATGCAGGGTTGCTGCGAACCTCTAGAATGTAATTTTTGTATTGCAATGGTGTAACGTGACCCAGAGCTCTGTTTATTGAATTATTCATTTGTATCTAATAAATTACTAATATTTTTGACATTGAAGAAAACCCTCTCCTGACCTTTTTATTGAACACGCATGGAATTGGTTAAATATTCCAACATTTTGACCGGTCATTAACTGTGAAGCAATAAATTAGATTGTTAAATTCATTTCAAACAGCAGCTTTGACGATTAAACGGCAGCATTTCAATGCCTCTATGAATCATTTATATGCCGAATAAGATATATAGCATACTTTTGTTTAAAAAAATAATAATTAAATAAAATGTGGATTATGTTATGCTTTAGTTAAATGTAACCTACTTAAATCTGCATATAGACAAAATGGATATAAAAAATATATACGCATATAGAAATGGATATAAAGACAAAACGGATATAAAGACACCCTATTAATGTGCGTAGTTGGCATCAAAAGCAACAATATACTACAGAGATTAATTATTCGTATGTCACTTAATATATTCAATTCAATTCATCTTTATTTCTATAACGCTTTCACAATGTATATTGTATCAAAGCAGCTTAACATGGATGAAGTTATAGTAAAGTGAAATTGCTTCAGTATAGTTTTCACAGTTGAGTTTAGTTCAGTTCAGTGTAATGTAAATATCACTGCTGAAAGCCAATCAATTGTCTAGGATTAGTTGTGCGTAGTGGACACGAGGGGCTGTAATACAATCTAATACAATACAATATATCAAGGATGATTTGGCAGATGTTATATCTTTAAATTGTGATAACTGATCTCTGGCTAATTTGGTTCAACAAACAAGTTTGTGAACCTGATTAAAATATCTGGATTACTACATACTGTATGCTTGTGTTGCCAGATATATTGATCCCCAAAACCATAACCAGCAATGCAGGCATAGCTGGAGGCATGATAGCAAAATTCACATTGCTTAATTAATATCCAGTTCACAGCCATGTGAGCAAAATTACCAAAAGCTGTAAAATATTAACCAAATTTATAACTTTTTTTAAACTATTCCCAATTCATTCAGTTTTACCCGTGAAGCAAATTTGACAGCATTAAAGTCTCTAATCCAGTAAGACATGACTGAATATATGAATTGATTTAGCATGATAAAAGCATTTTGAGATTTGAGAAGTGGTCTGGTTCTCCAGCGGTGTATTAAGCTACCCACATGTTAGAGGTTGGCACTGTTCTAATGAATGAATGGCTCAAAAAAAAGAGAAAAATATCTGAGATATATTTATTCCTTCACAAATAAATCTATTAATGATTAAATATAAAACAGTGCCTTTACTCAATGAGCACTGCGCTATGTCCAACATATCGCACTATTGTGTTTTTCTTTTTTATTTACTCCTTTAAGACCCCTTTTTTAACACATTTAATCTGTTTTTAATAACTTTTATTCTTGTTGTTTTTATTCATTATTTTTGAAGTGGCATCTCCAACTACACTGTAAAAAATGCTAGGTTCCACACAATCGATTTGTGTTGAAGCAACATGAAGGAATTAAGTTAACGTATTAGTTTTTACAAATGTAAGTGGATTAAACATAAAACAATTAAGTTGTCCCCAAAAAACCCTCAAGAATTGTGTTGTTTCAGCTCTTTCTAAATAAGTAGTTTTAACAAAAAAGCTAATAATTTTTTAAGTGTACCTGGTCTGGCATGCAAAATACGTCATTTAAAGGGCACCTATTTTACTTTTTCAAGATTTAAGATAAGTCTTTTGTGTCTTCAGAATGTGTCTGTAAAGTTTCAGCTCAAATTACCCATCAGATTATTTATTATACCTTTCTGAATCTGGGATATTTGAGCTGTTAAAACATTGTAGCTGTTTTTGTTGCCTCTGCCTTTAATGCAAATGAGCTGCTTCTCCTCACCCACTGTTCCCACGTCCGTCAGAGCCATAGAGATCTCTCTGTATTGCTCTGATGCCTGTAGCCTTCATGTAGATAAACAGCACAGTGACAGACAAGAATGAAGCAGATCTGCCTTATTGCAGTAAGAACTTTCCCAACCGTTATTTGATATATTTGTTGTGAAGTTAATTCAAGCCTTTCTGCAACGATGAGTCACACACAATGTAGTTATAAAGTTTGCTCCCGTGCGCACGCACGCACGCATGCACATGCGCGTTTAGCTTTGCACAGAAAATGTTACAGGATACACGTTAATATCCACTGCTGTATGGACATTCATTATGTTAATGTACAAAATAAACCTGATTTAAGTCCACAAACGGGGTTTGAAGCATCTTCTTTTATATTTGTACTGACACTATGCGGCTGTGGTGTTGAATTAAGTAGCAATTTTACTGTCTTTATCACAAACATGCACTGTTTTAAAAATGTTTTAAACTTGTAAAACCCATTCTTGAGGTGCAGATGATCACAGAGATCTGAACAGATCTTTTAATCCCATTTGCTATGCGCATGTCCTGTGTTGTGGATATGATTATACCTGGACCGTGCAGAGACCTTTCGAGGGGCATGTGCATTGGGGGGTGGGAGATGCGATCGCAAAGTGTAGAAAGGGGGTTGGCAGGTTGTTGGGTTGGGGAGTTGCGATCGCGAAGTAAACTACGAGGGGGTGCGATCGCGAAGTGAAAACCGGGGGAGGGGGGTGCGATCGCGAAGTGAAGGGGGGGCACTTCCAAGTGTAATTACAAGGTTGAGCCCTACCTGTGCACGTGCCTGGATTGTATGCGTTACTATGGAGACATGTAAATACGCGTCTGTCAATCAATTCGGTGGGCGGGGAAAACTGCACTCCTACAACACGTTGCAGTGGACCTCAGAATTGCAGGGATTAGGATCCTATTTTACATCAAGACTTTAAAAAATAGACTTATTGTATTTCTATCACTTCAATATGACTGTGAACACACTATACCTACACACAGTTCTGTCCAAACAGCTTACAAAAGTTGATTTTCATCATAGGTGCCCTTAAAGTCATCAGCCAATCTGCTGTTGTGTAAACATATCCTAATATCACAGTATATATCTGTACTTTTGTAAGTGAAAACCCCAAAATGATGTAACACCTACATGTCTACAGCAACCACTGACTTGGTGATCCAGGTGAAGTGTGCAATGACAAAGCTTGTTATGTTGGTGACATGATCGTCATGTCAGTACATGTCCATCACACTTTTGGGACCAGAAGCGAAATGGAATTAACACTGTTATCCGACCATAATCCCAAAAGAAAGAAACAAAGAATAAATGCAGCTAACAGTTAACCTAATGAATATGATAAAGTATATGCACATTTTTGGTGGTTTTGTGTTATGTTATCATTTTGAACGTATTTGGCAAGAGTTTTTACACATATTACTACTGCTAATATACATGTAAGTATTGTGTGGGCTTCAAACGCAAAAGATAAATTCAATACAGAATCTTTCTAACATAAATCAAGCCCAGCACTACACCGCTTTTACAGCATGCTGTCACATGCAAGATCGAACATTCCTCTGTGCTTAACCACCAGAAACTTCTGTGGATGAACAGAAGGCTCTAACGATCCACTGATGTCCAGTAACAATGCATGTCACTGCATCAGGAATGTATATTGTTAAGAACAAAATGGACCATTAGCTGGATCTGTCTTCTCCTGTGTTCCCTTTATTGTCATCTAAACCTTGCATTGGATTAGTGCCAGCATTTTCATCTCAGAATGAATTGTTTTAGGCTGTAATCCAGGTCGAGTGAAGCTATCAAAAGAGTGCAATATGTTTGCTGTTTTTTGGAACCAAGATAGTAGGGATGGGTACCAAGAACCTGTAGCTTTTTTTTACTTGTTGGGTCAATATTAGACAACCAGTAAGCTTCAGGACAAACAGTACTGTTAAAGTCGGAATGAAATCAAAATGTTCTATTCATATTTGTATATCAGGCCTGTAGCCGGGGGGAGGGTTCAAAAGACCTACTCCCTCCTCACAAAGTCCAGAATTTGGCCCCTATATGAGCTTATTAGTCCTATTTTTGACTGCTATGACATCATAAACTGTGAAAATAACCGATGGAAGGAGGCTTTGAAAATGGCCAGATTCTGACTGAGGAAAGTTGAATGAGCTGGCCAGTTTGTTATTTGTCTATAGGCTACAGTTTTTTAATTAAAAAAAAAGTTTGATCAGATTCCTAATTATTATTTTTTAATTATGGATAATAAATTTGTATTTTAAAAATAAGTTTTTCATATTTCTTTATTTAAAATATTTCATTTAAATATTTCATTTAAAATGCTAATCTCATAACACTATTTATAAAACGGTAATAACTTCGTTTAAATACACATTTGCAAATAAATACTAGTTAAATAGTATGGTAAGCACTTTTATAAAATTGTAGGAAATATTTTTGGTACATCAAAAACTGTGGTTATGATCACCATCTGACAAGCTAATCCAGCAAAGATTAGTGCTTAAAATGTCACTAAAATGGGGTGACATGGTGGCTCAGTGGTTAGCACTGTGGCCTCACAGCAAGAAGGTCGCTGTTTCGAGTCCCGGCTAGGCCAGGAGGCGTTTCTGGGTGGAGACTGCATGTTCTCCCCGTGTTCGTGTGGGTTTCCTCTGGGTGCTCCGGTTTCCCCCACAGTCCAAAGACATGCGCTATAGGTGAATTGAATAAACTAAATTGGCCTTAGTGTATGAGTGTGTGTGTGAATGCGAGTGTGTATGGGTGAGTGTTTCCCAGTGCTGGGTTGCAGCTGGAAGGGCATCCGCTGCGTAAAACATATGCTGGAATAATTGGTGGTTCATTCCGCTGTGGCGACCTCTGAAATGGAGACTAAGCTGAAGGAAAATGAATGAATGAATGTCACTAAAATGCAGCATTTAAACCTCATAACTGAATAAAAAAATGATGCAATTAACTGCAGAAAATGAACCACCCCTTTTATTAGGCTGGCTACGGGCCTGTATATAGTAGTGCTTGTTATAAACATACAGTATCTGTGCACTTCATTATTTTGTAAAAATTCATTTGGTCTCATAATTCATTCATTTTCTTTTCGGCTTAGTCCCTTTATTTATCTGAGGTCGCCACAGCGGAATGAACCGCCAACTTATCCAGCACATGTTTTACGCAGCGGATGCCATTCCAGCTGCAACCCATCGCTGGGACTCATCCCTACACTCCCATTCACACACACTACAGACAATTTAGCTTCCCCAATTCACCTATAGCGCATGTCTTTGGACTTGTGGGGGAAACCGGAGCACCCGGAGGAAACCCATGCCAACACGGGGAGAACATGCAAACTCCACACAGAAATGCCAACTGACCCAGTCGAGGCTCGAACCAGTGACCTTCTTGCTGTGAGGCGACAGCGCTACCCACTGTGACGCCCTTGGCCTCATAATCTTTTATCAAATACCATACCACCTTTCCTCCCCCCATGACTTTTCTTTACTTCTGGTCACATGAACTGCCTTTTGGGAGGGGCTATCAGGGCGTGTCTCATTTCTGCACTACTTTTGTCTATTCATCAATCTTCCATAATTTTGTTAGCAACACCCATCTTCCAACGATTCAATCGATTCTCAAAGCAAGAAATCAAGCACCACCCTTAATTTTTTCTAATTTTCAATTTAAGTTTCAATTGGATATACGTCACAATATGGGAAAAAGGACTATCTTAACTCTCCTTTTGACTTCAGCAGAAAAAACTTAAACACTGTTTTTTTTGTATCCTCAAATGTAGTTACTTTACCTAAAATGACCCCAACATTAGAATATTTTTTTTTCCATTTTCATAATTTCATAAAGGCTGTACACATTTAGGCTACAACAGTTGTCTTTCGGCCAGCTATAAAACCATATTTACACACACAATAATAATATGCTGCTTTACCTTGTATGAATACTGTCTAACTAAAAACTTTTTACACAGATGCAGGCACTTTTAGCATTAGAAAATATACCCTTTAGTCAAATCAAGTCGTGCTGACTGATTAAAACATTGATGAAATTCTCCACACTGATGAAGGAAAACCTAAACATTTACAGAGTTTGTGATGAAGATGAGGTTGTTTCTTCATGCAAAACAGATTTGAGGATCGAAACTGAATTGATCTGCTTTAAGTATTTCAGTGTTTATCGCGAACTAGAAGCTGCTGCTTATTTTACATCCCTGAATGATGTGATCATGAAGCCGATGTTTGTTCAAGTATGCGTGATATCCTTGCGCATGTGCGGGGTGTGTTTATGTGCAACAATCCGTCATGTCAGCTAGGTTGAAACAGTAAAAAGTGTGGGCTCACCTAACAAAGCTAAGCAACACCAGTGTAAAATACAGACTTCTGTATTTTTCGACCTCTGCCGAAAGGTCTGGGAGACTCGCATATTCATCCCTGACTCCCGTAAATTAGCTACAATATCTCAGACATTATGGCAGAAAGAGAGAGAATGAGCAAGAGGAAATAACCCCATATCACATATAAGCTTTAAATTACATGAAAAGCACAGTAAAGAAAGATGTAGCGCAAATTGCAGTGGGCATTCATCCCTCTCTATCTTGCACTATAAATGGAGCTGCTGCGAGGCTTTAAGGTGCAACGACTACATCTCTTGCTCGCTTTGACAAGAATATGCAATTACACTGTTTCCCTTTGTCAAAATGTTATTAGACAAAGATGTGCTGGTATTAATAGATGCCATTTGAAGGACCTTGAGAAAGATTTGTGTAGTGATAATACAAGTTGAAAATGTTAGGGGAAATAAAAATCAGTTAATGAATTAAATGATGATTTAATAACTGTTACAATAAACAGTAGTTTATATTGCTTTTTTTTTACATAGTAAAGAAGTAATGAATGTACATAATGTATGTCTATATTGTAAATCATTTAAATATGCGGCCCAACAAGTAAAAATGTGCGCTATAAAATGTTTTTGCATCTCAAATGTTTTTTTTTTGCAAGGTGGGATGTCTGAAAATACAACACAGTAATGTAGTAGTGAACAAAAGTGTCAACAGTAATATAATAAAACATTTACTAACAAAATATGACATACAGCACATCTGCATTTGAGTTGGATTTAGTTATGGTGGCCTGAGAAAGCCAACATATTGTTATACTGCTTAAACTGTGTATGGGTGTATGGGTGTTTCCCATTGTTGGGTTGCGGCTGGAAGGGCATCCGCTGCATAAAACATATGCTTGATAAGTTGGCGGTTCATTCCACTGTGGTGACCCCAGATTAATAAAGGGACTAAGCCGAAAAGAAAATGAATGAATGAACATTATTATTATTATTCTTTATTTTTATTATTATTTTCTGAGACCAAAAGCTAACAACATGCTAATTCATGCTAGAATCATGTTAACAACATGCTAATTCATGCTAGAATCATGTTAACAACATGCTAATTCATGCTAACAATATGCTAATTAATGCTAGAAACATGTTAGCAACATGCTAATTCATGCTAGAATCATGTTAAGAACATGCAAATTCATGTCGGAATCATGCTAACATGCTAGTTCAGGTTAGAATCATGCTAACAACATGCTAATTCATGTTGGAATCATGCCAACAACATGCTAATTTATGCTAGAAACATGCTAACTCATACTATAATCATGTTAACAACATGCTAATTCATGCTGGAATCATGCGAACAACATGCTATTCAATGTTAAAAACATGCTAATAACATGTTAATTCATGCTAGAATCATGCTAGTTACACGCCAATTCATACTGGAACAATGATAACAACATGCTAATTCATGCTAGAAACTTGCCAGCAACATGATAATTTATGCTAGAAACATGCTAATTCATGCTAGATCAATGCTAATAACATGCTAATCTGTTAGAATCATGCTAATTCATGCTAGAATCATGCTAACAACATGTTTATTCATGCTAGAATTATGCTAATTCATGCTAGACTCATGCTAGTATCATGCTATTACCAACCACAGACACAGGGATCAACTTTAAAGCTTTTTACTGGCTTGTTTCAGTCTTTAAAGGGGATCTCAAACATTCTTTTAGCCAACTTAATACTTTTTCAAACTAAAAAAACTACTTCCAACAGGCTTTCTCAAGCCACCATAAAGTTTGTCTACGAACTTTACTTTTCTAGTTATTTACCGTTCTACTTTATGCACCTATGAAAAATGCATCTGAAAACAGCTGTAAAGTTTAACAGTAATAAAACAACTTGAAATTGAACCACCTAAAACACTCTAGCAACCGCCTAGCAATGCCATAGCAACCACTCAGAACACCCTAGCAACTGCCTAGCAATGCCTTAGCAACCATTCAAAACACCATAGCAACCGCCTAACAAGAAACATGCCAATCCATACTAGAAACTTGCTAACATATATGTACTTATCTATCTATGCCAACTGTTTCAAACTTCTTATAAACTACTTCAGTTAATTAAACTTTAAAACTACTTCAAACTTGCAGACTAGGCTTTCTCAAGCCACCATAATGTTTGTCTACAAACTTTACTTTTCTAGTTGTATTTACAAGACTTCTTGCCAACTATCTGCTATGATACACACAGACCTAAAAATTGTACATTGTAGAGCCAAGTGCAGATCAGGTAAGTAACAAACACTTCAATCATACAAATTATAAGTTTGTGTTAGAACCACATGATGCATTTTGCACACTACAAGCGACAAGAGCTACCTGAATTTGACTGAATAAAAAAAGGGGGCAAATCTTTTGTCAAATTTTGGCATTCAGTCCACAACAGGCAAAACTCAAGACGTGTGGTGTTTGAGAAAATACAGGAATGATATCCGCATTCTGTAGGAATAGTTTCTATTGTGTTAGATGGATACTGGCACCGCCTGCTCAGGTGTTCCCATGTACACATTATGTGGAGTTTGCCTTTGTCTCTTGCCAAACAAGCGTTCCAATGTGGAAAAACAATGAAAACACCTGAAAACGGTGATGGTGGAAGTGTTTATTAATGGTTTTTTATATGTTGGTATCAGTATGTTAGTTTTAAGGATATCTACAGTGCATCCAGAAAGTATTCATAGCGCTTCACTTTTTCCACAATTTTTTATGTTACAGCCTTATTCCAAAATGGATTAAATTCATTTATTTCCTCAAAATTCTACACACAATACCCCATAATGACAATGTGAAAAAAGATTTTTTGAAATTGTTGCAAATTTATTAAAAATAAAAAACCTGAAAAATCACATGTACATAAGTATTCACAGCCTTTGCCGTGAAGCTCTAAATTGAGCTCAGGTACATTCTGTTTCCACTGATCATTCTTGAGATGTGTCAGCAGCCTAATTGGAGTTCACCTGTGGTAAATTTAGTTGATTGGACATGATTTGAAAAGGCATACACCTGTCTATATAAGGTCCCAGGGTTGACAGTGCATGTCAAAGCACAAACCAAGCAGAAGACAAAGGAATTGTCTGTAGACCTCCGAGACAGGATTGTCTCGAGGCACAAGGCTGGAGAACGTTACAGAAAAATTTCTGCTGCTCTTAAATTCCAATGAGCACAGTGGTCTCTATCATCCGTAAGTGGAAGATGTTTGGAACCACCAGGACTCTTCCTAGAGCTGGCCGGCCATCTAAGCTGAGTGATTGGGGGAGAAGGGCCTTAGTCAGGGAGGTGATCAATAACCCGATGGTCACTCTGTCTGAGCTCCAGCGTTCTTCTGTGGAAAGAGGAGAACCTTACAGAAGGACAACCATCTGTGCAGCAATCCACCAATCAGGCCTATATGGTAGAGTGGCCAGACGGAAGCCACTTCTTAGTAAAGGGCACATAGCAGCCCGCCTGGAATTTGCCAAAAGGCATCTGAAGGACTCTCAGACCATTAGACCCAAAGCACACCACCAAAATATCAATGGAGTGGCTTCACAACAACTCGATGAATGTCCTTGGGTGGCCCAGTCAGAGCCCAGACCTAAATCCTATTGAACATCTCTGGAGAGATCTGAAAATGGCTGTACACCGTCGCTTCCCATCCAACCTGAGACCTTGAGAGGTACTGCAAAGAGGAATAGGCAAAAATTCCCAAAGACAGGTGTCCCAAGCTTGTGGCATCATATTCAAAAAGACTTGAGGCTGTAATTGCTGCCAAAGGTGCATCAACAAAGTATTGAGCAAAGGCTGTGAATACTTATGTACATGTGATTTGTCAGGTTTTTTTTTTTTTTTATAAATTTGCAACAATTTCAAAAAATCTTTTTTCACATTGTCATTATGGGGTATTGTGTGTAGAATTTTGAGGGAATAAATGAATTTAATACATTTTGAAATAAGGCTGTAACATAAATTTTTTTTTGGAAAAAGTGAAGCGCTATGAATACTTTCCGAATGCACTGTATAAGCCAGTGTGTTCGAAAACAGTAACAAAACTTGCTTTTAGAAAATAATTAAAACTGATATAAACATCCAAAGCTTGTAGTTTTTTTTTATACTTCAGTTGCTCATCAAATCTTAACCAATCAGATGCTCTCTAATATCTGACATGCCCCAGCCCCCTTCAAGACGCTTCTAATTTGCTTGTCATCAACACTTATATCTAGGCTTTAAAGCATTTGACCTTTGTGTTGGGGATATTTGGTTGAAGAGACACAAACACAAATATGTATAAAATTAACGACTCTTTAATTAAATTTTAGTCAAGCAACAAGAGGTCCATGTTTTGCAATATTTCTTTGTTTTTGATGAATACCTCCATAATCTTTTTTTCTTGTCATACCATTCCTAAAGATGCACAACCACAGATAATTGCTTTCAACTACAAACAAATCACTCCAATTAAGTAGCCAACTAACACACACACATTGTCATCTAGTGACTTTCAATGGACGTTTTCACAAAATAAATGCAAAAAGAAATCATCTACATGCAAGCTGATCAGAGCTGAAGGGTGCAAAAGGTGCAAGTATGAGTTTGTAACGGACTTTACAGAACTGTTTACCTGGTGTCTGAATAAACTCTGGAAATATGAGTTTTCTGAAACCGCAGATCTGGGGTTACTTAATTGGCAGAGTTTTGGGGCAGAATTTTACAAGTCCTCCATAAAATATTCAGTCTTGGTTTGCAGACACATCTAAATTATTTATGGCTTTAAAATGAAAAATCGGAGAAAATTCTACAGGCCAGCTGCACAGGCTTTGGGCATTTTATTTTCCACTTATCCAAAAGCATGTGCTTAATTATTAATGGGCCAAATTGTCATCCGGGATTTGTCTGATCATGTGAAGGGCAACACCATGACACTGGTGGTAGCTGAAGGTGTCTCCAACACTTATATCTAGGCTTTAAAGCAGATATAACCTTCGTGTTGGGGATATTTGGTTGAAGAGACACAATATTATGAACAAATATTTATAAAATTAACTACCTCATTCGAGGACTCTTTAAATTTTAATCAAGCAACAAGAGGTCCGGGGCGACGCGGTGGCGCAGTGGGTAGCACGTTCGCCTCACAGCAAGAAGGTCACTGGTTCGAGCCTCGGCTGGGTCAGTTGGCATTTCTGTGTGGAGTTTGCATGTTCTCCCCGTGTTCGCGTGGGTTTCCTCCGGGTGCTCCGGTTTCCCCCACAAGTCCAAAGACATGCGGTATAGGTGAATTGGGTAAGCTAAAATTGTCCGTAGTGTATGTGTGTGAATGAGTGTGTATGAATGTTTCCCAGTGATGGGTTGCAGCTGGAAGGGCATCCGCTGCGTAAAACATATGCTGGATAAGTTGGCGGTTCATCCCGCTGTGGCGACCCCAGATTAATAAAGGGACTAAGCCGAAAAGAAAATGAATGAATGAATGAATGAATGAACAAGAGGTCCACGTTTTGCAAAATTTCTGTTTTTGATGAATACCTCCATAATCTTTTTTTCTTGTCATACCATTCCTAAAGATGCACAACCACAGATAATTGCTTTCAACTACAAACAAATCACTCCATTTAAGTGCAACATGTTTAGTCATAATAATTTATTCATATTCTTTGAACACACCAACGTGTTCCAACAACGGCAGATAACTTTTAAATCTATATTTTATCTGTACATCAAAGAGGCTGACAGTGACATTTTGACAATTTTTGGGCCATTTAATCCAAATAAAGGGAGTGTATAATTTTCATTTTAGTTCATAATGTCTGTGTCTTGTTTGAAAATCTTATAAATCACATGATAGTGGATGTGGGAATACAAAGACAGCAAGGCTCCATACATGCACATCATGTACATATGCAACATTATTTACATATTTAGCAAATGCTTTAGTCCTGACTTACATTGTATTGATGCATTTAAGGCAGAGTATATATTTTACATTTGCAATCCCTGGGAGTCAAACCCATGGCTTTGAACACCATACACTAATGTTTCATCCAAGATACTTGAACTTGAACTTCCTTCTGGGTAATACAAAATATTCTGCTCATGCATTGCATGTGAAAAAGCCTGCTTAGGCCAGTTGCCAGTGGTGTAAAATGCAATGCTGATTTGTGACCCTGGACCATAAAACCAATCTTAAAGTAGAAGTGAAGCAGTCAGTCAAGTTGACATTATTTTGTAAATTACTTTCCACTTTAATGAAAATATATTAAACAAACATGATTAATGTTGCCATTTTGAAGAAAAGGGCATGTTTTACTATAGTTTTTAGAACTAGGGCGCCGCCATCTTGTAATATCACTATGTCTGACATCACCGGATTGGTTTCATTCCGTGAGGTGAACAGATACAGTGGAAGTAATCAATGACTATAGAATACACAAGACACGTCACTCGTATAGTTTTGAATGGGGGAAAAGGGTAATGTAATTGACATATGGTGAATGAAGCCCCACCTACTAGTACAGGACCCAATCATCGATCGCTATAGACTGACGTTTCTCCGGGGGAGAAGCTCGGACCAGACTTGTGCTTTTACGACAGTTTTTGTGGTCAACAAATGCATTGGAATCTCAACGAATACTTGCTTCACAGACATAAGAAATATATCCAAATAAAGCTTGAAGTCTGTACTTTTAAATGGACCAACTACACTTAAGTTTTTTGGTTTTGTAATCTGTATGAAAAGAACTGAGGTACAGTCCGTCCTGTCAAACGCACATCATATGACAGCAACTACTCAAATGGCCCACAAACTTGTAAACATAGTCGCTGTAATTTCTGGAGGAGATTCGCCATCAAGACCAAGTTGTGAATTACTTCAGAAGACCAGTGCGATCTGACAAAGGATTATCCAGAGGATGATAATGTGTAGAACGGCCATAAATGAGGTTGGTGTTGTGATCTCATTCCTTTTGAGTGCGCATGCACATTTGCTTGGGCAACCTGAAAAAAGTGCTGATTTTGTTTGATTCGAACGTTTAGAAACCAAACTTATGAAACAGTTGTTGTTTAATTGTATTGGTGATTCCAAATATGTAATGCAATCGTAAGCTTGGCAAACAGTTTTGTAGAATTTAATGTTTCCCCATTCAGACAGAGTGCTTGAGCATACTGGCCGAGAGGTGTTTCAAAGATGGCCGCCGGATGAAATTACTTGCCTTAAAGGGACCTTGAAGTAATGGACTGACCACGGAGACTGGACATCCTAATTTAATCGAATGCGTCAGGTCGTGGACATGCATTGCAGAGCTGTTGCAAATACAAGCATCAAATTTGTGTCTAATATATAAAATTCTATTTATACGTTTTCTATTTTTCTTTACCGTTCGTTTGATGTACCTTGGTCCACTCTCTCACGCTGGTCCAGGGCTGCCAGACAAGGGGATTTACATTCAGACTAAGGATGCAATGATTAAAATAGACATAACTTCACGATTTACTAAGTCTGTGTGGGTTATATGGGTCATATTCCTTTATCAAATCAACCTCTCGACATTCTGTATGAAGGACGTAAAAACCTGAACTGTGAAAAAACGTTCTTAGTTTGGTTTGACCACAAACAGAGGTGAGGGGCTGCAGTAGTGAAAAGTGAAAGTATCCGCCCCCATTACGTTGGGTACCAGACATTGTTGAAGCCCAGACAGGCTGTCAGTCAGGCAGCATAGTACAGAGACTGGACCAAAGAGCATCAAACAAACAGTAAATAAATGAAAGAAAAAAAAAAAAACAGAATATGTGGAATAAATATATTTTTATATATTAGACACAAATTTAATGCTTGTATTTGGACCAGCTCCACGTCCACAACTTCACACACTTTTTTTAGAGGTGCAGTATGTAAGTTTGACACCCAGTGGTTGAACTAGGTGTTGCACTCCTGGTTCAAAACACACGCAAGCGCAGGTTGCCAGATTGACAACATCAGAAGGAGTGTGCCTGACTATCGAGCCTAAAGGCTGATTTAAGTCATGTTCTAAATAAAACCAATGGCACATGATAGAAGGAGTATCTTCCATATTAAAATAAGTTTTTGTCCTAAGCAACACTTGAAATTTATATTTTAGAAACGGCTTCTATTTCTTGCAGCTGAACAACAGGATAAAATGACAATGATCACCTCAGGTCCACCTCATGTGCTTTATTCAGTGTTAAATGCTAATAATGTGAATTTGAATGCCATTTTACATTACATCTATTGCCACTACTGAAAGCTGCAGCAGATAGTTCACCTCAGATCTTGAAAATAAAATAAACCGTTGGAAATTGAACTTTAGAACTGTAAATCAGTGCAAGCCAACCAATATCAGTGATTCAGCATGTACATTTAATAATGTTAAAGAGGTTTAATATGTATTAATTAGATTATAAACCTTACCATTTTTTGGAGTGCAGTGAGAGCACTATTCTGTGCTTCTGAATGGCTGTATTTGAATGTTTCTCTCGTGTTTCGTCTGGTGCAAATTGCGTATCACTGAAAATTGCATCATGTAGCGTGTTGTTAGGACACGGGGTTCCAATGTAAACTGCTCATCTAATGTTTACATTCGTAATATTTATATTATGTGCTAATTAATAAACACATCATGTGGAACTCTGAATCTGCATCTCATTTCGGAGTCTGCTACTGTCCACTGGAGGTCACATTTCGGTCACGGATGCATACTTCGAGAGCCTTTCTGACTGAATGAATGAAATGCGCCGTTTTCCACCAAGGCAACCCGGGGTGCTGAAATACAATTGGCTAAACTGGCATTGGGCAGGTTAAAGTCACCAAAACAAAGACAGACGTTCCGACATGTAACGCACATTTTCAAAGCAGAATATCTGACTTTAGCATTGTTTTTCAGATAACAAGAATGTTCACTTAGCATGTTTCTTAAATATTTGCAAACATATTATGCTATTTTTATGCTTTAGAAGAGTCAGAAACTTACATACAGCACCTTTAATATTGTACTGGGAAGTAAATATATATTATCACTAGGAACAGAGCACATTTGCTCTGATAGTGTGTCATCTTTCAGTCTGTCCCATCATATATAATGAATGCATTTACTCAGATGGTAAATGACAAAGTCCAGCCCACTTATGCTTCTCTACCTTGAACAGATGGAGCCTAAAAGACATGAAGAATAATAGGTGGTGTGTGTGTGTGTGTGTGTGTGTGTGTGTGTGCGTGTGCGTGTGTCTCTGTGTGTGCGTTCTTGCCATGAAAAATTATGTTTACTTAAGATTATTTGTTGCTGATCACAAAAAGTTCCAGTCCTGTCTTCGACTTCGTCTTTGTTTTCATGCTCAGAAATATTACTCTCCGTGTCAGCATTTAATAAATGATATCTCCACTGCATAATTTACATAAGTGCAATGGATACAGTTTTTATTGAAGTAGAAAATAAGATGCACATTATTCATGACTCTGGTGTCTTTTTTGTGCCTACAAGGGGCGTAAAGCAGAAATAAACACTTTCCATATATAAAACATACCTCTTATGGTACTGGTGAAGAGCTTTTTGATCTAACATGCAAGTACTCTGGACAAGCTATTCCCACAGTCTAAAAAAAAAAAAGCAAGAATTTGAAGAAAATCAATTTAACCTAACATGCCTTGGTGGATTTGAACTTTTGCATGATTTGTTGGGGGGAAAAAAGTTCTTTACGTTCCCCATTTTATTATTTAGCATATCTCTGGTGAATCTGCCAGAAAGTACAGGTGCAGCCAGATTTTGTCAGGCAGAAAAATGCTTCAAGCAAATTACTTTGAAACTCATGCAAAGGTGCACAGCAGCAGCTCTGATGGCTCAATCAGATTTTATATCAAAGTAGCACAGAGATGTGTTGCATAATTGCAGTTGTGATTGCTACAAACTCTGAAACAAACATTAAGAGTTTCTACAAGGTGTAGGAAGATATCAGAATATATGTTGAGATGCAATACTGCTTGTTTTACATTATTACACTCACTTCTGTCAGCAAAGGAAGTTATTAAAGGGATAGTTCACTCAGAATAAAAATTTCTTTGATATTTTATCCAACCTCATGTGATTCCAAATCCAAGTGACTGACCGCCATTGAAAGATAACAGAGGATATTTCACCCCAAATACCATACTTTAACATATTCCAGTCTGCTGTGCTAAAGGCACAATAACAGAAATTATAAAAGGCTGGCTGACACAGTTTGCTGGCATGACTGTGTTAAGCCGTGGTCACACTAGAGAAATGAAACTAAATGAAACGAAACAATTGAGATCTACCAGTCTGGAAAATAAACCCAATTCTAAAGCTTTGGGACTGCAGCGAAGCACATTGAGAAGCATTATCTACAAATGGCTAAAACATGGAACAGTGAAGAACCTTCCCAGGAATGGCCAGGTGACCAAAATTACCCTAAGAGTGCACTAAAAGCCCTTACAACATCATCCAAAGAAGGTCTCACTTGCCTCTCAGTTAAAGGGTCATGAAACACCAAAACACATTTTTTGAGATGTTGACAGTCATATATGTGTCCCACGTTGCTAAAAACACTATTAGGACACATATATTTCACCAAAAAATAGTGAAAATTGGTTGTTTTTGTGTTATTTCAAGCAAATCCGTTCTTCCGGATTGAAATGAAAATTTGAAGCTACGTCACGGCCATGAGATCCTTGTGTAAAATCCAGCGTGGAGAATGGCTGTCTGTACTGGCCGGTACAACGTGACGTCTTTGAGTTTTCATAATTAATTCATGAGAAAGACTTGGTTCGAACCAATCAGCGCGCTCTATTGTGAATGAGGCGCAACTTCATTAATATGCATGATAGCTTCGAAGACTGTTTTTACCTGTTACAGTGTTTAGAGAGACCCCACGTTGTGTTGCCAACCGTAATTAAAACAAGTGGAAGAAGAAGAATTATTCTGAGACATGGGTCGTCAGTGTTGTGTTTATAAATGTGCTGCAATGAAGGTTTTGTTTCCATTTTCCTGGGATGAGGGCACCGCTTGCGTGTGAGCCCACATTTGTGGAGTACAGTGGTCTGCTAACACGCAACAAAAATATGTTTGTAAGGAACAATTTTTACCCGAGAGCTTTTAGCATCTGGAAATGGTGAAATCCGGATTTGTCATTCGTCTCCTTTAAAAAAAGACCCAGTTCGCAGTTCCAGATTGTCATGTCTCTACAGATTTGGTAAGTGTGTGATCAATGTTCTTTGTTTATGTTTATTCAGATGGCAAAGTTAGTTAGTATCGTCAGCAGTACTCTTTCAGTTTTTAAACTGATACCTTAGTCAAAATGATTTAGTTACTAAGTTTACAGTACGTTAATATCACTACAATATTATGGACTGAAAGATCCACTGTAAATGCTGCTCTCCGAATGTAAACTTGTAAACACAAACTATTTCCGTCGTGTAGGATTTTCGCAGCGTATGATTTTCGCTGCATTTTGTGGCAGTATAGTCTATACACACACGGCTGTTTGACGTTATTGTCGGCACCTACCGAGTCTCTGCATCTACCGAGAAATGCAGAGTTTTTTTTTTTTCTCCCATTCGGTGTGCGGTATCATCAAATTCCATTAAAACAACACTCTTCTAGCAGTTCCTCACATCCAATATCTCGTTTGTTATGGGGGCATGCATGACATGTTCGTGAATGAAAGTGAAAGTGCCAAACTGCAGTTAAAGTCGACAAATTAAGAATGAAACACCAGAAATTACATGAAACTCCGGAGGAAATGTGCATAGCGTGGCAATGATGCAATGATTTTAATCGAATTATGTGCTATAACATGTAAAACGGGATCATGAAAGGAACATTCCAAAAAGCAACTCATGTAAACACCTTCATCATATTATTGTCTTATTCAGAACTCCCTTTTCATGCAAACCCCTCCCTCTTTCCCCACTTGACACTCCCACCTAAACAAAGCTGGACACCCACTTTCCTGACTTTTTTTTAAACTAGAGGTGTGAAACACTTGACCCTTTAAAGTGAGTGTTCATGACTCCGCCATAAGATAGAGACTGGGCAAAAAAGGTTCCATTTTTTAGTTCCAATACGAAAACAACTGCTGAGCAAAAATAACACAAAGACTCATCTCAGTTTTGTCAGAAAACATCTTGATGATTCTCAAGACTTTCTGCGGAATGACGAGACAAAAGTTGTACTTTTTGGAAGGTGCGTGTTCCATTATATGTGGTGAAAAAGTAACAGCGCAAATCAGAAAAATACCATCATACCAACAGTAAAATTGTTAGTGTGATGGTCTGGGGCTGTTTTGCTGCTTCAGGACCTGGATGATCTGCTGTGATAAATGGAACCATGAATTCAGCTGCGTACCAAAATATCCTGAAGGAGATTGTCCAGCCATCTGTTAGTGACCTCAAGCGAACTTGGTTTCTGCTGCAGGACAATGATCCAAAGCACACCAGTAAGTCCACTTCTAAATGACTGAAGAAAAACAAAATGAAGACTTTGGAGTGGCCTAGTCAAAGTCCCGACCTGAATCCAATTGAGATGCTGTGGCATGACCTTAAAAAGGAGGTTCATGTTTGAAATGGCTGAATTACAACAATTCTGCAAAGATGAGGTGGCCAAAATTCCACCATAACATTGTAACAGACTCGAAAATGCTTGAGTGTATTTGATGCTGCTAAGGGTGGCCCAACGGGTTTTTAGGTTTAGGGGCAAACATTTTTTCACACAGGGCTGTGTAGTTTTGTTGTCCCTTAAAACTGCATGATGTGTTTACTTGTGTTATCTCTGACTAATATTTAAATTAGGTTGATGATCTGAAAATGTCAAAGTGTGACAAACATGAAATATATATATGGCGGTTAGCGGTTAGCACCATCGCCTCACAGCAAGAAGGTCACTGGTTCGAGTCCCGCCTGGGTCAGTTGGCATTTCTGTGTGGAGTTTGCATGTTCTCCCCGTGTTTGCGGGGGTTTCCTCCGGGTGCTCCAGTTTCCCCCACAGTCCAAAGACATGCAGTACAGGTGAATTGAATAAACTAAATTGGCCATAGTGTATGTGTGTGAATGAGTGTGTATGAATGTTTCCCAGTACTGGGTTGCAGCTGGAAGGGCATCTGCTGTGTAAAACATATGCTGGATAAGTTGGCGGCTCTTTCCGCTGTGGTGACCCCATATATATATAGTACATGCACATACATGTATACACAAATATATATAGTTTGGCTGGAATAAAAGCAGTTTTCACATTTCAAGGTCAACACATTATTAGCCCCTTTTGATTGCCTACAGAACAAACCACCATTGTTCAGTAACTTGCCTGATTAACCTAACTTGCCTAGTTAACCTAATTACCAATTCATGCTTTTAAATTTTAACTTTAGTGACTTTAAAGCAGTAGTCCAGAATGTAATTTTTAAGGCTTGGTTGAGTTTATAAGATGCAAAGCAATGTGTGCTCATGCTTCACTTGTAGGAAATCACATAATTTTTTTATATATCTTACTTTGATTATATACAGCTACTCTGCTAACATGAAAACGACTGTCATATTTCCTAGTTCCTCTGAAAGGCCCGCCCTCAAGAAACTCTGATTGGTCAGCTAACATAATGTGCTGTGATTCGCGGATCGGCTCCACGTCACCAGTAAAGCGTCACGCCTCCACAAGCATGTGCTTGCCTCAGCTGTGTAAATAGTGACAATCAGAGTAGCTGTTAGCAGCATCTGTTTGAGCCCTAATCAGACAGAAAATGAAAAGGATGAACCTCATGACTGCTCTCTAAAATAAAATCTGACAAGTGTCTGTAACGAGTGAAAATAGGGGGGGCCTCTTTTTAGAGAATCGCCATTTTATGTATGTATGTGTGTGTGTGTGTGCGCGCGTGTGTGTGTGTGAACAGTCTGTAGACACATGTAACACGAGGGAAAGCGTCCGCATAGAGAGACACTACAGCGCTAGTGAAGATTGTGGGTGTTTACAGCTGTTTGATAGATAAATATGAATTTGTAGCTAAATTGTTAGCAGTGCCAAACAGCATTTCACATAGATTACATACTTGCTACAACATACCATTAACGCTAGACACTGTGCATGTCATAGATCAATTTTAACAAATTAAAAATACTTACAGGTTGTGGCTCACAATCCACAGCTTCTGCTTGTTGGAGCTGCTCCTTTGAGGAGTTTTTAGCACTGAACTGAGAGATTCTGGAAGTTCTCCTTTGTCAAATGCTTGCTATATATATATATATAATTTTCTGGAACATAATTAAAATTAAACTGTAAGCACTTCTGTCTTTGTGTCGTGTCCTTTGGAAGCCCAAATACAGAAACAGAAGAAGCTCTGTGTAAATAACAGCGTTTTGGATGGCATTTTAGCTTTCTATGCTGTAAGGTTACAGCACCTCTGGCCACACCCCTTTGCTGTGCAGGGTGTGTGCGCGTGGTGAATGCTTGTATCCAGAAACCCTTGTGATCTCACTAGCCCGGAATAATTTTTTTGTAGTCCCCAAAGTTCGTTCGCTGTAGGCTTTGCTAAGCTAACTCTGTAAAAGCCAATGTCTCCCTTTGCATTGAACTTTGAGCGTCTTACATTCAGAGATGTTGTTTATGTTCACACAGCTACATTACACATCAACTTAAGTTTAAAATATGATATCGTAGTGGACCACCCCTTTAAAAGTAACAAGAAAAATATTATATACTGTCATCATGGCAAAGACAAAATAAATAATTAAAAATTGGTTATAAAAAAATTTATTTTTAAAAACTGGTTGGAAGAATCAAATCTCCCAATTAAGCGGCAATTGGGAATTTTTTTTTAATGAATAACACTTCACAGGAGATTGTCAAACCACTTTAAAAGGACATGAAACCACTGGAGAAGTTTCCATAAAGCTGGTTTTTTTTTTACACGTCTTATAATGCTTGAATATTCAACATGTTTACAACTGGTGAAAAAAAAACAACATCTAATAGATGCTGCCTGTTGAATGGGTCTGGGAGCTCCGTTCTCAGAGGACACCTTGTTGTTTTTCACATTGTCTGATTTCCGCATCTATAGGGACGCACATCTTGAAGAGTATTTCCTCTAGAGGGACACACAAATGAGAGGAGACGGTAGATGACAGTGCAGACAGGAATTGAAGGGAAAGTGTTTGCACAGAGAGAGCCTTTGCTGCACACTCCACTGAGTCGCCAAACAAGAACAAAGGAGAAGCAAGCCACATGTAAAAGATGACGAATATGTTCTCTCTCTCTCTCTCTTTTCCTTTCTCCCCAAAGGTAAATATTTGTTAACCATGGCAGGTAGGTGGAAAAGCTGAACCAAAGTTTTATATAGATGGTGTCTAGACCTATTAATTAGCGAGGAATTTCATCTAACGCTGTGAAGCCTTTTTATTAAATCCTGCTCCTCTCAGCTCTAATAATGACTGGGCTTGGTTTGTGCGGCTGTTACAGTACATACGTTTATGTTTTTAGATCACACTATGCAGTTTATACTTATGAAAGTGGAAGCCTGATTAAATGTGTTTCTGTAGTTTCACCAAATCTTAAAAGCAGGACTGTGCGACATGGCCAAAAACGATCATGATACCATTTTTCATATAATATAGTTGTCACGATAATGGTCAATTTCTTTTTTATTCTTCATTATTATTTTTTATTCAGATTTTCCACAGAAACCACACAGTTAATAGTTGTAATTGATGAAAAATATTGGAAAATAACACAAATTAGAAATGCCCATTTGACAGTGGCTTAATTTGGGATCCAGAAGCAATTTCATAGTCATTGCAAAAATAAATAAATAAATTATCTGTTAAAAAATTGCTTTAAATGTTTGCCGGTTTGAGTTTAGATTAAAATTAAAATTGGACAATATTTAGATCATGCCAGCCACAAGTAAAATGACATTTAAAAAAAATGTTTTTTGTAGTATTTGGTAAAAAAAAAAAAAAGTATTGAATAACATTTTATATAATAGAAATAAGAACAATACAAATGCACACAATCACAACAGCTTGATAAAGAAAGAAACAAACTGTAAAATAAACTGGATATGTACATTTCCTAAAGAAAAAGTGAGTGGGGTTTGTCGTGGCAATTCACTGGGGTACAATGCATTACTGTTCAAACAGGTTGCTTGGTGGTTGCTAAGGTGATCTGATTCGTTGCTAGGCTGTTGTTCAGTGGCTGCAAGGATGTTCTGAGTGGTTGGTTGTTGGTTGCTAAGGCATTGCTAGGGTTTAAAAAACAAAACAAAAAAAAACAAATAAATAAATAAACGAATGAAATAAAGGCTGATTTATACTTCTGCGTCAAGCGCACATGTATGTTCCAGAGCAGCCTTTACGCGGTCACATAGCCCTCGCCGTGGCTGATGTTGATGCTGACGCACACCTCTCAAAAAAAGTAACTACGTCGCAACAACGCATAGCGCAAGCTCTGTGATTGGTCGGCTTGGCAGCGGTGACGAGCATGGTCAGTGCTGAGAGCCACAAGCCAGATTGAGGGATTGTGTCAAGTCCTGTGAAGGAGTTGGACATTAAAGGAGCTATGATTAAAGTTGTTGCACTTCCGCCGGTTCCCGCCTCTGAATGAGCAAGCTTTAGCTACTTGTAGTGTTCAGAAAAAAAAAAAACACCCGCAAAGAAACTCGACACAGAGGAACATAAAGACCTACTGCCAGCTAGCGTTGCACGACTACATGCATAAGGCAGGCGCCGTGGGTCATGGCGATCACTCGACGCAGAAGTATACTTCCACCTTAAATATAAATATCTACATTTCTGCCACGACACACAATTTGTCTCTCAGTGATTCTCATGAGTTGTTTTTTTTCATCAAAACTCATATTGATTCATTGAGAAAATGGATATTGTGATAATGTTTAGAATTGTAGAAAATCTGTCATAAAGAACACACCTATACATGTTAGTCCATTCTTTAGTAAGTGCTACTTAACGACAAAAAGTGAATAGTGCACACAGGAACCAATTGTAACAATTCAATTTAATTCTGCTTCTATATTTATTGTGATCACAGAGAGTCTATTTGTCACCAATTGCCTGGAATTACACTGATTTAGAGATACATTCACACAGGCACTTTATTAATTCACTAAGAAGTCTTTTGTACATTTTTCATTAAACGACTACAAAGCAGCAGCCATGGAGATGAAAGAAAGCTTAATATGACAGAACTTAAAACATGCACATTAGGTCTCTGAAGTGACTTTAAGCTTAGTTCAATAACATTTGGGACTTTAAAATATTGTAGAGGACCCTTGCATGCAGGCTTTTGAACAAGTGCTTTTTTTTAAAAAACTGTGCGAATTACTCTGAAGGGCATGATTAAATGCTACAAACATGAGGAAACCCAAAGCCCGACGGCTCCAGTATGGTTATAGATCTTTTGATGTCCAGCAGAGAGATTTGGAAAACAAACTTTCATAATAACCTGTGTTGCTTCAGTTCAGTTTAAACAAGTACAAACGTTATGCAAGACTTATTTATTTAATTAAATCAGTCGACATTTCCATTTTTATTTATTTCTTGCATCATGCATACAACTATAAGTATTAGCTATTCATTTCAATACATGCCTTTTTCTGATCAATATAGTATCAGTATTCAGCATATATCTGAATTGCTCATGACACGATTAAGGGTGCTTTCACCTGTCTAGTTAAAACGTACCAGAGATTGTTAGCCTTTATGGTGCGGTTAAATCCATACATTACATTTTTGGTACTGGTTTTAAAGCAGTATCGTATTCGGGTGTGCACCAAAAGTGGACTAAACAAGCGCGTGAAGAGGTGGTCTTGGTACTCTTTCAAATGAACCCTGGAGCAGTTCACTTGTAGTGAGAATGTGAACCGACATCGAACTGACCCTAATGCAAAAAGTACTTCGCTTTTTTGGACTAAATTAGCTACCGTAGTCAGCTGCACTGTGCATTCTGGGATAAGAAAAAGCTTTTTGAGACTTTACCACAATTATGGCTGTTCACAGACAAACGTGGAGTTGTGAGGAGGTCCATATGCCTGATGACTTTTCCTCCGCTCTTTGTTTACTTCCATGTGTTGTGCACGTGAGTTTCCAGCATGTTAAATCAAACAATATGCAGTTCAGTAACTTAACTTCGTCTAGCAAACGACGGATGCGGATGTTGTCACATGACTGCTTTTTGGTTTGTTTTAACTGGTTCGGTTCAGAGCAGTCAGTCTGGTGTGAAACGGAACAAGAATGACTAAAAAATGTTTCAATATATCATTTTTAACCATGGTCCGGACCAAAGGAAACCTAATACAGGTGTGAAAGCACCCTAAAAGTGAAGCCTCTGTGCCACTATATTGGTATTCGTAACACAGAGATGCAAGAATAACATCTAAAAATATATCTTGACCACTGTTTTATATAAAGTCATATCTTTCCAGGAAACTGGACTTATGCAAAACTTCTCAAATCACCTTTGTGTCCCTGGACCACAGTCTTAATTTTCTGAAATTTAGATTTTTATATAATCTGAAAGCTGAAAAAATGTTTTCCATTGATGTATGGTTTAGGGTAGGATAAAATTTGGCCGAGATTTGAATATCTAGAATCTGAGAGTTTAAAAAATAAAAAACTTTTAAAGATGTCTAAATGAAGTGCACAGTATTGCACATTAATCAAATTTTTTATTATGCATTATAAATGTATTTATAAATGTTTTATGGTAGGAAACTTACAAAACATTTTCATGGAGGATGATCTACTTCATATTCTAATGATTTTTGGCATAGAAAAATAAAGAAAGAATAAATAACTTTGATAACCATACCCTGTATTTATGGCTATTGTCAAAACCATAGGATTAACATAAGATAACATAAGATTTGTGGTCCAGGCCAGAGTCACCACTGTGGCGTCATTTCTCTAAAATTATATTGCATTGACTGTTGCTATACAGTATATCATTGATTATATAGCTGGGTCTGTGTTAACAACCAGCAATATAATTAAAAAAATCCAATCACTGCATTTCAGATTTCCCCTTACAGTGATGTCATAAGCCAGGAGGTCAGAACAAGCTGTTGTGCCAGGAGCAGTTAAAAATAATTCTAAATAATGTGACTGTATTCATGATTTCATAATAACGAGTGTTCATTTAAACCATAATGGCAAATATGTAGGCAGAAGTAAAAAAAATTATTACTCTATCGAGCCAATCTTATTTATTAACTTAGCAAATCATTGCATAATGATGACACTGTAAATATCGAAGTATCAAACAAACTTGTGGACACAAACACCTCAGAAGCTGCAAACAGACACCTCAGCAATCCCTAACAGAACCCGTTAGACTGGAGGAAACCCTGAAGCTAAAATCAAATGTGTCGGTTTGTTGAAGAGCATATTGATCTTTTCAAAAAACTTTTCTTCGCTGCCTTCACTATTTGTTTATGTCGGAGCAGTGTTTGTCTGTTGGCGGTTCTGCTAAGTTTGGAGTAAGCAGGATACTGTGACAGCTTGTGGGATGTCCACTGGATCCACTGGAACATTCTGACCTTTTACTTTCGCCAAGGACTCTGTGGCGATAACCATCTCTCAGAATATGAGAGCGAACTGAAAACATGATGTCTGATGCTTTGTTCTTTTCTAGGTGTACGTGATTGAGACTTCTGCTTAAAATTCTGATTATTCCATCCCTGTGGTTACACGTCTCATCATACAGTAAATTTTGACCTTGGTCATGTTACACTAAATAGATTCGTTTTTAAAACAAACATGCTGAATTATTTTTATGTACACAATTCTGCATTAAAAGTAACAGAAAATATGCATTTTATCAGCATGTTTTATTGTTTTACAGTGCCAGTAGCTTGTTTATAGACAACCTATTATGCCCCTTTTTTCAACATGTAAAATAAGTAAAAGTGTGTATGTGAAGTTTCAGCTAAAAACATATACATATAACTCTTTAATGGTGCTTTCACACCTGTAGATCGATTGTTTTGTTCCGAAACAGGGATTCTAATTGTTACAATGTTTTTCTTTGTTCTTGGTGTGGTTCGCTTTCACATGGCAAAGTTTCTCAACAGACCAAAATAGTTAAAACAAGTCACGTGCTAGTAAACTCTCCTCACATTGGTCAGAGTTTCAGGGTTTATTTTTCAGAGTCCCACAGATTTTGCTCAGCTGTTATAGGCCTATGTCGTTATTTTAATTTATAATTATGAGCAATAAGGGCGTCACGGTGGCGCAGTGGGTAGCACAATCGCCTCACAGCAAGAAGGTCGCTGGTTCGAGCCTCGGCTGGGTCAGTTGGCATTTCTGTGTGGAGTTTGCATGTTCTCCCCGTGTTCGTGTGGGTTTCCTCCGGGTGCTCTGGTTTCCCCCAAAGTCCAAAGACATGTGGTATAGGAGAACTGGGTAAGCTAAATTGTCCATAGTGTATATGTGTGACTGAGTGTGTATGGATGTTTCCCAGTGATGGGTTGCAGCTGGAAGGACATCTGCTGTGTAAAACATATGCTGGATACATTGGCGGTTCATTCCGCTGTGGCGACCCCAGATTAATAAAGGGATTAAGCCGAAAAGAAAATTTATGAATTATGAGCAATAAGACATAAGCGAAAATGTGTGCTTTCATTTTGACACCCACAAACAACATTTCAGTTATGAGGGGTTGTAAAAATCTATCTGAATCAATATTCTCAATCAATATTTCAGCATTCTTTCACTTTCGTATTTGACATAAAACGCACATTTACTGGTAAGAATCTAGCCCTACTCAATTCTCTCTTCATATAGCCATATTACATAGCCATAACACACTGTGATATAGCCTGGTTCGTTAGTTCGCTGGATCATGTTGCTTTCTCACTACAATCGATCCGCTCCAGAGTTCGTTTCAAACAAGCCGAGACCACCTCATTCAGGCGATCTCGGACCGATTGTTTTGGCACGGATCAGAGTGAGACTGCAGGTTTCACATATGCCAAATGAACTGTGCTAATTGGGCAAACGCGCCAGGTTCCGAAACAAACGTCTAGGTGTGAAAGCACCCTAAAACTTAAGCCATTTTGATGACTGTCGCTTTAAATTCAAATTAGATTTTTAAAAAGAGGGTGGAGCTACAAATGCCTGTGAGGGAGAGATTGTCACTATTGGGCAGGGCTTTCCCCCTCTGATGACACATACAAAAGGAAGAATGCCAATTAAAGTGTTTCTGCAGACTCTGTTTTTATGACGTATGATGATAGAAATTTGAATTAATAAATTTTTACCGTTAGAGGCTGGCTATATTCACACAGTGTTTCCACACAACTGTGTTTAAACCCCTTATAAAAGTGATTTTGCATAATAGGTCCCCTTTAACTTTACTTTTTTATGCAGTGCCTATGAGAGAAGAAATCTACCAGCACTCCATTGTCCTGCAATTGCTTCTTATTAGAGCAGAAGAGATCATGATGACTACAATTTGTGATTTTATTATAATAATGCATAGAATACTGATTTCCCCCTCATCCACTTGATTGCCCTGATGGAAGTCCAAATCGCCATGAAAACACCGTTTCAGGCCCACACACTTTCGTTCAATTTGAATGAAACGCTTAAGTAAAACAGCTCTTTTCTTTTCCAGGTTGTCTGAAAAACTGAAGGAGGATCGCATTAAATTTCAATCTGTTTTTCCACACGCATTGGTAAAAAAAGAACAATCACAAAAGCAATTGTTCGTCTTGCTTTGTAGTGTTTTTCACACTTACAGTTTCAAACCAGCTTTACAGAAAATCATGATGTTAATGTGTATGTTTTTATATCACGCTATGCAAGTATATATTAAGTAGGAAGGTAAAGTTTGATATTTGTATTTATGTCCGATTACAATGAAAAAACTAAGCACTCCTGTGATTTTTTTATTCTTTTTCAAATATTTCCCAAATAATGTTTAATAGAGCAAGGAATTTTTCACAGTATTTCTTATAATATTTTTTCTTCTGGCGAAAGTCTTATTTGTTTTATTTCGGCTAGAATAAAAGCAGTTTTAATTTCTTTTTAAAATCATTTTAAAGGTCAATATTATTAGCCCTTTCCTCCGGGTGCTCCGGGTTTCCCCCACAAGTCCAAAGACATGCGCTATAGGTGAATTGTGTTGGCTAAATTGTCCGTAGTGTATGTGTGTGAATGGGAGTGTATGGGTGTTTCCCAGTGATGGGTTGCGGCTGGAAGGGCATCCGCTGCATAAAACATATGCTGGATAAGTTAGCGGTTTATTCTGCTGTGGCGACCCCAGATTAATAAAGGGACTAAGCCGAAAAGAAAATGAATAAATTAATGAATTATTAGCCCTCTTAAGCTATTTTTTTCCCCATTGTCTACAGAACAAACCATCATTATACAATGATTTGCCTAATTACCCTAACTTGTCTAATTAACCTAGTTGAACCTTTAAATTGCACTTTAAGTAAAATACTAGTATATTGAAAAATATCTAGTAAAATATTACGTACTGTCATCATGGCAAAGATTAAAGAATTCAGTTATTAGAAATTAGTTATTTAAACTATTAAAATTTTAACGTCAAACAGAAACTGGTGTAAAAAATATACAGGGGGGCTAATAATTCAGGAGGGTTAATAACTCTGACTTCAACTGTATATAGATACACTGATAAGCCAAAACATTATGACCACCTTCATCTGACAGCACTGCCCAGCATAGACTCAAGACCCCAAAAGATGTCTGATATCTGCAACAAAATGTTATCAGCAGAGTCCTTGTAGGTTGCAAAATGGAGCCACTGTCAAATCTGTTACTCTGGTACATTCCACAAAAGCTTGGATATATTGAGATCTCATGAATTTAGAGGCCAGAGCAACACCTTGTATTCTTCATCATGTTTTTCAAAGAAATCCTGAACATTATGTGCAATGTGGCAAAAAGCTTTTTTTCCGGCAAAATGCTAAAACGAGCCACTTTTAACCAGGGAACATCACTGTCATGAAGGGGTGTATTTGATCTGTAGCAATGTTTAGGTTGGTCGCACATTACAATATGTGTATCCATGAATTGCCAGGTAGACCTGATCCTGGATTTCTAAAGGCCCTCAAACAAAACTTAGAAGCGTCAAGAATTAATAAAAATCCTTAATCCTTAACCTCTTAATCTGTATTTAGAACATACATTCATTCATTCATTCATTTTCCTTCGGCTTAGTCCCTTCATTCATCAGGGGTCGCCACAGCGGATTATCCAGCATATGTTTTACACAGTGGATGCCCTTCTAGCTGCAACCCAGTACTGGGAAACATCCATACTCTCATTCACACACATACACTACGGCCAATTTAGTTTATTCAATTCACCTATACCACATGTCTTTGGACTGTGGGGGAAACCGGAGCACCTGGAGGAAACCCATGCGAACATGGAGAGAACATGCAAACTCCACACAGAAACACCAACTGACCCAGCCGGGGCTCGAACCAGCAACCTTCTTGCTGTGAGGCGACAGTGCTAACTACTGAGCCACTGTGTCGCCTCATTTAGAACAGTTTCAAGTAATACAATTTAAATTGAGTTAAATTAAGTTAAACTGATTCTTATTAAAGTTACTATAGATGTTCCGTCAAGAACAGTGAATAAATCTCATATTTTCTTATGATTCTCTCATTTATGATTAAGATTAGATAACAGAGGTGTCACTTTAAAACCAAATGCTCACAAATCTACAATAACATCAGTTTGATACACTCAAAAAATTATGTTTGCAGTTCATACTACTTATTTAAAATGAGCTAAAACAACACAATTCTTGTTTTTTTTTGGGGGGGGGGACGGGACAACTTAATTGTTTCATGTTTAATCCACTTAAATATGTAACAACGAATAAGTTAACTTAATTCCTTCATGTTCCAATACAAATTCCAAACTGTCCATTCCTGCTGCTATTGCGTGTACAGAAGCCACTCGGGAAACATGAATTGACTAATTTGGAGGCTACAAAGGAAGAATGATGGCACATGGCTTCAAAGGAAAGGAAAGGAATTAATTAATAGTGTTTTTATAATAACTGGAATGCAAAAAAAAAAAAAAACCTCTGGTCATTATATTTTTCTTGATATTAGATTAGATTAGATTTAACTTTATTGTCATTACACATATACAGTTGCAATCAGAATTATTAAACCCCCTGAATTATTAGACCCCTGTTTTTCCCCCCCAAATTTCTGTTTAACGGAGAGAAGATTTTTTCAACACATTTCTAAACATAATAGTTTTAATAACTCATTTTTAATAACTGATTTATTTTATCTTTGCCATGATGACAGTAAATAATATTTTACTAGATCTTTTTCAAGATACTTTTATACAGCTTAAAGTGACATTTAAAGGCTTAACTAGGTTAATTAGGTTAACTAGGCAGGGTAGGGTAATTAGGCAAGTTATTGTATAACGATGGTTTGTTCTGTAGACTATCGAAAAAAATATATAGCTTAAAGAGGCTAATAATTTTGACCTTAAAATGTTTTAAAAAAAAATTAAAACTGCTTTTAATTCTAGCCGAAATAAAACAAATAAGACTTTCTCCTGAAAGAAAAAATATTATCAGACATACTGTGAAAATTTCCTTGCTCTGTTAAACATCATTTGGGAAATATTTAAAAAAGAAAAAAAAATTCAAAGGGGGTTTAATAATTCTGATTGCAACTGTACAAGCACAAGGCAACAACATGCAGTTTAGGTCTAACCAGTAGTGCAATAGCAGCAAGTGCAGGATGTACAGTAGGTATAAGCAGGGTGTAAACTACAGGGGAGCTAGGGGAAGCTCGGCTCCCCTAATTAAGGGCATGGGCTCCCCTGAAAACATGATTTGTGAAATTTTGGGGGCTCTCAAAAATATTGACAATGTGTTATTTTGACGTGTGGTTTCAGTATTGTGTAATGTGATCATGGATTATTATGTGTAAAAGTGCAAAAATATCCTTCATTCATGCATGACGGCGATTTACACCTCACTTTAAGAAAAAAGATAACTACAAGCTATTTTTGTCATGAGCATCAAGGTGTGGGGGCGCTGAGGAGCATAGTCCAGTCATGTCAAAGACTAACAGCCAGATGCTTTCATATGGACGTTAAGACACTGCTTATTCATTTTCCGAAACAAATCCTGTCACATTGTGTTTCTTTTATTTGCTTCATACAGTAAGCTGAAAGCAGGATAAACTTGACCAAACTGAACCCCTTTCAATGGTGTTTCTTTCATTTTCAAATTCGCGATTTCAAGAGTCAAAGAAAGTTATTGATGGGAAAACAAGTGCTTTTTAGCGAGAAAGTAAACCGAAACTATCATAGTGTTTTGTTCATTTAGCCTATTTTGTAATATTAGTTACAATTATATAAATATTTGTTTATATTTATAGATTTTTTTTGTTTATATATTGCTGTTTAAGGACAGGGATCCTGTGTGTTATATAGGCTAGCCTACATGATTGTGGGAAGGGACTCTCTCATCCCCACAATATAACACAGGGTATAACTTATAAGTGCAATTATAGAAAAACTATGGGTCATATTTACTATTTTAATATTTATCAAGGGGGACCACTGGTGGTTCGGGGCCCTATGCAGGGTGTGTGTACCAGCAAAACACTGCCCACACCGTCACATTTCATTCAACAGTTTGTTATCCTCAACCTGCAACCTGGTTCCATCACTTCCCATGGTAAATGGCACACACATGACGTTATTAGGAAATGATCAACAATATCTGCTATAGTTTTGTCTTCATATTTTGAAATGATACAACCAGAAGTCACATAGCTTTTGAAGAATGGAATATATTTCACAAGCCATATGAGTGGCATTTTCAAAGCTTTTATGGAGTTATTTTTCTAAAGTGTAAAAGCTAGTTTCTAAAATGAGAAGAAATTACTTCTGCCGGTTAGCTTTTGTTTAGGAAACGATTTCCTTCACATTTTCTGCCGCATTGTAACAGCTGCGAGAATACCTTTCATTTGCATTGAACTGGACAAAGAGGGAGGAAGATTGACAGATCTTTGGCCGTCTCACTCAGCTGAGCTTTGGACAAACGGAAGGTTTGAAATGAGGGAGTATGCTGCTGAGAATGCAAGAACAAAAGCAATGAGATACTCAGCTGAGTGCTAAGCAAGAGTTCACTCATGAGGAGACACAATGCAGTGGCACAGAGCTTTTACACCCACGCCAGAGGAGTGTCTGAGCCTACCGTTTCAAAAGACAAGAACGAATATGATGTGAAAGACAAAAAGACCCACAACTGAGAGGTTTTACTGTCTGCGCCGTCTTATGTAACTACAGTGGATGAAAGATAAATAACAATGATGTCTGTCGAGTGAGTTTGCTCCAGAGAAACTCCACAGAATTGTAGAGTAGCTGTCCGTGGTGCTGAATTCTGCAGCACTATCCAGATTAACTGACACAATCCCATGGCATTTCGAAACGTCTCGATTAGGGCTGCACAATATATCATTTCAGCATCGATATGGCAATGTTGAATGTTGAGTTTGGATTATCCAGGAGCTACAGAATTGTATTTAATCACTGTATTTATATGGAATTTATACAAAAAACAAACAAACAAAAAAAGCTTGCTTAGAATGTTTTCTTACTTTAAATTTGTTGTCTTATTTCTTGTCCAAATATCTACAATTTAAAGCAAAAACCAGATTATTTTACTTACCCCACTGTAAGATAACTGTTTGTTTTAAGGAAAAAATCTTAATTTTGCCTCATTTCTTCTGAAGTTGAAAACAAAAAAAATATTTTTACTTGATCTACTGATCTAAAAACGTGACATTGAGTACGTTTACATGGAAACCAATACTCAGATTTCAAAACGATAAAGACAATACTCTGATTAAGAGTCTACCAGATAAACAGCGATGATTATCTTAATCCAACTAAAGTCATAATCGAACTAAACAGAAATGGAATTAAGACATGTGGCGTATTCCTATTTCAGTCGCATTGTTGAAGTGCAGTACAGACGTGTAAACACCTTAATCAAACTATTACCATTTTGTAGTACTTTTCACTACATATTACGCACACACAGCAGTTTGATGACAATGATGAGAATGGCTTCAAGCAAGATAGCACATTTTTAGTGCGAATGGGAAACTATGACTATGCTGAGAATTCTGGAAGAAATGGACATCATGAAGTACCTCAGAGTTTGTCGCGGCGGGCATGATTGAAAAGTTAGTGAATGAAATGGCAGAGGTGGCCTGTAGCTTTAGAATCTGTATCCCCAGTCGTCTGTTTGCACACATAGTGTGAGAAATTAACTGCAGTTAAACTTATTGCAAAAATAAAAACGAAATGCCCAAAATCACATATGGTGCCATGACAAACACGAACTGTTGTTGTGTGAAACGCCAGAGGAAACTAGCGTCGAATGGTGACGTAATGACGTTAGTCAAACTATGTACATGTAAAACGAGAACATGAAAGGAACATTCAAAAAGCCACTCATGTAAACACCTTAATCATATTATTGTCTTATTCAGATTAAGGCAAATAATTCGATGTAAACATAGTCATTGTGATTATTCAATTTCTGTACCGGAATACTGTTATTACTCCCCAGAAAACAGTCAAATAGTGATATTCAAACTATATTGTGAAACTGTATTCATACCGCAATATTTATCACAGAAAAATGTTATATCGCAGTGTCATGCAGCCCTAGTTTTGATTTAGTGGTGAACTTGTATGAATGTACATTTTAGTATGATTTGCTCACCCCACAATGACAGTTGGGTTTAGGGGTGGGGTTTGGGGGCACGTTTTTGTATGAATGAAATCATACTGTAAAAATTTTAGGGTTTCAGATAATTCATTCATGTTGTCCCAACACAAATCGATTTAGTTAACTAAACAAATTTAAATGGATTAAACAAAACAATTAAGTTGTCCTAAAAAAAATCCCAAGAATTGTGTTGTTTCAGCTCATTTTTAAATAACTAGTTTGAACAACCAGCAACATAATTTTTTTGAGTGTACACTGTAAAAAAGTTATATGACAAAAAGCCATGACAACAAATGATTTTAAGTTACTTTAACTTCATTTAATAAGTTAATCAGGTTTCAGCTCAAATTTTTAAGCTATACCAATTTTAACATTATATTTTGTGTCAGTTTGACTGATTTAGTTGAGATGATTAAAAAAGTTCACTTGATTCCACTAAAAGATTTAAGGCAGGAAGAATTGTTTTACAGTGTATGAATAAGCGACTTTTCTGCCAATACATAAAATAGTTGCAGTCTTGTGAGGTCAGGCTGAAATAAACATGAAGAGACAGTATAACATTTAAACTTATAAGTAGCTTTAAACTTGTTAGAGCATGCTAAGTATTATCCTGAAGGGTATACAACACATGTAATGGAAATATATAGCTCAGGGGTGTCAAATTCAGTTCCTGGAGGGCCGCAGTCCAGCAGAGTTTAGTTCCAAACCTGCTTCAACGCACTTACCTGTAGGCTTCAAACAATCCTCAAGGACTTAAGATCAGGTGTGTTTAATTAGGGTTAAAGCTAAACTGTGTAGAGCTGCAGCCCTCCAGGAACTGAGTTTGACAGCAGGGATATAGGTGTTCTTGGGTCAGTGTATTTACATTGTAGTTATATTTCTTTTTTATTAACTTCTTGCTACAAAGAAACCCTGATATGGTATTAACTACTAAAGACCTTCAGTCTGAAGCAAAAATAAATAAAAATAAAATTTCCACTTTTCCACTGACCACATCTGAGTTCATCTTTGATGCCGTTCTGAATGAGATCTAAGGTTTAAAATCTGCCTTACAGTTGGCCACTTCTGCATTATTTCACACACACAAACATACCATGTAAAGAGGGTTTATTCAGGGAGCAACGTTTGTTTACTCTGTCTTTGCTTATAGGCAAACTTAAAATAACTTAATGTGATTTATTATTTTAGATATTTTTTGCACACTTTATTTTGATAAGGCAGCAAAAAGATAAACACAAAGTATTAGACGAGAAGAGAGGAGAACCGTTCGACTGACAAAATGTGTGATTTTTTTATATAGAGCTACAAAAACGGAAGGAAGAAAGGAGTACAGGGACATTTCAAGTTCATCAGCCATCACATCTCTGCATAAATCCCATATGCATTATAAAATGAGACAGAGAGAGAACTTACTATAAAACTGATGAATAATTTTATCCGCAAGATCTTCATTAAACTGTTGCTCCACCATGACAGTAGCTGACCTGAAATAGACTGGCAGCTGAAAAAGAGGCTGGCTGCATCCTAAATCTCACTCATCCCTATTAGGTGAAAACAGTGTTTGAAAAAGATTAGTATATCTGAATTCCATGCATATATATGTTAACCCTCCCATGATATTGAAGCCCTTTCTAAGTTGTTTGTGAAGGCTTGTATTTTACATACTGCAAAATAGTCTCTATCAACATTTTCAAATATCTACCAAAGTGACAAGTGCTAATTTACAGCTGTCACACGTGTAACGGATCCATAACAAAGCTTTTTCTTCATAAATGCATATACATATATATACATATATATATATATATACACATATACATATATATATATATATACACATATACATATATATATATATATA
>CAIGQV010018170.1:10660431-10696679 GCA_903798115.1 Danio jaintianensis
GGCAAGTTTGAGAACTTTTTGGCACTTTACCATGTTTTGTTGTTTGTTTTAACTGGTAATATATTTTGATCATGAAAAAGAGCCTGTTTTTCATATTGAAAAACAGAAAATATTGTTTCTAGTATGCATAATAGTCATATAATGCTACATAACTATTTAATATTGTGATACTGTGGAAATTTCAAAGTGGTGCACAGTACAATTTCTAATCTGATCCCTGTTTGCTTGCAGTCCTGTTTAACATTTGTACATGTCATGCCATCACATCTGACTAAGTGTCATCATTGTCCCAGTTTCTGGAGATTTCCTGTCTTGTAGGCACAGATGAGTCATCTCTAATTGGTGGAATAATACAGCTGGCTCAGCAGCACAACCGAAATGAGGTGCATCCATTTCAGTCACCATTTCTGTATAAATGTGTTCCGAGCGGAGAGGGTGCCAAGTGTGTTTAGCCAATCAATTAAAGAGGGTCTACTCATCTCTCACAATCTGGAGCCAGCCATTAATCAGATTCTGACAAATGACCACAACTCTCTGCCATTATCTAAAATCCCACTGTTTAATAAATAACTAATGAATACAAGCCTAATTAGGTCTGCATGGTCCCATCAGGGCCATTTATGACTACATAACCAATGCCCTATTAGCAACTACTGTCAATGCTATCAGTTAAAATCTCACCATTATAATAGAGATAAGGGCTGCACGATATTGGAAAAAAGACATTGCGGTATTTAGTTTTTTGTCATATATATTGCGATGTGAATATAATTTCCCAAGATTACATAACTCTATTTAAAAAAGAAAATCATAATTTTACACTGATTGTGATGATTTTGCAAGGGAGTGAATCAGCAAAAATATAATAAGCAAATTATAAGCAAAAATAATTAAATAGAACAAAGATACAAATTAAATAAACAGTTCTTCATGGTTTTCTGGAGTCTAACAGTGTTGAGGTACAAACATTTTATAATTTAATGTAAAATAATACTTTATAAAGTAGTCAACATTTAAAGTGGATCAAATCTTTCATCAAAGTTGTCCTAAAACTATTCAACATTCATTCTTGTCTAAAGTCAATTTTTAAAAAAGCTTTTTTTTTAAATCTACCTCAAATCTTGACTACTTTAGTCTTCATTATAGAAATAATTAAATACAATTAATCATTGTTAATAGTTTTTTTTTACAAATATCATAACTTCTAGTGCTCAAATGGGTTAAATTTGCTTGAAATCATACATAATCACAGACCTTAAATAAACCTTTGTTCTGAACTGTGCTTTCTGGTTAATTACAATCCAAACTCAACATTGTAGATCCTACGATATGACACACACATTCACACATTGCAGTATCGATGTTAAAACGATGTATTGTACAGCCCTACTAGAGATTTTAAGAGCTTAATTAAATTAGTTAATTAGTTAACTAACTTAATTAGTTCACCTAAAAATGAAAATTGTTATTAATTATTCACCCTCATGTCATTCCAAGACCTTCGATCATGTTTGAAACATAAATTACAATATTTTAGATTAAAACTGAGAGCTCCCTCATCCTCTATAGACAGCAAGGGTTTTGAGTAGTTTAAAGTTCAGTAAAGGAACCAAAAACAATGTCAAAACAGTCCATGTGACTTCAGTGGTTTATCGGTAATCATATGAAGCTCCAAAAACACTTTTGAGCACCAAAAACCGACTTTTGTTGACTTACCAGGTTTTCAGTTTGTGAGTTCACTTTAGACACTACAACATCATTACATCATGTCCTAACAACACGTGACACGACAAGATTGCAGCAACAAGCTTTAAATGTTCATATGTTTGTTAGTTATTTTATTTTCAAAATCTGAGGTAAACTATCTGCTACCGCTTTTAGAATGGCAATAAATGTTACATACAATGGTTTTCAAACAAATACTGGTAGCATTTAACACTGAAAAAAGCACATAATCAGCACCTGAGGTGATCATTGTCACAGTAGTTTATGCTGAGGTTCAGCCATGAAATTTGCATGTCATGGATGGTTAGGACAAAACTAATTTGAACATGAAAAAGATATATTTTTATTGTTTGTCGCAGTGTCGAATGTAGCTAGAACATGATGCAGAGTCAGCAGCGCAACACACAGGTGTCATATTGCCTGTCGAAAATGCACACCCTGACCTGATGAGGTTGAAGAGAGGAAATAGGCAATCATTCATTCATTTTCCTTCGGCTTAGACTATATTTCAGAGGTCGCCACAGTGGAATAAACCGCCAACTTATCTGGCATATGTTTTACGCAGCGGATGCCCTTCCAGCCGCAACCCAGAACTGGGAAACACCCATACACTCATACACTACAGACAATTTAGTTCATCCAATTCACCTATAGCGCATGTCTTTGGACTGTGGGGGAAACCGGAGCACCAGGAGGAAACCCATGGGAACACAGGGAGAACATGCAAACTCCCCACAGAAATGACAACTGGCCCAGCCGGGACTCGAACCAGCGACCTTCTTGCTGTGAGGTGACAGTGCTAATCACTGAGCCACCATGTTGCCCGGAAATAGGGAATCAAACTATTTTATTCCGATGTTTTGGGGGGTGCACAAAGTGTCCTTGAAACTTTTTATGATTACAGTTAAAAAATTAGGTGACAAGGAATGTTTGTTCTTTCTTCTTGCGGTCTATGAAGGGTCAGAGAGCTCTTGGATTTAATCTAAAATATCTTTATTCGTGTTCTGAAGATGAATGAAGGATTGGAACGACATGAGGGTAAGTAATTAAAAAACAGAATTTTCATTTTGAGAGAGCTAATGCTTTAAAGATCAATGAAGTATCATGACGTTATGGTTGCTGCCTTACATGTAGGCAGTAGGCTCAGTAGATTTTAAAATAAAGTTTAGTTTTTGTTCTGTGGAACTCTTTTTAATGTTTCAAACTAAATGACTAATAAGAGAGATCTGTTTAAGTCCATCAGACAGCATTAACCAATTACGGACAGTGCTAAACCACTAAAGGAGTTACTATTGGAAAAACAGAGAAATTTGTTTTTAATAGACAAAAATAGAAAGATAAAACTGTGTTAGAAGACCTATACAACACACGCACACATATACACATGCACAACTAAAAACACACATCTAAAATAGCTATATAAAATAGATATATAGCTATTATTGCTGCACAATATATAGTTTTAGCATTGATATCACAACATGTGCATCCGCAATAGTCACATCGCAGGATCTGCAGTGTTGAATTGGGATAATATTTGACCAGGAGCCAGAGTTCAGAACATGACATTTGTGGAGTCATTGAAGATTTTTACCATAATGGAGCCAAAGTTTATCATTTGCATGTGTTTTAAGCCCTGTGACTATATGAGCATAAGAGAGTTTAAAGCATTCAGGCACAAGACAATGTGCCATTTGTAACTTTAATTAAAATAAAAAGTTAATTATGTATACAATGAAGAATATGCAGTGCTGTTTTACATTTGATTATTCAATTTATGTACTTGAATTCTTACCAATAGGCCATGTGGTGAAATTGTATTCATATCGCAATATATAAATCGCAGAAAAACAAAACATTGCAATGTCAGATTTTTCCAAAATCGTACAGCCCTGATATGTCACGATTGAAAACAGAGAGGATCCAATAGTGAGTGAAGGGACGTTTATTATAAGTGCAACAGAAAAAACAAGTCTTGTTCAAAAGGGGCTGAAAGCTGAAGACAAAGAATATAGCAAAAAGTCCTAAAACAAAGAGTTCCTACTAGGACAATGATCTCATCACCCGATGAACAGACTGCAGAGAAACTCTGGATGACAAACAGACAGGAACAAGAACAACAACAGACTGATAACCAGCAGTAACCACCGACTGAATATGTAGCCAGCAAAACAGGAATCAGCTGGAGAACTCTGACTAAGTCAGCTGATCCAAGAGCATACTGCCAGCGCAAAAGGTAAACAAACAAACACCCCATCGCACACAACACACATGGCATAACACATAACATACAGAAAGAACACACAGACCCATAAACTGTGACATAATAGCTATATATATATATATATATATATATATATATATATATATATATATATATATTATAGTCTAAAGTAGAATACATTTTTTAATAGAAAAGTGCTTATGAAATACATTCTATTCAAGTAAACGTCCATATGTTTTTTCTTTTCTTCCCAGAATGGAACACATTTTTGTGTTGTTGCTGAAAACAAATGTTAAAAAATGGAAATTAAATATAATTTTATTATTATGGCATCGAATGCAACAACTTTATTCAAGAGTTCATTCTGTTATATACTCTGCTACTAGCAGTACTAGTACTCACTTAACTAGTCTATATGACTTTTCTGCAGCTCATCAAGGACCCCTGTAGGTCTGGAGCTCAGATGCTTGTTCGGCCTGTGCATCTTTGTCTTTATTGTCCAACGCTCAGTCTTCACTCCTCTTAATGAAATGAAGGAAACACCGTGGTTGGTGCAGAATGAAGATAAAGCATTGGCCATCATAGTCCATATGCTGTGTGCTCGGTTGAGACAAGTCACATTTCTTCACATACACCCTCGTTATACTCAAAGTATTGACCCACAGAGAAAGTGTCCACGCACTGTTGCTAACATTGAATGGGCTGGGGAGGTTTAATAAATGTCTTGTTGTGGGTGTGCATATTGCCAATTAATTTCATTCGGTAATGTCTGAATTAATAGTCCAAAACACGCACAGACTTATTACACACATAACTAAATCAAACGCTTCACTCAAATCAAACTCAAAAATGTCTAATATGCGACCTTGGACCACAAAACCAGTGTTATGTTGCACGTTTATTTTTGGCAAAAATATATTGTATGGGTTAAAATGTTATGGCAAAAATCATTAGAATCTTAAGTAAAGATCATATTCCATGAAGATATTTGGTAAAATTCTACTAAATATATAAAAACATAATTTCTTATTAGTAATATGCATTATTAAGAACTTAAATTGGACACATTTAAAGGTGAATTTCTCAATATTTAGTTTCCAGATTTAGAAATAATTGTATTTCTGCCAAATGTTGTCATGGTCTAACAAAACATATATACATGAAAAGCTTATTTATTCAGATTTCAGATGGTGTATAAAACTAAAAAAATAAAAATACATTTATGATTTATGGTTTTGTTGTATAGGGTCACATATACAGTGCTCAGCATAATTGAGTACACCCCATTTTGAAAATGAATATTTTTATCCATTTCTCAGTGAATATAGGCAATGTATTTTGGTACATTTAAACAAAACAGATTTATTGAATAGATATATTTATTAAAATAATATTTTAGTCACCAAACATATTTAGAAATTGAAAGATAATACATTTTAATTCAAGCAAAATATTGCAACAAAAAAAAAAAAATACAACCTACAAAATTTCAACTAAATTGTTCAATTTTTTTGCTTCTCTTGATTTTTCCTCTTTTTAAAATTTGTATTTAATATTTTTCAATAACATATAAATTTAGGTGTACTAGTTTTTGGACCGTTATCGTAAGTTATTTTGTTATTTTGTTTTTGTAAGCTCCAGATTTGGCTTCAGTACTGACTAATGTAATGTAATGTATATGCATAAATATAATATTGTATAGCTTCCTATTAAAAATATGAATTTAAAAGATAGATTTGTGAGGGGTGTACTTATATATGCTGAGCACTGCAGGAGAATATATCCATATAGTCCACACATCTCAATTTCAAAAGACCCAAAACAAGCAATGTGCAATATGCATTTTTGGACAATTATTTCTAATGTCATATTAATAAAATATAATATAAAATAAAATATAATTTTTAGCTAAATCAATTTAATTATTTAAGGCACTTAAACTCTCTTAATACATGATGTTAAATATTGTACAGTATAATTTCAAATTAAGCTGATGGTAAAGTTAAAAAAAACATGGTCATGACATAGATCATATGTTTTATTAAAGATGTATGTATGAGATAAACATTATTTATTTAAAATATTCATAAATATCAGTTGTCGCTTTACATTTATTGTGTTAGTAATAATATATTTTGCTAGTAAGATAACATTTAAATGCTTAGTTTTATGACAAAACTAACTTTTAGATAAAACAATGCAATACAAAGATGACTAAAAAAAAATTCATAATGCTAAAAATATGTCTGGGTATTGATTCAGATGTCAAGATTTAATTTAATAAATTAATTTATGTTCTTTTTAAGAAAGAAAGAAAGAAAGAAAGAAAGAAAGAAAGAAAGAAAGAAAGAAAGAAAGAAAGAAATTTTTGTGATAAACTATAACTAAAAAAAAATATATAGATATATATTTACATCAAATCATTATTCAACCCATTATTCAATTTCTAAGGAGCATCAGTGAGTATAAAGTCACAGTTATGATGATTTTTAAGGTCACTTTGTAGTTAAAATGTCAATGCCCCCTCATTTTTCAAGTAAGTGTTTTCAGAACATTCGTAAAAATCAAAACTTACTTACAGCATGCGATGTAGCTGCTGTCAGATCCAACAGAGCCTTCAATAAAAGTTGCTTTGTGAACTCTCCATCACACTGCGCGCCTCCTTAAAACATGCTGGGGATCTTCAGAAGGTTGTACAGGGAAGAAAACGTGCTGTCAAAGAAGGCCATCCTTTACTTTTTCACTAGTCTTTTTGTCAGTTTGTAAAAAATGAATCTGTTATCCATAAACTAAATCCAGTGTAGAAAGGGTCATATATGATTATAACGGGGTTTGTTTTGACACAACGCGACATGGCTGCTGGTATCCACAGGTGTCAGCCGTTAAGCGGTTCAACTCATGTGGGCGTGGCCTATATTCAATGATGTGACGTGATTTGTCAATATCTTGTTCCAGAAGTAGTTATATGGAAAGTACTAATATAAAGTCCATTTAAACTGTCCATTTGTGTTCTATTTTCAAAATGTTTGATTAACATAAAGGCCTTGCTGGTCTGTAATTGTTAGAATTTTATTTAATTATTTATATACTTGTTTTTTGTTTCACAATTTATGTTTATTTTGTACTATTATTATTACTATTATTATTATTATCATCATTATTTACCTTCTACCACCCTGGATTTATATTGTTTGTTCTATTGTCATGTATCTGTTGTTTAAAAAAAAAAAAGCTATATGGAAAAATATTTGCTCCAAGTGAAATTTGGACTCACCCGTGTGGTCGGTCCAATGGCATTATTTATCTTGTTTACTCCATTGACAAATAGATAAAGAAAAACATGTGGCAAAAAGAAAAAAGAAAACCAACCTGCAAAGAGAGAGAGAAAAGCATTTGCCAAATGCATTTTTACAAAACAATTTAAAATGTGCATTTAAAATGATCTATTAACATACTTTATTTTACTGTTTGATTAATTAGCATTTTAAAACATATACAATATTCATTCATTCATTCATTTTCGTTTCGGCTTAGTCCCTTTATTAATCAGGGGTCGCCACAGCGGAATGAACCGCCAACTTATCCAGCATATGTTTTATGCAGCGGATGCCCTTCCAGCTGTAACCCATCACTGGGAAACATCCATACACACTCATTCACACACATACACTACGGACAATTTAGCTTACCCAATTCGCCTAGAGCGCATGTCTTTGGACTGTGGGGGAAACCGGAGCACCTGGAGGAATCCCACACAAACACGGGGAGAACATGCAAACTCCACACAGAAATGCCAACTGACCCAGCCGAGGCTTGAACCAAATAAATAAAATTGTCTATTTATTTATACATTTCAAACTTATTTTTTAAACGCATTTTTGCTTAGTTAAAGGACATTGTAAAACACTATTTAAATAAACACATTTAAAAATGTCTATTTATTTGTCCATTTAAATTGCGATCTATTAATATACTTTTTTACTGTTTGATTAATCAGCATTTTAAAACATCAATAAAAAAGTTATAAAATTGTCTATTTATTTATACATTTAAAAATGTATTTTAAATACGTAGTTTTAAAAAAATAAAATGACATTTAAATACACAATTTAAATAGACATTTAAATATGTCTATTTATTTGTCCATTTAAATTGTGATCTATTAATATACTGTTTAACTGTTTGATTAATCACCTTTTTAAAACATGAATTAAATAAGCAGTTATGAAATTGTCTATTTATTTATTTATACATTTAAAATTTATTTAATTTTTGCTTTATTAAAAAGCATTTTTGTTTTGCTTTATTAAATGACATTTAAATACAGTTGCAATCAGAATTATTAAACTCCCTTTTAAATATTTTTTCTTTTTTAAATATTTCCCAAATGATGTTTAACAGAGCAAGGAAATTTTCACAGTATGTCTGATAATATTTTTTCTTCTGGAGAAAGTCTTATTTGCTTTATTTCGGCTAGAATAAAAGCAGTTTTTAGTTTTTTAAAAAACATTTTAAGGTCAAAATTAGCCCCTTTAAGCTATACTTTTTCCGATAGTCTACAGAACAAACCATCGTTATACAATAACTTGCCTAATTACCCTACCCTGCCTAGTTAACCTAATTAACCTAGTTAAGCCTTTAAATGTCACTTTAAGCTGTATAGAGGTGTCTTGAAAAAGATCTAGTAAAATATTATTTACTGTCATCATGGCAAAGATAAAAGAAATCAGTTATTAGAAATGAGTTATTAAAACTATTATGTTTAGAAATGTGTTGAAAAAATCTTCTTTCCGTTAAACAGAAATTGGGGGAAAAAATAAACAGGGGGGCTAATAAATCAGGGGGTTTAATAATTCTGATTGCAACTGTATGTCTTTTTATTTGTCCATTTAAATTGTCCATTTAAATCTATTAATATACTTTTTCACTGTTTGATTAATCAGCGTTTTAAAACATGACTTAAAAACAAATCATTTATTCATTCATTTATTTTCTTTTCGGCTTAGTCCCTTTATTAATCTGGGGTCGCCACAGCGGAATGAACCGCCAACTTATCCAGCATATGTTTTACGCAGCGGATGCCCTTCCAGCTGCAACCCATCACTGGGAATACACACACTCATTCACACACATACACTACGGACAATTTATCCTACCCAATTCACCTATACCACATGTTTTTGGACTTGTGGGGGAAACCGGAGCACCCGGAGGAAACCCACGCGAACACGGGGAGAACATGCAAACTCCACACAGAAACGCCAACTGACCCAGCCGAGGCTCGAACCAGCGACCTTCTTGCTGTGAGGCGAACGTGCTACCCACTGCGCCACCGTGACGCCCAAAACAAATCATACAATTGTCTATTTATTTATACATTCATACATTCATTTTCCTTCAGCTTCAGTCCGTTTATTCATCAGGGGTCGCCACAGTGGAATGAACCGCCAACTTTTATCCAGCATATGTTTTACACAGCAGATGCCCTTTCAGCTGCAACCCAGTACTGGGAAACATCCATACACACTCATTCACACACTTACACTACGGCCAATTTAGTTTATTCAATTAACTTATACAGCAAGTCTTTGGACTGTGTGGGAAAACCTGGAGGAAAACCCACGCGAACACGGGGAGAACATGCAAACTCCACACAGAAATGCCAACTGACCCAGCCAGGACTCGAACCAGCATCCTTCTTGCCGTGAGGCGATAGTGCTAACCACTGAGCCACCATGTCGCCTTTATTTATACATTTAAAATGTATTTTAATAACATAGGTTTTTTTTGCTTTAATAAAATGACAATTAAAAACACAATTTAAATAGACACATATAAATATGTCTGTTTATTTGTCTGTGGTTTATTTACATATATTTGTATGCTTCAAATACTAATTGATTATTAATTGATTCTTCATTTTATTTCTAACTGGCACTCCATGGTCCTCCACACTCTAAGTCTTTGCGTAAATAAATAAATATATAAATAAATAAAATAATAAAGCACTTTTCAAAAAGCCAAAATGAATGACAAATACCCTCTTTTGCAAAACTTATATACTACAAACAAATTAACTGTATTGCGAATATGAAGATGTGATTAAAATGGGGACTGATCCAAGCGACTGATTTGGTCTGGCATCACTGGCTCAAATGTCAGTATGCTCATCAATCTTGTCACCTCCTTCTCTGAGGAGACAAATAGCCATATTAATCACAGGCTTTATATATTCCTCAATTACATAACATATGATGTCTCTTTAATCACTAGATTCGGTCACTAGTTTTATGCTTTGATCTAAATGCTCTGTTATACTAAGATAACGGCTGTTTATTGGTTCACGTTTGGTCTCAAATGCCTGTTCAAAAAGATATATTTATGTACACATATTTATGTTAAAAGATTGTTGCTGCTTGTTCAAACTACTTGTTTAAAATGAGCTAAAACAACACAATTCTTGTACTTATTAGACAGTTTATTTGTTTTAAATTCAATCTACTTACATTTGTAAAAAAAATAAGATAACTTCATTGTTTTGTGTTGGGACAACATGTAGGAATTGTGTTGTTGTAAATACCTGGTTAGTGGAGTAGTTCCCACCTTGCTTTGCGTGGGATTGTATTACAAGGGGGAAATGTGGATAATAAAATTAATCTTAGGTGTTTTAGGTTAAGAAAAAAAAACTTGTAAGAGTTTACTCCTCAGTTGGTTTAAAGATTTAGAAGAGTTTCGAGTAAGGTTTTGAGGTTACCACCTTGCGGAAGAGTAGCACTCATGCTGGTGTTTGCAGCTTCATAAATAACAATATGTTTTCTACATCACTCAGTGAGCCATAACTGCTCAGCTCCGAGATCATTCTCAGTCATCAGTTGGCATTATTAAAGCAATTGAAGTTCAAACCGAAATAAATAACAGAACTTCTGTTGTCCAAACTAAGCGATTGAGTTTTAAAACTCGTTGTTGAAAGTTGTGAAAGTTAAATTCACAAGGTGATTTGACATAATTGGTTTGAAATGAATTTCGCTCATCATGGGTTATAGTTGCCAAAATAGGTTGAAATAAAAATTTTTTAACAAGTTAAAATAACTAAATTTAAATTGGTTGAAATAACACAATTCAATTTTGTGGAAAAGTTTTCATTAATTTAATTAAGTTCATTCAACAACCTTTTTGAGTGTAGTTTGAAGTCTGATGTTATACAGTAAGAGGTCACTAACTTTATAATTTTTTAAGCTTTTATATATTAAATTGCACTGTAAAACGTCCTATGGTGTGATATAGCAAAAAAAAAGAAAAATTTAACCAATTAATAAATAAACAATTAGCATGAGCAAAAAAAAAAAAAAAAGACTTTTGCTGCTTGCTCAAAATGTGTATTTAAAATGAGTTGAAACAACACAATTCTTATGTTTTGTTGAGGACAACTTAATTATTTTTTGTTCAATCCACTTAAATTTGTAAAAACAATTCAGTTAACTTAATCAATTTGTGTTGGGATAACATGAAGGAATTGAGTGGATGACTTGTTGGACATGTTCAATAATCAGGGATGTCACACCAAAGCACATCAAAATGTAACAATTTTATAGTGGTTTCTAAATAAATTAAAGGAACATTAAGTAACAATAATAATTTATTGAACTATACTTGAGGCAGTCACACCATAGGACAGTTTTGAGATTTAACTCAAATGTAAAAAAATTAATAACACAACAGTTTTTATAACAAGAGGTCAATGGAAAACAAAGAAATGCTTAACAATGCACTGCATTTAAAATGATGGCAATACTAATTATCTAAAAAAAAATTTATTAATTATTGTCATGTGTGACAGGGAAAATGGAAAGTCACGTCAACAACCCATATTTTCCATTGTATGTGTTTCTATATTTCTTTCCACAAGATCTCTCTAAATGCTAAAAATAAAAGAAAACATAATTTTCTTCAAACCATACATTCTTTAAGGTTGTAAATAGCCAAGCATTTCCTTTAACCAAGTGTGTTTACAGCCTTTTATAATAATTAACAAACACATCTTAGCTATGCCTTCAGATGTTCTTCTGTCATCAGAAATTAGGGCTATTATGTTTTCTAGCTTTGCGAACTCCTTTGTACTGTAATTTCCCCCATTTCCGTTGCCTTTTTTGTATGAATCAACAGCACTTTTTTATCAAAACACAATCACCTCAGCCTACACATACACTTAAATAGACAAAAAAAAAACCTCCATCAAGCACTTTAAAAAAACATTGATAACACATTGAAGGAAAAAAAAGTGCAGTCTAAAAATAGTGCTATTACAGTAGGTTAAGTTCTTACCTTGGTAAGTGTGTTCTCCTTTGCTGTCATAAAGGAGACTAGGTTTCATTATTTCAGTTTCCTTTGGCTCAGTCCCTTATTTATCAGGAGTCAACACAGTGGAATGAACCGCCAACTATTTCGGCATATGATTTATGCAGCAGATGCCCTTCTAGCCACAACCTAGTACTGGGAAACACCCATACACACTCGCATTCACACACACATACACTACGGCCAATTTAGTGTATTCAATTCACATACAGTGCATGAGATTATGTTTGTAGTAATAAAATAAAATACAATATTTTGAATAAATCATTTATGATGTTTTAGAATGGCATGCAAATTATGTCTGGAACTGCAATGAAACTATTCTCAGAGAAAGCCTACTTGATTGACCTTATGCAATGCTGAAGTGTGCTGGTTTTTTGCGATTGTTTAAGTTGCCTATGGGAGAAATGACTACCCTGGTGAAAAAAACCCCAACTTAAACCAGCCTAAGCTGGTTAACTGGTTTTAGCTGGTCAACCAGCCTGTTTTTTTTTGGCCATTTCCAGCAGGGAAATAATAAACAGCATAAAACGATCAGACTGCTTGCTCTACAAACAAGTGTGTTCATGACTAATCATAAAGAGAAGAATAATATACTAAGACAATATCAGTTTGCAACATGAAGCAACATAATGAGCTGTTTTTAATCAGTGGAAGTGAATGAGACCGGAAGTGTTGAGCCAAAAAGATTACAATGGCTGCGCCTGCTCGTACATAAAGAATAAAGTAAATATTAGTGTACTCACTTAAATGAACCAGTGTAGGTACAGTAATATTAGCTACACTGACTAATAAAATGGTTCAGATTTCAACATTTAAAAAAAACAACAGAAAAAAAATGGATTTGAATACCTATTCACTGAATTCATATATATTATTTAAAGACATGCAGAGCTCTCTACTCAATATTAGTGACTGCATGACTCCAGTTCTTATAATTACATCCATAGCTCTGAGCTGTGGACCAGAGAAAGGAACCTTTTGAAAGAAATTCCTGCTTATTTACTATTTAATGTTTGTGCAGTAGGTGTGAAATATTTTTACCACATGTGCCCAGTATAACGCAGAAGCCTTGTCTGCTCTCAGGTCTTCATTGTAATTCAGTGTTGTACAGGCAAATTCTTTCCCCTTTATTAAGCTTATGGAATAACATTGTTTTTTTCTCAGGTTAATCAGCATGCCCAAAAGCTATACTCAAATTCTTAATCTTATAATGTAACATATTTGATACATGTCAAAGGCTTCCATATTAACATTCTTTTAACATTCTTTTATTAACTTTTTTTAGTAATAGCAGTGCTACGATAACTAAAATGTTTAACAATAAGATACATGATATATGATATATATTTATAAGATATATGATACACGTGTATGCTTTTAACAAACCCTCGTCTTTCCAATTTGTCTGTAAACAAAATATGAAATTTTGATTTATAAGAAGCTGTAGTTGGCCGTAATATGCTCTTTTTTTGGTAAAACACCATTGTTGAAGCACAAAAAAAATTATATTTATGTAGTTTGATGTTTGAGATAAAATAAGAGGTCACTAACTTTATCTATTCTTTCACTGATTATTTTTAAAAACCCTTTTTTGCTGAATTGTACCTTAACTATGTCCTATGGTGTGACATGGCAAAAATGAAAAAAAAAAAAAAAAACATCTCTTGATAATAAACAAAATAGAGTGAGAGCAGTTTTATATTAATTTTTGTCATGAAAATGCAACATCATGTCAACAAAACCTCTAGTTTTAGGATGAAACAAACATGAATGAACATCTCGCGTCTTATTCTTATTCTTTCAACAATGGAAAGATGCCATTAAAACAGCTTGTAAACAATATGTATGCGGCATTTCATTTACCTCGGGCAAGTCATTCAGTGCCTCATTAGTTTGCTAAAAAAGAGCATCTAAAAATAAAAGCTATTATATTGAACAGTTTGGGCTATGTCTTTAATATTGTAGTAATGTGCAAAGTAATAGTGCTCGCTATATAATTTACAACATTAGCTGAGGTGGATAAAAAAATCTGTTAATTAACAGTTGTGTGAATGTTAACAGAAAACATCTATATTTTATTATGTGTTTATTTAAGCTTTCAAATTGCATTATGGGATCTTAATCACCTCTCCAACATGTCTTGATTATCAAGTTTTAACTATAGCTTTTAAAAAGTGACTTTTGACAGAAATAGAAATGAGCTGCCAGTACATGTTATTTTAAAGATTTAAGTTTTTTTCTCTCTTTAATTATAATAAACTTTATTTAAATACACACCAACAATTTGCTCAGTAAACCATAGGCCAATAAAAAAACTTGTTTCTATATGTTTTTATCTTTAGACTATAATTGACCTCTTGAACACTACAAATTAATGACATAACTGGTTGTTTATTTATCATGAATAATTACAATTTAGACATGTCATTATGAGCTACAAGCTGATTAGAATGTGTACATTTCACCTCTCTGTACACTGTAAAAAATATCTGTAAATTAGCAGTTTTACGTATTTTGTGACTCATGTTTTCTTTTCCCCCCATTTATTTATGCTTTTGAATTGCAATTTGGGACCTTGATCTTTCTTCTAACAACTTTTAACCTTGAAAAGTTCGAAAAAGTGATTTTTATTAACATGTTTAATAGTTTAAAGTGATATATTATCTGGGTTGGTGTTGTACATTACAGTCACAATCACCAGCGATCTAATCCTTGCAGATCGCTGGAGAACTACACATCTGTCACTGAAGTGGACTACAAATACCATCATGCACCTTACACACACCAGTTCCTAATTCCCTCTGATTACACACACACGTTGCTGAGTCTTGTTTTACCCTATGTAGCATTACAAAGCGGTTTTCCTTGTTTGTCTTGCCACTTGTGTTTTGACCCATTGCTTAGTTTATTGTTTCCATTGTCTCGCTGCCTGTCCTGACCATTCGCCTGTTTCTGACTACGCTTTGGATTACCTACATGCTCCTGTTTCTCCCTGTTCTTGACCATTGCCTGCACAACTACTCTTTAATAAACTGCATATATAACGTATATCGCCAACTCCACTGTCAGCATCCTTCCGTTTCAATTACGGTAAAAAACCTTGTAATAAACTGGTAGTACATTTTCTGTTATTTTACAGACTTATTTATCTCTATATTATTTCTAATGCATTATATTATTTCAAACTACTAAAATGTCAATAAAAGCCACTTTGCTCAACTGTAGAGTTGAAATTTCAACATCAAAAGTCGACAGAGCAGAGATCAACATCCCATAATGCAATTCACAACCGTAAATAAATGGAAACACTTAACAAAATACGGAAACTGTACTGTTAACAATTTTTTGTAGAATCTACAGTAACTTACTTGCAGCAGTTCGCCAGTAATTTACTGTTAATCAATTACAGCAAAATACTGTATTTACATTTATCTTGCCGTATATGTATTTACAGTACTGTATATATTTACAGTAATTTTCACAATGCATCTTTAAAATACAGTAACACACTGTATAACTGTCCTACAGTAAAATTCAGTTCATATTACAGTTAAATACTGTGTAATTTACAAAAATCATTAACTGTGTTAATTACAGATATTTTTTACAGTGTATGTAATATGCCAAACAGTTAGTTAGTTGCAGGAGAAATAAATTTTAGAGACACTATTCATGTTGAAACTTTGCAGAGCACTAAAACGAATAGAAGTCTGTAAAAGAACCTCTGAAGTAAATCTAAAGCTGGCCCTGGGGCCACTCCAAAGCTTCGTTTGAAAAATTGCATTAATGTTAAAGAGTTACACTTAGACTTTTTATTCTAATTGAAAAACTAAACTTTACCCGGTCACATAGCAGGTGAATCATTATTATGAGGACAAAAAATCATAATGATATATATATACAGTACGGGAGCCCAGAACTAAAACAAGACCATTACTCTGCAGTGTTTGCTCGTTTCCTTTTCATTTTTCATTTTAATTCATCTCTTCAATAAAAGCTTTCAATTAGGATGCATTCCAAATGAACGTCTCTCTGCACTCCATCAAATGCTGGCAAGACTGTGATGTGCGATAACTCCCAACCTTTTAATTATGAGTGGCTTCAAGCGGTGACATTCCTGACAACTCCCAGCTGATGAAATATCTGGAAACATTGCACAGTTATATTACAGGATATACTTCACCAGCTGATGCCTGTTCCCATAGTACACATACCTGGGGAGTGATACGCTTCACGTTTTCCAGCTTAATAATATTAATCTTCCGTTACAGTCACCTTTGTGCCGCTGTTTAATAATTGAAGGCATTGGCTTTGTTTTTTACTGTTGCTACCAATTAGACCGATGTGCTGAAGAAAGTTATTTTTCACTTGACGAAGATTTACCGATTTGCCCCATAGCGCAATAGGTTTGCAGTGTGATTTAGAGCTTTTGACAGACGTTATTTGGCAGCCTCCCATAGAAACAGAGCCATGTAAGAGGGTATGAGTGATTATTTATGTGCCACACAAGGAGTTTAAAATCTCCTTGTGACTCTTAGATACTCACTTTACTAAGACCAGAATATTAATTAATATGTTGCCATAAGATTGTTACAAGTTTAACATGTTGCTAGTATTAATTAGCATGCTAGTGTTATGATTCTATCCTGTATTATGGCCAACATGGCTAGCATTTATAACACATTGCCATGAGCATGGTTATCACATTGTTAATCTAAATCCACAAGTTGTTAAGATGTTTTTAGGATATTTAACATGTTGCTAGCATAAATTAGCATGTTACTGCCATGCTTCTCTCCTGTTTAGCACATGGCTTGCATTTAGAACACATTGCTAGCAGCATGGCATTGTTAACCTGAATCAACATGTGGTTTTCAGAATATTTATCATGTTGCTAGCACGGATTTGTATATTATTGTTATGATTCTATCCTGGTTTAGCGCATAGCAAACGTTACTTAGCATGTTTCTTTTTATGTTTTGTATGTTATGTTCTACACTATACTGGCATGAATTAGCCTGTATAGTATTATTAGCACATTGTTAACATGTTGTTAAGATGCTCAGGATATTTAACATTTTGCTAGCATGAATTAGCATGTTACTGCCATGCTTTTATCCTGTTTGAGCACAAGACTATCATTAATTTTGCAAGCTGGTAGCATGTTTTTTTTTTTATTGTGGCATTTTTAACAATATGCTAGCATGAATAACCTTGTTTTTAAGATTTTACTCTATAACACATTGCTAGCATGTTTAACACACTGTTGACCAGTTGTTAAGATGTGTAGGTTATATTACATGTTGCTAGCATGAATAAATATGTTACTGTTATGCTTCAACCCTATTTCAGCACAACGTTCATTAGCATGTTGATAGCACGTTTCTTGTAGCCTATATTTTGTATGTTGTTATATGTTTAACACTATGCTGCCGTTAATTAGCCTGTTGAATTTATAACACACTGCTAGCATGGTTAGCACATTGTAAACCTGAATAAACATGTTGTTAAGATGTTTTAAGGATATTTAACATACTGCCGGGATGTATCAGAATGTTACTGCTATACTGTATTCTGTTTTAGCAAATGGCTACATTAATTAACATGTTAACAACTTGTGTGTTTAGTATTTTGTTAGAATGTTTAACACTATGCTGGCATGAATTAGCCTGTTTCCGTCATTTACGCTATGACACATTCCTATCATGGTCAGCACATTTAACATATTTCTAGCATAAATTAGCATGTTACTACCATGCTTATCCTGTTTTAGCACATGGCTATCATTAATTTGCAAGCAGATAGCATGTTTCTTAAATGTAGCATAACACTATGCTGGCAGGTGGCATGAATTAGCCTATTTATAGCATTGGTTAGAACATTGTTAACCTGAATCAGCATGTTGCTAATATGATTTCAGCATATTTAACATGTTGCTAACATAAATTAGCATGTCATTGTTATGCTTCTACCCAGTTTTAACAAATGGCAAATGATTATTATATGTTTAGTATGTTGATGCATGTCTGCAACACTATGCTGGCATAAATTAGCTGGTTTCCAGCATTTATAAAACATTGATAGCATGGTTAGCACATTTTTAACCTGAATCAACATTTAGTTTTCAGGATATTTAACATGTTGATAACACACATTAGCATGTTACTTTCATGCCTCTATCCTGTTTAGCATGTTACAGGACAAACATTCCCAATTAGAAATCCCCAAATCATCACCTTTACAAGCATTTAGCATGGATGTACTGTAGTAATACTAACTGTCGTGTTTCGTATTTTTATTTTTTCTCTCTCTTTTTTTCACTGTGTAATCGGGGCATGAAGTGATGTGACGCTAAGATATAGAAGAGGTGCAAGTGCACTGTTTTATATGTATGGCAACAGAATACTGTACTTCAGTACCTTCGCATTTCATCCCAATACAACAAAACCTGTAAGTGAGGAAGTTTTTGCGTCAATGTTGAAAACCCACATTATTTCCCATGGGAGGTCTAAGCACAGAGTGTACATCCTTGAAGGCAGTCACAGATGCCATGAAGGCGGCTGTTATTCTCATTTTACCTACTACTAACCTCTAGAGTGGTTATGTGTTAGTCTGGCATTGCAAAAGCAATGATGGAAGTAAAAGCAATTATATGAAGCAATGAATCCTAAGCACTAGCTATTCTAAAGCACCCGACTGTGTATAATACATCATAAACATACCATGAAACCCTGTTAGAAAAAATATGTTGATTAAATTCTTGCATTAGATTATGGTTAGTAAAGTTTTCCTCAGAAGTCAGAAGTGGTTAAAATACTAAATGTGCTACTTAAGTGTAACTGTAAGTTTGTACTTTAAAGTAGATTTTAAAACTGACATAATATTGCACTATACAATATTGTACATGTATTATTTAAATGAGCCAAAAGAACTGATATAATTTTATTTTTAAACTACTTAAAATTTCGATTTTAGAAAAAAGTTTACATAGTAACTAGTATTATTGGGAAAAGCCCTGAATGTTAAAATAATTTTAGCAAGATAAGATTAAACTTGTGTGAAGTAAATAGAAAAAAATCAAGCCAAATTTTGTATATTTAACATGTTTAACAGTCACTAACTCACTTTCCTTTGGCTTATTCTCTGATTTAACACAATGCTAATATAAATTAGCAAGTTGCTAGTACATTCCTAACTCATTTAAACATATTACTAATATAGCCTATGTTTAAATGTTGTTAGCACTTTATTAAGTTGCCATCATGTTCTAACATTACGCTTCAATGAATTAGCATGTTTATAACGTTTAAACTAATGGCACACTTTTTAGCATTTTGCTAGAACATTTCTGGCATGTTTCAGCACATTGCTAAATAGCTTTAGCTAATTATTTCATTTTCATCATGCTTCTAGCTTGTTTTTCTGCAGTATGTTCCTAAAAAGAATAAGCATGTTACTAGCATGCCTCTGTCCTGTTTTAGCACATGGCTAATGTGAATTAGCATGCATGTTTTAACATGTTTAGTATAGCATGTCTAACTCTATGTTAGCATAAATTAGTGAAACATCTTTCTAGCATGATTTACACATTGTTAACATGAATTAACATGTGATCATGTATTTAATGTGTTTACATATCAACACTGACAGCATGTTTAACAAATGTTGCTAACAAGATTTAACACTAAACTAGCATGAATTAACATGTTGCTAGTGCATTTTACTACATTGCTAACTTGTATTAACTGTTGTTAATATGATTTTAACATGCTTTAATGCATTGCTAACATTTAACATTGCTATCATTGATAACATGGCGGTTCATTCCGCTGTGGTGACCCCTGATAAATAAGGGACAAAGCCAAAGGAAAATAAATGAATGAATGAATGGACATTGCTAACATTTAACATTGTAAACATGGTTTACGTGTTACTAACATGAGCCTGTTATTTTAAATTGTTGGATTAACACATTAAAAGCATGTTCCCAGCATTGATAGCATTGATAGTTTTACCTTGCTGCTAGCATGGTTGAGCATGTTGCAATAAATTGTAAACATTATATTTATGTTCTTATTGTAAGCAGTCCATCTGTGAGTCTTATTGAAACATGCCTTATTTTTTAAAAACAATACAGAAAAACTTTTCCGATATCAAATAAATAGCTAAAATGGAAATGCTCTCTACCCTCCATTTCTTTTGAATGTTGACTACACAGCATAGACCACTACTGTGTTGTTTGGATAGGACAATGAGATACTGAGCACATTGTCAAGTAAAAGACACGACACCAAACTTTATGCATTGTATTTTCTTTAGTACTTACATATAAGGAGGGAAATACAACAGCTGTTTTTAGGGAGGATACAGGATGTTGTAACAGTGCTCTGTACATTAAGGGTGTGACAGCACATGGCTGTCAGTACCGTGCTTCAGCAGGTCATAGAGTACAGCTGAAATCTACACCACAACACAGCATGTGGTCAAGGCAAAGGCCTAGTAGCAGCTCCTCTGGAAAAAAGAAAGATGAAAGCACAGATTTTGCAACTGCTGTTTCATATACGGTACATACTTACATCAGTTGAAAGTAGAAAGAGGGTGAAAACAAAAAAGTCCTAATGGAGGTGTTACATTAAGGAAAATTACTTTAGAAAACGAAAAAAAAAATAATAATAATGTATGAGCTGCTACCAGAAACTTGCTAGTAGTCGTATCAAGCCTGTACCCCATCAGAAGACCTTAATAATACATTGGAAATTCAGTTTATTTTGATCGTCAAGGTACAGTTGAAAAAGTTACATTCAGCAGTTCTGAGCCACCGTATCTGTAGTGTGGGTCAAACGTAACCTTTGACCAACACTCCGAATGTCATTCACATTCTAATACCTTGACATGTTACATGATCAATTAACACTTCATCACACATCATGATTGAGGGTTTAAATATCCTTTGACAAAAGGGTGAAAGGGGCTACAAATCATAGGAGAAAGGTGGAGAGGTGTCAGCCTTACGTTCTCTGTGACTCTTACTGTATCTGGAGTGCAAAGGGCCCCTTGTTAAATTGAGGGGGATTTTTAAAAAGAAATAATAAAAAATAAAATCTATAAAACAAAGAAACAAAATACAGGCATTCCCTCCTGCTTACAGGAAAATGACTATTATAAGACTATTAAAAGAAAAACAAAGTTAAGGGTAAATCCTGCATGTTACAAATCTGCACAGTGGGAAAATAAGCATTCAATACAGTGTGTGAATTTAGTCATCCTGAAGAAACTGGGGGGACTGTAACCCTGAAACTAACCTGTCACAGGTCAGCTGCAATACAGATATAAATTCTTTGTGCCCCACTACTAAAAAGCTTCCAGACCCGTTACCAGTGTAACCCTATCTAAACTACCTAATTGTTAACAGTTTTGGGCTCCACCTACTGTGCTGCCACACTTTGTGGCGTTTTATTTAACAAATCTAGAGAGTTTCAAAATGTAATACAAATTGTAACTAATCTTAAAACCTGCGATTTACATTGTGGCAGATGTTACAACTAGCTTTGAGATACTTCTTGGTATATTAACGAAAATAACCATGGTGCTATAGCAATATCTGGGGCGGATTTACTTGACCGCAATAATCAGCCCCTCCAGTGTGTTTGCATAGCATTTTATCCTTACCAGAGAACTCTGTTACCACCTGGATGGGAATTCACGGTGAGATCAGTAAAGAGTGAGAAAAAGAGAAAGAGAAAAGAGAGCCTCACTGAGATTCAAGTATCCAGCTGCCGAGTCCCTATACGGCATCTGCCTCCCCTATTTCTCAGGCAAACTGAGCAATGGAGTTAAGCTTCAGCAATTGTTTTGTACTGAATATGGTATGTACACAGGAGGGAGGGTCTGGCACATGCATGTAATGCATGGTAGCATGATATGTCCTCTATTTATGAATGATTAGATAATTCTCACAATACAAACATATACAAAGTAAAAAAGAAACAAAATTGCGTTAATTGTGCCTCCAAGTCTCCATTCATGCAGAGGAATGTTGGAGAAGATATCTAACTCCACAATGTACAAGCTCCCACCTTCCCTGTGCTGACACGCATTTAATTGGGGATACAGACATCTGAAGAGTCGCCCCTGCTTTGGCCCTTACCAATGTGAACAAATGTGGTGTCAACACAGAGATAGGTTGTGACTATTGAGATCCATTGTATAAGGCATTTGATTGAACCAAGATGGTGAAAGAAGCTGAGTTGGTATCCAGACTGAGAATGAGAATGAAATACCAAAGACATACGAAGAACTAATTTAACAACCAAGGCATGTGCTGAACTGAGCTAATGCTGAATAGAGGGGTGGTGGGGTGGGGGTAAAACCATTAAACTTTTCCAATACTGACATAAAGAATCCATGGCACGTTCTCACGAAAGCCCCTGCCAGTTTCTGTGGCTAAGTGTCAGGTTTATCAACAATGGCATGAAAATGATCCATCTCAAACACAAATCTGGGACAAAAGTAGAATCTGCACTTCAAAGGCCTCTTTGTTGGAGAAGAATCCGTTAAATTAAAAAAAGAGAAGAAGTAGAAGTAGAAGAAGAAGAATGGACACAGTGCCAAGACTCTAGGCATTCCTCTGAGAAATATACTATCCACAACCGGGTGACCCACACATGATTGAGTACTTTAGGAATCCATTTTGATATCAGTGTTCACAACTGAAACTATGTTTCCCTTAAAGATTGTACACTCTCTCTTCTACTGAGCAGCAATCATACACACCGCTAAAGCCATTTTTGCTTGAATCCCTTAGACTTGTCTTTGGCTTCCCTGGCAGCGTCATGAATAAATTTTTAAGTTTGTACAAGTGTCAATGTGTAAGGGAAACGGCACTGTGCAGAAAACCCCAATAAAAGTGGACACTAGGCCTTGGTTGTTTTTCTTGTGAAGGGTACCTCCTATAAAGTGAAAATTAGAGAGCTCACAGCCCGATCAGGCTATTTCCTTTATCCTGCGCATGTAGTCGTGCAGTTCCTCTTGGTCCTGAAAACCCATGTCTTGGCATACCCACTGAATGTCCTCTTCATTGGCAATTGGGATGGAGTTATAGGGTAAATCTTCCGTGGGAAGGGTAAAGGTGGTGAACTTGACGCGCTTGCGCTTAGAGGTTGGCGAGCTGGCGTCCTCTCCGTGGTCTTTGGTGGAACCCCCAGAGCTGCCGTCTCCTCGACCGTGGACCTGGCTTTGTACACTGGTCTGGGAGCTGCCGCTGCTGTGGTGATCCCCGTGACAACAAGTCTGCACCCCCTCTAATGTGTTACTTGGGCTCTCCACCGTCTGGGGCGAGAGGTCACTTTGGGTGCGCAGGGGTTCCCCATTACCCAAGAACACCCAGTGGTGGGAATGGTCTATGTTGGCTTGGCCTTCAGGAGGGATGCGCTTATGGCGATACTTCAATACGAACACAATGCAGTTTATAAGAAAGACCAGTATAGCGAGACAAAACACCCCAAGAAGTGCATACATGCCGATCTCTAGGTCAGTCATGCTACGGGGACTATGCACAAACTCGTCATCCTCTTCGTCTTCTTCGGTTGGTTCTTCTGTATTGCTTATTGTAGGGAAGTTTGTGTAATCAATGGGTACACTTGCGGGTTGCTCATTAGATGGCTCATACCCTGCACCACCTACGTTGGAATCAATAGCAGGCCTTCTTGTGTTGGCAGGCATTCTAGTGTCTATTTCAGTCTCCATGTCCATGTCCTCCTCAGAGTCTTCATCTGTTCCAAATCGGACTTTGACAAACACAGAAGATGAAGCAATTACGCTCTTACGTTTGGTCTTCTGGCAGGTTTCGGAGATGGTCATCTCCACATGGACTATGTCTCCTGTGCCCTCACCCTCAGCGATGACGACTGGCCACCGCTGTTGGGGTTGTTGTGCCACCGTGACCACCTTATCATCCGCTGAAGTGCCATTGAGGTTGTAGTCTTTAGGATCATACATACTTAGTGGAGCTGCTGTATTGTCACTGTAGTAAACCCAGATGGAAAAACTGGCCTCCTATAAACACAAAACAAAAGACATGGTGAGTATGAACTCTTAAACACCATATAACAAAAAATGTGTAATTGAATTCTTTCTTTGGCACACTGGTGGTGAAAAGAACCAGTTACACATCACAGTTACAGCTTACTCCTGTCAGTACAGACACACACTCAAGTACAAAGTGAACACCAGATAAGATTAAAAGTGCATTTATGCATTTGGCAGACAGTTTTTTCCTAAACAATGGAATGTGATTTGGGTGATCTAAACCTCTTCCTGGAGGAGCAACAGCAACCTAGCTTTAACAGAATATGCACGTTTCTAGTGAATCTGAGGACCTAAGTTGCATCCCAAATGACACACTATGTACTTATATATTATGCACTGATATACTCAACCAATGTTTAATGGTTGTCAAATTAATGAAATAAATGACCAAATTACCAAAATAGTACCTGGAATGAGGACAGGAGAATTTATAGGAGAATTTTGCTTGCACAAAATAAATAAAAGTAATCCAACATTGGGGGCGACTCGGTGGCTCAGTGGTTAGCACTGTAACCTCACAGCAAGAAGGTCGCTGGTTTGAGTACCGGCTGGGTCAGTTGGCATTTCTGTGTGGCGTTTGCATGTTCTCCCTGTGTTGGCGAATTGAATAGACTAAATTGGCCGTAGCGTATGTGTGTGAATGAGTGTGTATGGATGTTTCCCAGTACTGGGTTGCAGCTGGAAGGGCATCAGCTGTGTAAAACGTATGCAAAAAGCATCCGTTGCTTAAAACATATTCAGGGTAAGCTGGCAGTTCATTCCGCTGTGGCGACCCCTGATGAATAAAGGGACTTAAGCGAAGGAAAATGAATGAATGAATGAATCCAACATTGGCACCCTATAGATCCACCCCTTCCTACGTGAGAAAAGCTGCGACCATTCAGTGTATGAACTGTTAAACATTCCACACTTTTTTATTGGTTAAATAATCTGGGTATTTGAAGTGCGCTTATTAATTTGTTTTTAATTTTCAGTGTCAATGCTCTACTTAGACCAGTGTTTCTCAACCACGTTCCTGGAGGACCACCAAAACTGCATGTTTTGGATGTCTTCTTTGTCTGTCACACCCATTACAGGTCTTTCAGACTATGAGCTGATGATCTGAATCAGGAATTTTTGGTTAAGGAGACATGCAAAATGTGCAGAACTGGTGGTCCTCCAGGAATGCGGTTGAGAAACACTGACTTAGACTATTTATACTACAAAATGTCATTGAATAGTGCATAAGTTTGTTATTTTGGGACACATCTCTTGTTTAACTAATTCATCTGTGCAAAATAAGAATTACAGCTATACTCTGCAATAAATTGGTTCTCAAGAAGCAGGTTTAGACCCCTCTGCCTCAAAGCAAGAACCGAGATAGCATTATCATAGCACACTTTTCAAAAGCAAAAGTATTGTACATCATTCTTTTGACTATATGAAAATTATGTTGCTATATCCAGCTCCTTTTCCCCCAAATCCTTGTTGGCATGAATTTACTGGTCCACACAGGACATGTCTTGAGCAAGCGACATCCACATAACATCAGAAAGGCTTGCAAGCTTTGACAGCTGTGGAAGTGGCAACTGCACGATGCTTGTGTTCTTGTCACCTCAAAACAAGCCTGAGCTTGACAGTTGCCTTCCTGTTCTTGCTCTCTGCTAAAGGAACAGCACAACACCTTACACCTGTTGGCAGGCAGACAAAATGAAACCACTCTGCCAGAGTGCTTTTAGTCAGAAATGAAGTGTTGTTCTGCTTTTTATATTCAGGATGAGAAGTATTTATCAGTCTCCAGTCAGCAACAGTCTGTTGTGAAGCTGTAAAAAAAAAAAAAACTCTTGTGGCGTCACTAACTTCAAGGTTGTTCTGACATTCGGGCTCAAGCTCTGTCAACGCTGCTTGTCAAGATGAAAAGAGTCTTTGATATTGCATGATCTGAATAATACATTGAAGACGACATGTTGTCCTCTTGGACCTTTCAAGATCACTGTGGCCACTAAATAAGATACCTTCAATCACGGATGGCCCTTAATTCTTCCGTCTTTGAGACATGACAATGCAACTTTTTGATGGATAAATCATTAAGTTTCTAACTAAGTGTTTGAAATCTATCCTAAAGATGATATTGGATTCATTGTAAGTAACCAACTACAGAAGCGAAGTGCTCTTGCATCCAGGACACTTGAAACTTTGTAATAATCGCTTACTCCAGCAAACAGCTAAATCAATTATTTAAGGCTGCTGGTGAGACAAAGGAAAGGGGCATCTAAAGAAAAAAGACTGAGCAGGAAAATCAGTAACACTTTACACAACAAGCTTCAATTTGTTAATGTTACACAATGCAATCCTGAACTAACAATGATCAATGGTTTAACAGCATTTATTTATCTTAGGCTGTTGGTTTAGATATACAGTATGGCATGTCAAGTTTGCAAGTTTTAGAATAACGGTATATTTAGACTTATATTAACTTTAGTATAAACATGCACTTACTGTTATTAAACTGGCCCACATGAACCCCCCCCCAAAAAAAAACAACAACAACAACTACAGTGGATTATAGTTAATGCTTTAGTGTTTTCAATGTGTTCATACTGTAGTAAAGTACTTAAATTAATGTCTTGTGGTAATTCTATAGTTGCTATGGTAACAAAACAACTATAGTAAAATAAACAAATTGCCCAATACTTTAAGTTTTCAACAACCACAAATGTTATATTTTTATACACCACAGATTACTGTGGTAAAAACTAAAGTATACTACATTATACATTACATTTACTACAGCATTCCAGAGCAATCATTAATAACTTGTTGTAAAAACTATAATATATACAATACAATACACTTTACTATAGCATGGTTCAAAAACACTATATTATTTACTATAAATTACTATAGGGGTGACACGGTGGCTCAGTGGTTAGCACTGTCACCCCACAGCAAGAAGGTCGCTGGTTTGAGTCTCGGCTGTGTCAGTTGACATTTCTCTGTGGAGTTTGCATGTTCTCCCTGTGTTGGCGTGGGTTTCCTCCGGGTGCTCCGGTTTTCCCCACAGTCCAAAGACATGCGCTATAGGTGAATTGAGTGAACTGGCCGTAGTGTATGTGTGTGAATGAGTGTGTATGGATGTTTCCCAGTACTGGGTTGCAGCTGGAAGGACATCCGCTGTGTAAAACATATGGTGGATAAGCTGGCGGTTCATTCCGCTGTGGCGACCCCTGATGAATAAAGGGACTAAGCCAAAGGAAAATGAATGAATGAAAATTACTATAGTATTTTTTTTTTCTTGTGCTGAGATTTAAGTTTAAATTAAATCTGGACTGTGTAGACTTTTGAAAACTATTATGAAAAACCAAACATTTTGTCAAAATGTATTACAAAATGTATACTATATAGTATGTGATATGATAATATATTGCCTTACATAGTAACATATTACTATAGTATTTTCTTGTACTGGGATTTATATCCCAGTATATTGCCTTACATAATAACATAATGGCATATATATTAGTATTTTTTTTGTTTGTGTATTGCAACATTGCTGAATAACAGGAGTGTCAAAATACAACATAAAATTTGATAAAGCAACAACAACAATATAATAATTTAACAATATAACAATATGCTAAAACGTTTTAATGGCATTTTTGTATCTTGAAATGAATATCTGAAACACTCTGTCATTGATTTGCTTTTCTTGTTTAGTTTTAATTGTCATAAATACGGGATTTACAAAGCATAAATAGTCCTCACTTTAGAGATCGCAAAACTGTAGGAGTTTTTTGTTAATAAAGCATGTATTAACATATAGAGTATCCATTACTATATGCCTGAAAAATAAAATATTTAAATGTTCAATTAAATAGTCATTCTGAATGATCTAAAAACCACCAACTACTCTTAAATAACTGGTTTGTAAATAATGCAATACTTAATTTAACAATGAAGAATTAATCATTGACATACAATCATTAAGTACCTTACATATGTGCTTATAAGTCAAGAACAGCCGTATTAACAAACTGCTTACTAATGTCTTTTAATGTAGAGTTAATGCCTAACAACTGACGAATAAACTATTTGCTAATGTGCAGTTATTATAAAGTATTAGCCATTATTGCACATTGACACCTGATGCATTAAATAATACCAACCATCAATTATTTTTACACTATATACAAAAGTTCATTCATTCATTTATTCATTCATTTTCCTTCAGCTTTGTCCCTTATTTATCAGGGGTCACCACAGCAGAATGAACCACCAACAATTACAGCATATGTTTTACGCAGCGGATGCCCTTCGGGCCCTATGCCCTTATAGTACCCAGTACTGGGAAACACCCATACACTCTCGCATTCACACATATACACTACGGCCAATTTAATTTATTCAATTCACTTATATCACGTCTTTAGACTGTGGGGGAAAACCGGAGCACCCGGAGGAAACCCACACAAACACAGGGAGAACATGCAAACTCCACACAGAAATGCCAACTGGCCCAGCTGGGACTCGAACCAACAACCTTTGGTCACACTTTATTTTGATGGTCCGTTTGTTGAATTTAAGTTACATTGCATCTACATGCCAACTAATTCTCATTAGATTATAAGTAGACTGTTGGGGTTGGGGTTAGGGTTAGTGTAAGTTGACATGTACTTGCAAAGTTTCTTCTAGTCAGTTAAATGCCTGTTGAAGGAGCAGTATCAAAAGATATTAAGCAGACAGTCTACTAATACTCAAATGGACCATCAAAATAAAGTGTTACCCGACCTTCTTGCTGTGAGGCGACAGTGCTAACCACTGAGCCACCGTGCCCCCATATACAAAAGTTACCAGAAAAAAATATAATACAGCTCTGTCATGAATGGTCAGAAAAGGTGAAGTAGGTAAGAGCACTGAAAGAATGAAATGATGGAGAGGCAGCAGTATAGGAGGAGGGTCATCAGTGATGTTTATAGCACAGTCTCCACAAGCACACAGGCTGATACATTACGCTAATTAAAAGCAAAGGTGGCGAGGCAGAGAGCGGGGGAGAACCGCTGGATTTTAATGCATGAACTCAAAGCAGCCACCCTCGTCTGATGTTGGATGTTGGTCACAGGCTAAGTACAGAGCAGGAAAAAAAAACAGCCCCGAGCTCTCACGGCAGGGCTCCGTGACCTGCCCAAGACATGGTATAAATTAGCATGGTAGCATATGAAAATACGAGCGAATGTGCTCCAATTAATGCTTTGAAAAGATTATGCAGCAAATGCACGGAGCTCCCCTGATGGCACTCGAGAACAGAAGTGGCGGTGGCTTCTTATTAAGCAAAGATGCCTGCTCATTTGGTGCGCTGATATTAAAGGAGATCTGAATATGTCTGCATGCCAAACAAGCCTTTATTAAAGCAGTGAGGCCTGCCTGGGAAACTGCATTGAGGCTAATTTACCATGGTCTGTGTAACCTTCATGGAGACTCGAATCATCAATATCGGGCTAAGTTCGGCCTGTGTTAACTCTGAAGCTGAATAATCCTGAGCAACAAGGAGGAATTTTCATAAATGTCACTTGCATAATTTGTTGCAAGAGGGCAAAGGTTGGAGCTTTTGATTGGACTCAGGCTGCAGAGCTGTATGATGATGAATGATATCACCACATTCAGACAATTACGTGAAGATATATACCATTGTGTGCAGCGTAGACAATAAATAAGCTGTTTCTTAACTCAAAACAAATGCGAACACTCAAATTCCAAACTACCAGAAGTTGGGTTTGGAATAATTCCGTGTTCTAGCCTGACATGATGCAATATGAAACCAGCAACGGTCATTTTGTCAGTCCAAATCAGATGTTGCCCTGCTACAAGACCTGACATATCAATAAAATATCACATCCAATCAGAAGAGTGTGTGGGCGGAGCTCTCTCTGCAAGCACACTGGACTCACAATTAACACTGGTAAAAATAATGTGTTGGATTTACTTAAATATTATGCACTGTTTTTGTATCACTCTTTTAAAGTAAATTGAACTCGAAGCTATATGTTAAATGAACAAATAAACTTAGTTATTTATACTTAATTATACAAGTTAGCTTGATGTTCTACACTTACAAATATCAGAACACCAATTAAATTTACCTAGTAAATCCATATTCTGTCAACTAGTGAGTGCTTCATGAAGCTTTTTACAAAACATTTACAAACCTTTTTTTTATTTATTTAAATCAGTGGTTCCAAGCATGTAGTGTGTTTTTAATAAACAGGGATTTGTTGTTGTTTCAAAATGGTACTCTAATGGGTGGGCATCAAAATAAAATGTTACCATTTTTAAAAACATGTCTACATAGTATTTATTTACTTGTATTTATTCAGCCCAGGCTCTCTAGAAATAGGTCCCTCTGCCTACATTTTTGCAAAACACAATATACATTGCTTCAGGTATGTTTTGTTGCACGTTTCAGATGACATATTCAATTGGGGTGCTGTTTACATTTTTGTGAATCTTAAATATATTACTTAGGGTAAGATTTGTTCTTCATTTCAGATATACAGCCTTCCTCAATGTATTCAGCCTACGTGTCCATGAGAAGGCGGGGCTTGCCATTCAGCTGGATCACCTATCAAACCACTGACTTAAACCCTTCCCTAAAACCAATCAAAAGTGTTTTCAAAAGCAAACAAAAGAGAAAAAGTGTACTGTGACCACATCGTTTTACCTTTATTTTACATAGCTTTTATCTCTTTTGTGGAACCATGCTTTATCGAACTCAAACCCGAGTGCTCTGCATCTCAAAAAGTTATCCATATGGAGATAGAAAGGCAAGGCAAACATATTCAATTACAATTCATAGACACCATTAAGTTGTTTTGTGGTATTTATTTGCTATTGTGCAAAGAACGGAATGAAAATAATACTTTATTCATTGATAATATGTCCCTGTAAATATTATACCCTGTAAAAAAATGATTAATTGACTTTACTTACAATTTGTTGACTGTACATAAAAAATTGAGTAAACCCATTGCCTGAAATTTTTTAAGTAAATGAACTATATGCATAGTTATAAAAATGAAGTTAAATCAACTTAAAAGTTCCAAGTTAAAATGGGTTTACTCACTTTTTTAAGTAAAGTCAACTTTCGGTTTTAAGAAAACAGGTTTAATCACACAGATTTTTTTAGGTAATATTAATAAATAATCTCTTTTTACAGTGTATACAATGCTGATTTTAAGTAGAGACTGCAGTCAAATGTACTGCATGTTCAAGTACATTTTTGTGGTTTCAAATAAAAATGTAGGATTTCATATGAGCCTGTGCTGAATTTTTTAGATTTAGTGCTAAGAATTTAGTTAAACCTTTTTTTAGTTGCGTTGGCAAATACAGTAAAAAAAATGAAGTTTGTTGTTTGTTCAAACTAGTTATTTAAAATGAGCTGAAACAACTCAACTATTGAGTTTTTTTTGGGGGGACAACTTAATTGTTTTATGTTCAATCCACTTATATTTGTAAAAACTTGTTCTTTTTTTCCAACACAAATCGATTGTGTGGAACCCAAGTATTAAAAAAAAAAGGATTTTAATTTGGTTAACATTTATACTATCAGCGTGTGCACCTTAAATATTGTCTTCCAGTCTGGTTAGACACTTATTAATTACCTAATGTTGTCATAAATCATATTCTTCAAGGAATATACCAAAACACTGTGTCATTTAGTGTGGAAGGTGTGAAAAACAATGGAGGGCTTGACTATACCTGCTTAAGAGTGGAGAGAGTCTGCAGTCCAGTTGCCTTGGCAACCATGGTATGGCTGTTTCCAGGGCTTGGTTGAAGATTAAGTGCCAGTCCTGAGATGGCATGAACACGCAGCTCCACTATAGACACTTTCTCGTCTACCACAGAGAACTGTGTTTCACCCAGTACCGCCTCCACTGCCAGTGGGGATTCAACCTGAAACCAACCAAAAAAAAGAACATATGCTTTTACAGTTAGCAAGATGATGTAGGCACAAAGACAGTCTAAACGGAAGAAAGCATGAAGAGGACAGATGACACAATGCCTGTCAAACAGAAACATTTAGTGGGTAATCCCAAACATTCAAGATACAGCCCACTGAGTAAAGAAAGCACGGGGAAATACACCTTCTCTCCAGAGAATGGCCAGCCACATAAATCCTCCATCTGACACTTCAAACCCATTATGTCACCGTCTCTTCACCTCCTACAACCGCTCAAGGTCACAAGGGACTTTCCAAGTGAAAAGTCAAGTGGGGCGGCACGACTCCGAGGGTCAGAGAATCTCTTTTTTTTTTACCCAGTGTGTTTTTGCTGAACCAGAAGACCTTGGCAATCCCTAGAGCCACACACAGCGCCAAGTTAGACAAAGCAGCCCACAATTTTCGAGATGGTTTTTCTCTTTTCATAATTCAGGAAGATTAACTTGAACTCGCATTTTGCAAGACAAGAACAAGGCAGCCTACGTGGAGCATTTCTTGCCTTGAAAAAAGACATAATCAGAGAGAGAAGTACATAGAGCTTGGATGAAATCTTTTTTTTTTTGACTGAATCGTTGCCAGTAGCCTACTCTTCAGCAGGGGCGCATTTAGTTAGTTATGGGCCCCTGTGCTACCCACCCAATTTGATAACGGATGAGTGCTTTAAAATGTGGAAGTTCATCTACTAACTCCATTTTTAGATCTCTGCAGTATTTATGTTGCAATTTGGGTACAGACTAAGCTCTTCTGGAGTCAAGGAGAGGATGTTAATTAAAAAAGCCAAAGTGCTGGTTTACAGTGTCGTATGAACTGCAGTCTGCAGTTCCAATCTGTCAGTCACCAGTATGCTATAAACGCACTAGATCACAGCCTGCAAGAAAGCATACAAGTTGCAAAATTTATTTTAAAATGTAATATGCAAAACAACAATACAATATGTAAATATGTATAATATGTTTATTTAAATTTGCATTCTCCATGTGCAAAAGAAATGGTGCAAAATAAAAATGGTAATTACATTATATAATTTACATTTGCCATTTCAAACCACTGTTTTAAATTGTAAATTGCATTTTAATGCTATATAAGTTGCTAACTTAAATAAAAAATGGAATACACAAATGGAATACACAAATTGAAAGACTCACGCTTAGGAAATGTAGGATTGCATTTTGATCATTACACCAATATTGCATCTGCATATTACATTTTAAAATTTGTAAAAAAAAAAAAAAAGTTTGTAGCACATTTCAGTGTGTATTTCAAAATGCAAAAGATAGCAAAATGGTGAGATAAATGTTTTTTAATGCATTGACACTCACTTTTAAGATGTTTTAGAAATACATCGCAATGAATTTGGAGTCAAAGCGGGTTTGAAAATGCATTATTGGGTCGGCTGGTTTGTAAATGAATCATTCTATTTAACCGGTTCTTTATAGAACTGATATTCTTCCATATGCCTGATCTGTTTTCAAGCACTTTTTGGACATTCTCTGGCATTGAGAGTCTGATTCCATATTGATTATAAAATATTTCTTCCTACCTATAAAGCTTTAAATAATCTAGCTCCTGTTTATCTAACCAACCTTCTGTCTCGCTACAATCCAACCCGCTCTTTAAGATCTCAAAACTCAGGGCTTCTGGTAGTACCCAGAATAGCAAAGTCTACTAAAGGAGGTCGAGCCTTCTCATTTATGGCTCCTAAACTCTGGAATAGCCTTCCTGATAATGTCCGAGTCTTAGACACACTCTCTCAGTTCAAAACTAGATTAAAGGCCTATCACATAACGGCATGATGCATGAGAGTGCTCCATGCAGGTGAGTGGGCTTGACAAACCACCTGTTGGACACACTCCTCCTGTCTTAATGCACCAGACATTTTGTTAGAAATAGACTTTATATGTTTGTTTCTATGTTTGGTTATATAACTCCTATTTTCATGTATAGTGCTTAATTTTCGCATTGACATTTAAAATCTCTTGTTCAAATACATTATAAACAGCAGCTACGCTAATTATTTTCTTTGTTCTCTATTTCCCCCTGGGGATGCCCATCCTGAGGCCTCTAGAGATTGTGCAGTGTCATTGATGGGATCCAAGACCTGTGAAGAGATGATGCCAACCATCGAGGACTTTGAGGACAACACATATACTTAATACACTTCATTAAACATGTGCACATAGACATCACCTACAATTGCAGGTTAATGACGTCTGTATATAATAACTTATATTTGATTGTAACTTTAACTTAATTTGATTGTAATGTAATAATGTGCACCTTTTGTAAAGCTGCTTTGAAACAATAATTATTGTAAAAAGCGCTATACAAATAAACTTGAATTGAATTGAATTGATTTGTACATCACAGAACCTGTTGGAGACATTTGTTTTGCCATTGGTTCAATATAAGAAAACCGTGATTTAAAAAAAAATAGTTTAATAATAATAATAATAATAATAATAATAACTATTCATCTTTTTTATATATAATTTTTAATGATCTAGCATATGAGAGGCCATATTAATTAAGGCCATTATAACTCCAGAGGAGCTTTGTCTATAACTAAATTGCAAAATAAATACTGCAGAGATCCCACTGCAGAGAGTTAGTAGATAAACTTACACATTTTATTATTAATAAAAATAACGTTTTTGATGTTTTTGTTGATATAATTATTATTTTGTGCAGTAAGTAACACCCCCCACCCCGCCTTTTATTTATGACAAGCAGAGGTTTAACTAGTTTTTGCTACAAATGTCAAAATACATTTGCGAACTGAGCTCATTACCTCAATTTCTTCAATTACAGCTATTCCAAACAAAGAACAATAATATTACCTTCATATATAATTGACTAAATCACGGCAGAGTCAGAGATGGTCACACTTAACCACACAGGAGGCAGCAAAGCAAATTTTCCCCATTACAATTTAGCCCATAATGACTTTTAATGGTGTTCAAAAATCGCCAACCTCTGCTGCAAACATTTTCCATCCAACCCGCTATTACTTCCCTCTTCAGAATTATCCATCTCCAGCTAAAAGCCCTCGATGCTGATGCAGGTTTATGAACTAGCCATGCTGCTGATTATACTTCATCTGTGAAGAGGCCATCTTTTTGGCATATCAGCCATTTTTCTCTTGTGGAGGAACACAGTGCTCTCTTGGCATGCTGTGGGCAATGGTGGAGCTGAACCCGGATCCAGCCTAGGCTTGCAACCCATACGTCCCAGATGCACATTGTTTACGTCCCTATGCGCTAATGTTTTGTAGCAGGCTGTTACAGTTCATTGACCATCCAGTCCTATACAATCCTCTCTCTCCTACTAGGAAACGGATGTAGGCCAGGGGAGAAAGGCGGATGAATGTATAATTGAACTGAACTGTTTTTTTTTGTTCCTGCATTTTTTATTTCCTAAGTTCAAGGCGAGCTTCAAAGCTACGGTACATTTGAAGGAGAGAAAATGAACGACAGATAAAAAACAGGGAAGCTAAAAAAAGTCATTCTTTTCAGAATGGCTCGTTTGTTTGGTATCCAGTCACTTGTAATTCGTTTTATTATACTTGCTGATATACCTGCTTTTGATCTTTGCATTATAACCAGAGCATTGGATGCTTGAATAGAGCGTATTCAAAGGCTTAAAAAGCATCTGCCTATTCCTCCAAAAGCTAATTACTGTACAAGATGGGCCTGGCAAGCCAATTAAAAGGATGGTTCTGCCAAAAAAAATCCATCCATCCATCCATCCAAAAAACCCTGAAATCATCCATCCATCCATCCATCCATCCATCCATCCATCCATCCATCCATCCATCCATTCATCCATCCAAAAAAGCTGAAATCATTCATCCATCCATCCAAAAAAACCTGAAATCATCCATCC
>CAIGQV010018170.1:10712035-10747035 GCA_903798115.1 Danio jaintianensis
ATTTTGTTTAAAGTGAAGTTATATTGGAGTTGTTCTACATTGATACAAAATAACACCTGATTTTGATAGAGCACTCTTGTGAGTTAGTTACCATAGGAAAAAATATATTTATTCTAAAAACATTATCTTTTAAAATTAGGTTTTTATGAAAAATGGTACTTTCGTCCCCGCTCTCCCACTACCTTATTTTATGACTAAAAATCTACTTATATTCAGAAATAGTTTATCAAGAAACATTAAAGAGATTTTTAATGTTACTAATAAGTTGGTGTTGTTTTTTTCAAATAAATGCACAAAATAATAAACAGCACTGTAAAAAATGCTGGGTTCCACACAATTCCTTCATGTTGTCCCAACACAAATCAATTAAGCTAACTAAATCGTTTTAAAAATTTAAGTGCATTGAACATAAAACAATTAAGTTGTCCCCCCAAAAAGCTCAAGAATTGTGTATCTTCAGCTCATTTTAAATAAGTAAAAAAAAACTTGAGCAGCAAATGAGCATATTATAATTATATGATTACGTAATGTTGCATATTTCCAACACTATCTCACGCCAATTCATAACTTTTTGATTTAGTGGCTAATTCATATGTATTTGTGCAATCTCATTCATACATTTTAGTCCAGTATTTTAGATGCATTTCTGTGTATAAAGAGCATGCCATATGAAAAATGTAATGCACATTATAAATATGCAGCTTTTTAACAATAAAACAGATTCTCCAGAACTCCAAAGTCTCTTAAAAACACACTCAAAACATGAAGTTTGCTGTTTGTTCCAACTACTTATTTTAAATGAGCTGTAACAAGACAATTTTAGATTTTTTTTTCAATCCAGGCTCATTATGGATACGTACCCCTGCATACTGTACATTTCTGGACAGCGCGAAATACGTCCCAGGAGGTACGATTTTTTTTGCAGTTTTTGTTTTCGCGAATCCACCAGAGGCCGCTGTGTACTCTTTTTCAGATTCAAATTTCTCTCGCGAGTTGTTGACTGACTGATTGACCGGCCGACCGGTACCCCTTCCCACTCCCTTCCCTAAACTCAACCGATAGTGTTTTAAAAAGCACCGATTGACCAGCCAACCGCCTTCCCTAAACCCAACCAACAGTGTTTTCAAAAGCAATCCAGAAAAAGAAAAGCCCTCGCGGCCGCCTGATTTTTACCACGTTTTCAGATCTTACCACGTTATCACCCTATTATTTACTTTTTTATTTATTTATTTATTTTTTATATAAGCTGCTTTCCAGAACCGTTCTTCGCTGGACTCAAACCTCGTTGTTGTGGTAAACTTTTCTCTGCGTCTCAAGTGGTACTGGACAAATTGGTAACAGCAGCAAAGCCGTCCACATGGAGGTAAGCAGTCAGCTGGTAGCGCAAAAAGAAACAGAAGCCGTCTGTGGCGTCATACCACCCCCGTAGCAGTCATTTAAGGGTGCTTTCACATCTGTGGTTCGGTTCATTTGGTCCGGACCAAGGGCAACAAATAATACATTGTAGTATTTTTCTGCTATTTTGGGGTCCTTTTCACACCACACTGATTGCTTTGGTCCGAACCAGTTGAAAAGAACCAAAATGCAGTCATGTGACAAAATCCACATCACTCATTGGCCAGATGTTATTGAACGTATTTCCTAAACTTTTCGATTGGTCAGAATTAACGTGCGGGAAAATTGCCAATGGAACTCCCTCAAGTAAACAAACCGGCAGACACAGAATGTCGCTTTTTACAATGGAGGGACGACTGCGCTGGCTGATTGTGTCCCTGGTCATAGTATACTATATAGTTTGTATATAACACTTTACAAAACAATGTTTTAATGCATTGCAAATGGCGACGGCGCATCGCAAGTCACTTCAGGAAGAGGCATGAATTAATTTTGCTAAACTGCGACATGGTCATCTTTATTATAAATATTACCAACGATTCATCAGGTAATGTTTTTCCCTCTCTGTTTAAAATTGTTGGTAAAAGCTCTGTCAACAAATATTTTTCCTCTATATCCCATAATGTACAGCGCATCGGCTTACGGCAACTGGATTAGTCCAAAAGGGCGCAGTACTTTTTGCGGTTGGGTCTGTTCTAGTTCAGATCATGTTCTCACCACAAACGAACCGCTCCAGGGTTCATTTGAAAGCGTACCACCTCTTCAAGCAGGTCTTGGTGCGCTTTTTTGATCCGCTTTTGGTGCGCACTCGAGTACGATTGCTACATTCACACCTGCCCAAACGAACCGCATCAAAAGGGAAAACGAACTCTAGTGCGATTCAACCGAACTATAAGGCAGGTGTGAAAACACCCTAAAAGATGAAATGCAGCCATATGTACCTCTGGCTACATAATTCATGCTCTCCAGATATGTATACGAGGGTACATTTTCACAATGAGCCTGTTTTGTTTTTTTGTGACAATTTAATTGTTTTATGTTCAATCCACTTAAATCTGTAAAATGTAATAAGTTGACTTAATTCCTTCATGTTGTCCCAACACAGATCGATTGTGTGGAACCCAACATTTTTTTTTACAGTGCAAATGATTCAGGATGTCAGGATGGATATATGCAGAGACACAAAAAAAATGTTCAGTTTTGTCATTTTCTCTTTCCATCCCTGATGACTTGTGTCTTTTGGCAACCAGATAACATTCCCCAGATCTGATTTCTTAACTTGCAAAATGACAGTGCTGACACCGGGATAAAGACTGGATGTGAAAAACAAATTAGATTCTGAGCGGATCACACAGAGATCGCATGTGTGAACAAAGCCTATGAGATCTTGGGTCCTGGGAGGAAACACTCAAATTGAGGTCAAATGCAAATGTAATGACACGATAGTATTGTGTGTGCATTTCTGTATAAAACAGGAAACAAACAAAAAAAACATGGCACAAAAAGACTTTGTTTACAACAGATTCATGCTAGGAGCTATATGCAATATGCAACCACCCCCCCCCAATGTGTATGTGTGCGTGTGTGTGTTACTATAAACACACATGCACGCACACAATTAGCATCAAATAAATAGATTTATAATGTGGTATGCTCTTGGTCATACAATAATTACCATTTTTTGGTAACACTTTATAATAACTGCACACTATAAATCATTTTTTAAGCATCAACAACGCCAACCTGATTTCACCAAATAGGACATGTTCCTGGATTAACATCTATGTTGGAACAACATTCCAATCAGCCAATCAGAATTAAGGGATACGTTTACAGTTTATGTTAAGTTTAGGCTTATGGTTACGTTTATGCACTTCTACATGATTGTTATCCATCTATTATTCCCCTCTGATTTTGGGAATAATTTACAGTTATGGTTGGGTTTAGGGGTGGGGAATAGGTATGGATTACATTTTCAAATAAAAATTATGTTCCAGGATCAACATAGATGTAATCCAGGATCGCATCATACTTGGCAAAATCATGACGTGCGCATCAACAGTTTTTTCATAATTTGTTAAGCCTTAACTCTACATTAATAAATGTTAGTAAGCAGTTTATAACTACAGCTACAAAAGTTGTATTCTTGACTTATAAGCACATGTATAATGTGCTTAATGATTGGGTTTTCATACTTTGGTAATGATACATTTTTCACTACTAAATTAAATATTGCATTATTTACAAACCATTTGTATTTAAGAGTCGTAGATCGTTTTTAAAATCATTCAGAATGAGTAAGTAAATGATTAATAAATTATTCAAATTAACATTTGTACTTCTTAATTAAAAGTCGAGAATACAGCATTTGTAGCTGTATTTGTAAACTGCTTACTAATGATTATTAATGTAGAGTTAATGCTTAACAAATGATGAATTAACTATTTGCCAATGCTTAGTAAATGATTTATAGAGTGCAGTTATTATAAAGTGTAAACTACTTTTTAATTAGTTCAAATATTTTTAAATGATCTGATGTTGCATATGAACCAAAACGTCAAAGCTTAATCTCTACAGCTGAATTTCAAACGGATGACATCTTTCTTCTGTTGTATGGTACATGCGTCACACCGCCAGCCCTACACCAAGGCAAGATGTAGATTGACGATTTGCTCCCAAATTGGATTAGCATAACCGAATCAGATCATATTTCCATTTTAATGGCCCATTTGAATTAATTTAATTAGAGATTTACATCAAAAAAAAGAAAGACCTCTGTAAGGAAGCAATAATGATACTAGTGGGTTACCAGAATATCTTCCATCGTGATTAATTCTGGAGAGGTTCCTCATGAAAAATGCCCGCTCTGATATTCTGCCGTGCCCGGTGTGACAACACCCTCGCTTCAATTTGTCATAATCACAGTAAATGGGCTGTATGAAGAATGACATTCAGGTCTCTCGAGCTCTGTAGCTGCTTAGTATCTAACACAGCCCTCGGCCCACAACTCCATTAATTAAACTATACACTGTTTTATCGCCCTCGCAAGTGTTACAAAGATCAAAACAAACATGCGACAAAATAAAAGCAAACATGTACTAGTGGAAATCATTATGCATAAAAAGCAGTCAGAGTGCAAGTGGTGACATCTTTTTTTGTAAAATACATTTTTGAGGAATATATATAGATATATTTATGTACTTTGAAGTCTGATGCTTGAGAAAATATAAGGAGTCACTAACTTTATTAATTCTTTTACAGTTTTTTTTTTTAAATATATATTTTACAGAATTGCAAATATGTCCTATGATGTGACATAGTAAAAATTAAGAGAAACAACTTGAGTATTGTTCAAATTGACTACCCTTTCGTTATGTTAGGGGCTGTTTTTGCCCCATTGACTTCCATTATAATGACATTTGATTGCAAAACCATGACACCATATAATCATGCATTCTTGATGGTTGGTGGTTTTCCCTGTTGGGAAGAGGTAAGATTTGTAATGTTTACTGTTGATGATGATACACATGATCTTGAATGGGGTGCTTTAACTAATTCAAGTTTTCAATTTCCAGATTTAAGGGTGCAGTAGATGATCTGTCAAAATGCTATCCGTTAGCATAATATCTTTGAAAACACAGTCCCTCCCCTGCCATCCAAAGCCACGCCTCCTGAAATGACGAACGCGCACCATAAAAAGATGACAGTAGACAACCCACTAGATCATGTCATTTGCCAGTTAGAAAACTTTATAGTACTTTATAATTATACAATTACGAACAAAAAACTGTTTTATATCTAGCATGTTTTCAATTGTGTAGCAAGCAAAACTTGTCATAATGTGCAATATTTCATGCATGCAAGGATTGCTGGTCTCACTCTCTCACGTGCTTTGTCCTAAATGCTTAGTGCTTGGCCGGCGGGGTGCAGGAATTACACTTATTACTAAGCCATACTTACATGCTATTTCAGACAGAATATTCAAAGTAGCATGGTAAACAATATAGGGACCGCATCACAGGTTGTGATTGTTCAAAAATTAACCGGTGAATATAAAACCAACTTCACCTCAGTAAAGCAGGGTTGGCGGAATAGCGCTATTTACTGATGTTTTGTTGTTAAACTAAATAAAAGTCTACATTATCAATGCTGTGAAAGGCACCTTATGAAATTGAAAATAGTCACATCAATCTTTCACTGGGAGATTTCAGTGGCTGAACAACACTTCCGTGCATATAACCCATTCGTAACAACAAAATCTACATAAGCTTTGAATGACTAAAATACCTTTAAAACATAACATTACCGGTCTAAAAGAAATACTTCAGCCATGGTGTCATCCTTCCTCCAGCGTGCAAAAGTAACTCCAATATTGATTCAGGATTTTAAGAAATTTTGATTCAACATTTGTTTTTACCACTGTCACTCTCTCGTGTGCACGTGAACGCAGCGCGTGTGCACGCACAAACGGCGAATCTGCATGAACCGGGGTGCGCAGATGTACAAATCTACATTTGCTGACAGACATTTTAAGCTACTTATCAGAATTATGGGAATTATCGGCCCGACATTTTTTAATTGAATGAACATTTTTTCTTATGCCTTACCCAGAATATAAAAATACATATAAATCCATTTAGATCATTTACTTTAATCATTACTATTGGAGAGACTTTCAACCAGCACAATAAAAAATGTTTCTGAAGACAATCACATACTGTACCTTTAATATTAGCATATAGTGTCACACTTTAATTTGTAAAATAGCCACTTTGGCGCTAAAATGTAAAACGTGATAACACAACTGTTGTTATAACAGGAAGTCCATTCAAACAGGAATTCAAAGAAATGTTTAACGATTTACTGCATTATAAATGATGACGATACTAATTAGGGCTGCACGATATTGAAAAAATTTGACATATATTGTGATATGTATACAATTTTACCAGATAGCTTGAATAGCTCTATTTGGAAAGAATTCATTAATTTAGATTTATTATTCTGGAAGATTACAGCAGTTATTCTGGATTATTATTGGGAGATTAGGAGTGAAATATTTTACATCACAGTATTCAGGTACAGAAATTGAATAACCAAATGTAAAATAACACCACATAGTCTTTATTAGAGTTACAAACACTACAATTTCATGTGCCTGAATACTTTAAACTTTAAACAGTCACAGGCCTTAAAAACACATGCAAATGGTAAAGATTCACTCCATTATGGTTGAACTCCAAAAATCTTCAGTGACTCCTGGTAAACTATAATCCAATACATATAAAATCAACATTGCACTTCATGAGATGTGACTATTGCGGATGTGCACATTGCTGAAATGAAATATTGTGCAGCCCTAATACTAATTATATTGATTTTTGTCATGTGTGAAAGTGAAAATGCAACATCAACAACCCAAGTACATTCATACGCTCAGATTAGTGGTGTGTCTTACCTGCGGTCGGGTAAGATTGGCACCCTCCAGCCCTTGATAAAGCTCAGTCTGTTGTCTGAGAGCTCCACTTTAAGGGGCAGTTTGGGCACCCAGACAGTGAGCTCAAGAGGGGCACTCAGGTGCTCATAGCTGAAAATCACCCGAGCGTTCATGGACCCACGCTTCTCTTTTCCATTCACAAACACATAGTCACAGTTCATGGACACCTGTTGAGGAGAGCAAAGAGACATTTGATTGCTTTCGCTGCATTCTCTGGAGAGTCTGCACAGTACAAAAGCCCTTCACATTGCAGGAGGACCATAGTTTAAAGTAGAGATGTGAATTAAAACTTTTATTTGAAATCACATATATCAATATTTGCTGAAAGAAAAAAGCCCCCAAATAATGGCTCCATAGCAGTCTACAAACCCACTCTACAGAGTATTGCATCACTAAATTGAAGACTCTGAAGAGGACTGAACAAGCTTCGGGTATTTTTCAATCCAGGCTCATTATTGATACGTACCCCTATATACATTTCTGGAGATTGTGAAGTACGTCCCAGGAGGTACTTTTTTTTTTTTGCAGTTTTTGCATTCGCGAATCCACTAGAGGCTGCTGTGTACGCTTTTCAGATCTCAAATTTCTTTCACGAGTGCCAGTCGTGCCTGCTGTTCTTACGCAAATCCACCAGATGCCACTGTTGACTGACTAAGTGACTGACTGACTGACCGACAGACCAATCGCCCGACCCACCCCCCTCCATAAACCCAACCGACAGTGTTTTCAAAAGCAATCCAGAAAAAGAAAAGCCCTTACCTCATTTTTACCTTGTTTTCAGATCTTACCACGTTCTCACCCTGTTATTTACTTGTTTATTTTATTTTTTGCCTTTTGTTTTTGTTTAACTTGCTTTCTGTAACCATTCTTCGATGGACTCGAACCCCATTGTCGCGGTCAACTCCTCTCTGCGTCTCAAGTCCACCGTCGTACATGGTGAGCTACTGGCCAAACTGGTAACAGCGGAAAAGCCGTCCACATGGAGGTAAGTGATCAGCTGGTAGTGCGAAAAGAAGCTGTTGGCAACGTCATACCGCCCCATAGCGTTAGTTTTAAAGATGAAATGCAGCCATCCGTAGCTCTGGATACATAATTCGCACTCTCCAGAAATATATATGGGTGTACGTTTTCACAATGAGCCTGTGTTGGTATTTTTTGAGCAACATGCTTTAAAGAAACACTCCACTTTTTTTGAAAATAGGCTCATTTTATAACTCTCCTAGAGTTAAACAATTGAGTTTTACAGTTTTTGAATCTATTTAGCCAATCTCTGGGTCTGGCGGGATCACTTTTAGCTTAGCTTAGCATAAATCATTGAATCTGATTAGACCATTAGCATCTCTCTCAAAAATTCAAATTCTTTGATTATTTCCCTATTTACAGCTTGAATCTTCTGTAGTTACATTATGTACTTAGGCTGACAGAAAATGAAAAGTTGCTACTTTGGTTAAAAACTATACACTAATTTTTTCATAACATTCAAGGAACTGTCGCTCCATGGTGGCAGCAGGTGCAATGATACTTCACAGCGCCTGAAATAGTCCCCAGCTAGGTATTACCACCAACTATGTAACACCACTGTGTAATACAATTTCCAAAATCAGCTTTTTTCTATTTTTTTTTAGCGAGATGCTAATGATTCAATGATTTCATTCCAAGCTATACCCACCATACCCAGAGATCGGCTGAATGGATTCAAAATTGTTTAACTGTAGGCGAGTTGTAAAACGAGCCTATTACAGAAAAAGTGCAATGTTTCTTTAAAGATTCTGAATTTAAAAACAGTTGAATTATATCTTGAGAGCACTGCATTGTTTTACTATAACCCTTCTGGTTCTGTTTGTCCTGCTCCTAACTGCATTCAAAGTAGGGCAAATAAGCTAGGGCAAGGAGAGTGAGGTTTACTTCCACAGCTCCTAATAACAGTCTTCCATTAAAAACAACACATCTAAACCACACTCCTATCCGGGTCACGGCACCAACGGAAACAGGGTGATTCCATTCAGCCTGTACCAGATAAGGTAAGGTCTGGCATTTCCAGGATGGAAAGCGGAATAAATAACAGGGTCCCTGAAGAGCTCATCCTCTCAGCCTCAGTTACTAGTGTTCCTCTTATGGCCACGAAAGGGACAATTGCTCATATAACTCCTACTAGCTTCCACTAGCCTTATCCTCAATTTCACTCAGCCCCCTTTAACCTCACTAAAAACCGCAGCCTCAAACAGACACTAGCTTGCATCTTAAGACTAAGAAATTCAAGTTTACTTACACTGCTCCTACTTGCTGGCTTCCATAATATTCATCTTCTTTCACCTCACTTCTTTCTAGGTCACGGCACCAATGTAAACACTTTAATTCCACTTGGCTTGCTATAAATATTGCTATAAATAGATCCAATCCACTGCTTTCAGCATAGGAGGGGTGTAAACTAAGATAGACCCTAAAGACCGCAACATCTAGCATCAGCCACTAATGCGTATCACTTAGGTTCTAGGGAGTAAAGTTTACTAGCTGACTTCCATTCCACTCAGACCCCTTAACTTCACTCATGTCCAGGTCATGGGATCAATGAATTGTTTCACTCACCCTGCTGTCCCTATGTTTCCAGGATGGGAAGCGGACACACTAACAAAGACCCTACAGACCACATCCAGTGTCAGCTGCTAGGTTACACTCACCCCTTTTAACCATATCCTGGTCATGGTACCAAGGTAACTATACTGGATCTACCTGCTGTGCTACAAGCTTTATTCAACTAAGTGTTTTTACTACAGGAGGTGGGCACACTGACAAGGACCCTAAAGACCATAGGCTCTAATCTCAGTTGGTAGTGTGGCTCTTAAGGCCAATGAGTGAGGTTTAATCACATAGTTCCTACTAGATAGGCTCCATCAAACTCATCCCCCTTAACCTCACTCCTATCAAATTAATGGCACCAACCACAGGGATTTAAGGGAGTGAAGTTTACTCACACAACTCCTACTAACTTGCTGAAATGATTATCAGCATAATAGTTTACTTCCCTGACACTGAAGAAGCAGTAGATGGATAAAGGAGTATGAATTAAAACTTTTATTTCAATAAATCAAAATGAACCACATCTCAATATTTGCCCCCCAAATTGATGCCAGCTGCATTGCCTCAGCACTACATCACAAAAATGTGGACTCAGAAAGAGCTTAGGGGCATTTTTTCATCATCTCGGACCACAAGCAACACGCAAAACAGTTACAGAAAAATGTGTCTCAAGACCGATGCACTGTGCTACATTCAGCAGTTTTTTGTTTATTTATTTTATCCAAGAACACATCCTATGTCTATACGTGTCATTTGCTGCACCAAGTATACAGTAGTATTGTATGGGTAAAGGGTTCACATGGTAATTATTCTCCACACACACATCACATTATTTTTAAATAATAATTGCAATAAATGAACACATTTAATTGACAGGATTAATTATTTTTTCTCTCAAATCATTTACCAGCAGAACGAGTTAAAATGCCGTTCTGACTTACTCTCAAAGGCATGAGACATGAAAAACAATGCATTCAGAAGCATTTTAAAAAGCCAAAAAAGGGTCTTTTACTCAAAACATGTTTCCTAAAATAACAGCCCATAGGAAATGGGTCTGACAGCTTTTTTCCTGAGGCATTGTTTCTTTTTTTTGTTTTCAAAGCAGCAGTTGTTATTCAATGCGTTCAGTCTTTTTTTGTCTGAGCGTACAAACAGACCCACTAATGAACACATTACGCACATTTTTTAAATCTTCAAGTTGTTGAAATTTCATTAACGCACACAAAGAGGTACTGAACAGAACTAAAAACTATTCCAACTGGCCTGCCAACACATTTCATATATACTCTCAGCAGTCTTTAATAATAAATTTATTTACTGTAATAGATAGCCGAAGCTTTGCTTTGGGGTACCATCTATGATTTATCTAGGGGTCCAAGGCAACTGACACTGTAATCAGAGAACGTAATCTCCCTCAAAAATGGAGGTTGGGAGCTGCAGTCTCTCCAAGACTAGAGATTCATCATAGTGGGGGGATATCTGTGTAATAAAATATGTAGTCCTGCCAGACAGCTCCCTCTCTTATCCATACCATCAATATGGGCAATTGATCAGAAGAGATGGCTCTCTCCACAGTAGCCTTTAGGAGACTCTGTGGGAAAACTCTGCTTGCCCACTTCATTTCATTTTTTTTTAAAGGCAATGTTATTCAGTGGGAAAAACTATGAATCATACTGTTGATAAAACTGACATATGGTGAAGGAGCAAGAGGATAACAGCAGTGAGGAGGAGGTACAGAGAGCGCTTTTCATGTTCAAATGAAACATTTCCCTGCTCGGCCTAAATCTAGACGTGAGAAATCGGGTAACCTCAGTAGTACGTTTTGGATGGTCAAAAAAGTTATTGCAAATTTATTGAGGATATGTAGAATAAATGCATAGGGGTCAGTCATGATTCCAAATAGATAAATGGTTATTTCATGACAGCAGCACAGCAAATAAATTTCACTTTCCTATCTACTCAACAATATTTATTCCCCTCTGACCTGGTTCAGTTCAGTACTGTGTGCCATATTCATTTTTTTTAACACCCTCCTCCTCAGCACCCCCTCTTAAAGGGCCAGATTTACCAAACAGAGCAGCGCAAATGCAAAACAGTGCTGATGGGTGTGGAAACTCTGTGGAAGATTTACTAACAATGTGCAAATTAAAGAACAAAGATGCAACATCTCATTAGCAATGCTTCAATCCACCTATGTTTATCCATGTTCGGAATAAACAATGCTTAATGGAAATAGCAGGATGTGCATACATTTTGAATATGCACACAAAAAAAGCATGTACAACTAAGAAAAAAATGTGCATAAACTATGATGGAAACACATTTTATTGTATTGGTTTCATTAGTTATGGTTTAATGTAAATTTGTCTTTATTTGGTTGTGGTATTGGTGTCTATTGTGATGGTTTAATGCAAATTTGTCCTTTTTTTGTTTTGGTATTGTTTCCATTGTTTTCTTTATTCATTCATTTATTTTAGATTTGTTTTGATGATGTTGATTTAATGTAAAATTGTCATTTTATTTGTTGGACCCCAGCCACTATGTTGGTAGTGGCTAATGGAGATCTAAATAAACAATAAACAATATTTACTGAATAAATTCCAGCATGTGCATCAAAAACAAAGTCATGAGATTTTGTTTTAACAACAAACAAACTCCAGCTATGGGTCACCATGCCTGATCACATGTCATGACTTCTCTACTTCCAAATTTTTAAAATTCCTTAGCCAAAGTCTGAGCTCCCAAAGAGCGGTCTCATGCCTCCAAAAGCCACTCATTGCATTTCATCTTTGTCTTCTGAGGCACAAGTGATTTATTACATAAGAAAAAAGGCCCACATTGGCTTATTCTACCACAGCTAATTCAATTTTCCTTTTAATATTTGGGACCAGTTTATAAGGAAGTAATATTTTTGTTATTTTGACTTTTGACTGGTTAGTAACGATGCTTTATTCGCGCATGTTTTATGCACTATTGCAGTTTTGTGCATAAGTCAAATTAGCAAATTTGAATGAAAACATAGCTATATTGTAATCGTTCTCTTGAATACCAAACAGATGGTGTGGATGGTATTAATAAGTATGATAAAAAAAATGAGCAGCTTAGACATTCCTTAAAATATCTCCTTTAAGGTTCCACATTTCAGAAAATAAACATGAATTACATTAAAAAGTGAGAAACTGATGGTAAAATATACACTTTTTTTTTGGATGCAGCCTCTTTTTTTTTACTAATATCTTTATTATTATTAACAAAGCATACAGGCTGAAATAACAATATAATGACATATATCAATTCAACTACCCCCCACGCCCACTTTAAATGAGGTATCCAATGAATAGAAGTTAACAAAAAAACAAAAACAAAAGTACAGTATCAAGAATGAGAGATCAATATGCTTATTTCACGTGGCCGCCATTTTAAAACACGAAAGCAAGGCTGTGGTGGGAAGAAACCCGGAAGTATAGGATCAGCACTGTAAACATTGCAGCAACATGCTGTGGACTACAAACTTACAGCTGTTGCCGCGATTTCAAAATGCAGATGTAGTGTAAACATCACTTTAATATCATTCAGTTAAGTTTAATTTAAACAATTAAAAGCATATTAGGCATTAAACAAAATCACAATCTCTTTAAGAGTAATATACTTAAGTGTCCTGCTAGGCTTCAGTTCATGGCACCAAGTAAACACCGTGGGGACGCTTCCCTGCTTCAGCCTATGTAACTCGGTAAGCGATAAAACAATGCAGTCCTCTGTAGCACACCCTCATGTTGTCTGTTAAGTGCCACTGAGCGCGTTCTTATTTGCCATAGTATTCACCAGTGCTCAACAGAAATGACTGTGATTGGCCGTGAAGGTAATCAGTTCACCGCTCTTCACCGAGTGTAAACACAGATACAGGTACACCGGATCGTTTTAAAGCCGCAAAGATCAGTCGATTAATCAGCGGATCGCTCGTCTGTGTTTGCACTTGGTAAACATTGGTGAAATGCAGTGAACTGATGACCTTCACGGCCAATCACAGTCATTTCTGTTGAGTACTGGTGAAAACTACGGCAAATCAGAGCTGTTTAAGAATGCGCTCAAAAGTGCTTAAATGTTACCGGGAAATTTACGTTTTTTTTATGTGTGTTTGGGAAAGAAAACGATAGCTAACTAGTGCCATTTCCTTTAACTTAGCTGAAAATGAGGTCTGACATCCATTTTTATTTTCACTATCCATTCAGAACGGACCTTCGGGTCACTCGGAAAGCGGTGAAATTATAAATTTGTGTCACTTTCTCTTTGCTGATAAGATATACAGCCAGGTACACAACGTTCCTATGTGACTCAGGTGATACTTCAGGGTTTCTTCCCACCGCAGCCTTGATTTCGCTTTTGAAATGGCGGCCGCGTGAAATCAGTCTATAGTATGCAATCATAGAAAATAAGGCAATCATTCTGGTGTAAACAACTGCTTTAGTAATACTAGTAAGCTATATAAAATAGTCCCCAAGGTTACCAAAAAAGGTGCAGGTGGCACACAACAAAAGAAGCTGCCTTCTACAATATTGAGCATGTTCTGTCTGGTTCCTAGTGAGTCTATGCAGTCTCGTAAATGTGTTCCTGCTGCGCCACTTCTGTTGATGAGTGCTCAGTCTTGACCTGCTTGCTCCTGGGGCTTCTAATAAACTTGGATGGATCATTTTAAGTCAAAAGCAGTTAAGGACTGTGGCTGTCACAAGCCAGCAGGGGTCAGTTGAAAATACATTTTACGTGCCAGCCAGAAGTCTGCAAACCATAGAGTCTCTAATCTGCCCTGGCACCTTGCATGGTTCCAGAGGAGTGGCAGGGGCGAGGTCAGGATAGTGCCGCCCATTGAGAAGCCTCCAGCTATACACACACATGCCAGCTGTGTTTAATCCAACAAGCGCCCTCTGTAACCCTCCACCATCCAGGCTGCCTTCACAGTTAACAGATGTACTTTTATCTGTGTTGATGGTATCATGTGAAGGCCGACTATACATGGTTAAAGATGAACATGCTGCTTACAGCTTAAAGCAGAAGCGGATGATTTCGATTTAACGTGACAGCTAGGTTCTATACAGAAATAGTTTCTCACTTCAAACCCAAAGAAATCCAGTCCTGAATGCTTATTGATCAAAACAATGTTTCAGCTCGGCTAAATTTAAAGGCACAGAATAGATATGTACACTAGATGTCGCCTACTCTATTGTTGTCCATAGATATACTAGATGTCGCCTGGCCTATTGCTGTCTATTGGAAGGAATGCGTCAATAGAGCCGCCATTTTAGTACAGGGTAGCGCTCCTTTGAAATGAATGCAGGACCAAGGTGCAGTGGAGGACTGTGGCCATCCAGAGCCAGAGATATACACATATATACATATATCTATGATCGGGAATTTTCCCCCGTGGTACACAAAAAAAATAAATAAATAAATAAAAATTAATTACGAAAATTATTATTTTACATCACTTTTCTACATCGATGGATCAGTGACCGCACGGGCATTGCCGATAAAGAGTGTGTGTTTGTGTGCATGAAAATGTATTACCCTCCCTCCGTGTTAAATTTGATCTAATCCGTGTCCTGAAACACACCCCCTCTCCCGCTTTCACTTCTCATTCTAACGGAGGGAGCGATTCGTTTGTGAATGAATCTCCGTTATGAATGACTCGTTCACTTAGCCGACAACAATACAAGTTTCTAGCAGCGCAGCGTCTTGTTGTCATATTTAATTTACATTGTTTGCTTATTTTACTCAATAAAACTAGCATAAGCCTAGAATTCAGTGCAAGTTGATGCTACTTTGCCTTATGATCAGTGCAGTAAGAGACAGTATTATCATCAATAACGTTACTTGTTGAGCACAAAAGTTTGTAACATGTAAAAAACTAAATCTTACCTATGAAATGTTCTGCCTTTGTGCTTTGTTTTCTTTGTTTGCTCGTTACTACACCCGTAAGCAGCGCTAAAGTCCAGCATCTTCACATTGGCACACTGTCTTGACTAGTGCTGTTGAATGATGTTTGTCCTGGGAGCCCTGTACAAATATGGCGCCACTATTGACGCATGCTGAGGGTCCGTATGCGATATCTAGTGTATATATCTGTGATTGTTGTCTATTGGAAGGAATGCGTCAATAGAGCCGCCATTTTGGTACAGGGTAGCGCTTCTTTGAAATGAATGTGGAACCAAGGTGCAGCGGTGGACTGACCATCTGGAGCCTATATATATGTTCGGGAGTTTTCCCGGTGGTCAGTATCCAATTATTATTTTTTTAATTACAAAAATCATATAGTTTTACATCACTTTTCTAAATTGATGGATAAGTGAGTCGATCGCACGGGCATTGCCGGCAAAGAGCGTGTTTGTGTGCATGCAAATGTATTAAATTTGGTCTAATCCATATGTCCTGAAACGAGTGATTCGTCTGTGAATGAATCACCGTTATGAACGATTTGTGTGAACCATCAATATCCCTGTCTCAATGTGCATAATATCCTTTCTGATCTAAATACTATATAAAAGTTTTAATATTCAATAATTAAGGGTGGAAAGTATGCACATTAATGCGCAGGCACTGTTATGTTGTCAGCCACACTTATAAGTTACTTCAAAAACATTCACTTAGTCGACAATAATACAAGTTTCTGGCACCAGCATCTTGTTGTCATATTTCTGCTGGTTTTCTTCAACAAAACTAGCATATGCCTAGTATTTAGTGCAAGTTAGGTGCTACTTTGCCTTATGGTCAGTGCAGTAAGTGACTTTATTGTCATCAGTAACGTACTTGTTGCAGCATACAATTTCATAACATACAAAATCGTAAAAAAAAAATCGTACCTATGAAATGTTATGCCTTTATGCTTTGTTTTCTTTGGCTTTGGTTCTGACTAAGTGCGGTTGAACTACTTTTGTCCTGAGAGCCCTGTACCAATATGGAGGTGGTATTGACGCATGCTCAGGTCCCGTATGCGATATCAAATGTGTATAGTTATGAAGGCACACTATGTAATTTTTGCTACTAGATGGCACATAATCATAATAAGCAAAGGTGCAGTTTGATGATGCAGTGACTAAGTGTGGAATCATGGGAGTTGTTGTCTTTATTACATTCTACGAGACTCCAGCAGAACTCATGTTTCCAAATGAGCTAAATGTATTCAAAACTTATTATCATGGTAGTATGAAGCAGAGAAAGGTTGAAAGCTGTCGAAGCAGAGTGAGAGCACTGAAACAAATGCTGATGAGGGACTAGCGCAATGTGGCACAAAAGTAAATAACATTTTAAGTGGTTTTTGGATATTTAAATGAAAAGAAAATGTACATGTTTTGCTTTTAAGCAAAAATGTACAAGAGGACAAGCTATAATCGGAATGCAGCCACCATGAAAAGGGGATGTTCAATAAAAAAAATAAAAATGAACTTAATTATGGACTATATACAGTACCATATTTTTACATCTGTTATTATTAGAGATTTAATGGGATTTACTGATATAAGCATGTCGTAACCTGTTTTGCACCTGTTTGTTAGTAGATTACTTGGTCGTTTAAAAAAAATGAACTAACTGTCTGTTCTTTAAATTATGCATTGTTGATTCATATACATTGTACATTTGCTGTAGATTTCTTTTCTAATAGATGACCAATAAAAGGCAATCATAAAAACAAAGAATAAACTATTTAATAACAAAACAAAACAAAGAACAACACCGATAGTAAACTAATTTTAAAACACTCTAAATTCACTTGTATTATTTAGTATTCATTCATTCATTTATTTTCCTTCGGCTTAGTTCCTTATTTATCAGGGGTCGCCACAGCGGAATGAACCGCCAACTATTCCGGCATATTTTTTACGCAGCAGATGCCCTTCCAGCCGCAATCCATATTTGGAATATTTAGTATTAATATATTTTAATGTTAACTTTAGACTTATCTATAAAAAAAAAAAAACTATATATATATATATTGGTATAGCCAAAATATAGGTTAGTATATGTACAATAGAATATGTATATTTGTAACTGAATTTTAATAGCAGTGTATTTCAAAGTAAAATTACATCATACTTACAGTTTACTTAATTATATTTAACTTAAATACGAAATTGTAAAGGCGACACGGTGGCTCAGTGATTAGCACTGTCGCCTCACAGCAAGAAGGTTGCTGGTTCGAGCCCCGGCTGGGTCAGTTGGCATTTCTGTGTGGAGTTTGCATGTTCTACCCGTGTTCATGTGGGTTTCCTCCGGGTGCTCCGGTTTCCCCCACATTGTAAAACCCAACAGTCAACGTTATCAAATGAAATGAGTGTAGTTAACTCAATATTGACTGAAAGTTAATTCTACTCATTTGAAAAGAGTATTGAACTCAGTGTTGAAGGTAATGAGTTAATTAAATACCTCATTACTTTAACTCAAATGGTTTGTAGCAATCGGTTTCCTCAAACGGTTTGAGTTGCCTTAACTTATTGGGTTTACAGTACTCAGTTGGTTTGAGTTCTCTTCATTTCTTGGATTTTACTGTGCTCAAATTGCTTCGTTTAGTCAAATGGATTAAGTTCCCAGTATTTATTAGGATTAGTTTTTTAACTTAAATGGTTTGTTGCAATTGGTTTCCTCAAATGGTGGAAATGAAATTGTAAATGTGACTTCCATCAAAAGAAAGCAGCAATACTTAAACAACACTGTTAAATTAAAGCAAATCTCAAAATGCTGTGACGTCTAAATATACATTAATTCTCTAGATCATATCTAGTTTCATTTAGCAAAGAATTATTAAACATACAGTTAAATGATCTGTCTCAGCCAGAATTTATAACTATGACATATTCCATAGCACAATTGACAGTTCCTTTACGATTCAGCATCCAATATCGAAACTATCCATAGTACATATATTTAACCCAGAACAGGTAAAAGCACTTAAACATTTAAAACCTTACCGTCTTTAAAGACAGAAGATAATACTATATCATCTACTGTTATTATATACTGCACACATTATTCAGTCACTGTCTGTATGTATACCGGAATCAAGGTATGTGACTCATCTAATTAAGGCTTAGGAGTCTTCCATACATGGTGATTCATGTCTAAATATGTATGTTTATTGTGTTGGGAATGTGTGCAGTGAGGAGTCCGGCTGAGCGGCGGAATGGAATGAAAACGTGTTCTCAGATGGCCAATGTGACTATCAGAGCCTTGAGATCAGATGGGACAGACTGTTCACAGCTTCCTGCTCTCAAACACAAAAAAGCCCCACAGGGTCTCATCATTCAGCACTCCCATATTATACACAGAACAATATAGACATTCATTACTCTCTAACACACACATACACAAATAAACATACCCTCCAAACATGTGTGTTTCAAAAGATACACCTCGCTGCTCTTATGAGAGCGCTTTATTATGAGCCTGCATATATAGAACCTGCGGCGAGAGCATGATATTAAAAGTCATTTCCATGCAAGCGGCATATAATGTCATTCTCAAAGGAATGCATGTACCCATCTGTTCCGGCATCCCTTCCCAGAAGTAAAAGCATCAGCTCTAGGCGAATTTACAATGAAAACTGGTGCTTTTTGAATAAGATAAGCAAGAAAAGATCTTATTGCACCCCATAACCTTTGCCTTCTGCATGACGCTTTTTTTTTTCGTCACTGCACAGAGCGTTTTATTGAACTGTCAGGACTCATGTTGTCTCAGCTTGAAGGGCTCATCTTGAATTAGTCTCCAAAGTTCAATGGCCCAGGCGGCCGAGAAAAACCCACTCAATAACACCAGAGCTAATGCTCGGCCCAAGCACAGTGGCACATACAGCTATTCTGAATCCTAAAACAGATCAACAACGAATGCCCTCACGGCCCGTCTCGGATGACTTATGGATCTCAATCTTGGCAGACAGACGACACTGCGAGGCGTATTTATTATTTCTCCATATTTTGGTCGTGGTTTATAGTCGAATTGGATTTCTACTTCTGAATGCTGTCGTGCCATCGAGCAGATGGCAGAGAGTGTTGAAATGATTGTTTCCTTGAGCAAAGGATGCTGCTAAATGTTTTTGGCCTATATTTGCAAACCCTCAGGTGCAACCAACTGCTTCTTGTACAAATAGAGAGGGGAGGGAAATGCATTGAATCAAATATATAAGCTATGAGTTCCCCGATTGAGAACCAGTGATTTGCATCACCCCTAAATAGCTTTAAATAGAAGAGCTCACTCATTGTTAGTGAATAAAGATTTAGATTTGAGTCTCTTCTTGACCTACAGCTCTCATATGGGTTTTTATTACACAATCGGTGCAACTACTTATATGGTTCTTCATCCTTTAAGTATCATTTTCTTTGCCTTGAATTATCGATCATGATGAATGATTGTGATTTATCGTGAGTCGGTTGAAAATCGATTATGATTCAAATTGGTTGGGATTTGAACACTTAGCAAATTTGTTATAATTTTTTTGCTTTTTATTAGCCTCCTATGAAGATTTTATTCTTTTTCAGATATTTCTCAAGGGACGTTTACCAGAGCTAGACAATTTTTACAGTATTTCCTATAATCTTTTTCTTCTGGAGAAAGAACATTTTTAACAAACTTACTTTTTATAAGTTTTAAACATGTTTAAAGCTAATTTTATGGTCAACATTCTTAGCCCCTTTAAGAAATATATATTTTTCCATTGGAAAATTTCCATACAGAACAAAACACTGTTGTCCAGTGACTTGCCTAATTAACCTAACTTGCCTAATTAAGCCTTTAAATTGCCCTTTAAGCTGAATAATAGTATCTTCCAAAATAACTAGACAAATATTTAGATACTGTCATAATTATAAGACGAGTCTTCTCTGACGTCCAGCGTTCACCAGCCTCCGGCGCCTAGACTGCAGCTCTGCACAAGACGTTTGGCCATAGGAGAAATGGTCGTGCCCAACTGAGCCTGGTTTCTCTCTAGGTTTTTTTTCCTTCACTTTCGCAAATTGGTGAAGTTCGTTCCTCGCCGCTGTCGACACAGGCTTGCATGGTTCGGGACCTGTAGAGCTGCGCATCGATGGATTTGCTCTTCAGTGTTTGGACTCTCAGCAGTGAAAATTAAACCACACTGAACTGAACTGAACTTAAACTCTAAAAACTGAACGGACACCATTCCAATTCTATATAATCTTCTATGTGAAGCTGCTTTGACACAATCTACATTGTAAAAGCGCTATAGAAATAAAGATGAATTGAATTGAATTGAATTGTGATAAAATAAATTAGCTATTAGAAATTAGTTATACAAACTATTATGTGTTCTTCTACGTTAATTAGCACTTAGGGAATATTAAAAAAAAAATGAATTTCACAGGAAGGCTAATAACTCTGACACACACAAAAGCATAGTTTTTTTTTAATGTCAGCAGCAGACATTGTAAAGCATCCCTACCTTGAAACTAAATCAGCACACAAGTATAAAATGGCTTTGGAGTGAGTAAATGATGAGTAAATTTCCATTTTCCATTTGTTTTCATTAATTCACCCTATAATCATGAACATATACATTTACGATTGTTCATTTCACTTACTTATTTTATGTTATGCATTTGTGTATGTATTTGATATTTTGTCTTATTATTCATAAACTTATTTATTATATATTTGTGCTTTTTTGATACTTTCTTGTTTGGTGAAATTAACCATGAAATGAATATTAGTTACAGTGCTCAACATACACAGTATGAGCACACCCCTCACAAATCTCTCAATAAATTAATGTTTTCTATAGGAAGCTTTACAATATTATATTTGTGCATATACATTAGATTAGTCAGTTCTGAAGCCAAATCTGGAGCTAATCTAACAAAATAACTTATGATAACGGTTCGAAATGAGTACACCCAAATTTATATGGTAGAGAAAAATATAAAATAAACATTTAAAAAAGAGCAAATAAAAAACCCCCAAAGAAAATCAATAAAAAAATGTTTTAATTTTTTTTTCCAATATTTTGCATGAATTTAAATGTATTATCTTTCTATTTCTGAAGATGTTCGGTGACTAAAATGTTATTTTAATAAATATATATGTTTAATAAATCTGTTTTGTTCAAATGCACCAAAATATATTACCTACATTCACTGAAAAATTGATAAAAATTCTCATTTTAAAAATGGGATGTACTCATTTATGTTGAGCACTGTATATTGTATTTACAGAGCTATTTTTTCTGTCTGCTCTAAGGTGAACCAAATAAACAAAACAAATGATACATTTTCTTCTTGGAAGATGATCTTTACTTAATATTCTAATCATTTTTGGTATAAAATAAAAATATAATCATTTTTAAATATAAAAATGTTGACTCATACTATGTCTTTTTCGCTATTTCCACAAATATGTGCAACATATTTTTCATTGAATCACTATAGCTCTATATGCAGCTGATCCTCAAGATGCATCATTACAGTTAATAAAAAAAAAAAAAGATTTCCAAGAAACTCTTCATTCAAAAGCATCAAACGCAGGTCAAGTTTGTGGCCTCTGCTTTAGTTCAGTATGAGATGCTGTTCTTCAGAGCTCTCAACACTTCTGATGTACTGTCAGACACTGAAAAGGCATCGATCCCTCGAGGGGAAGCACTGGCCACAAGATTATATATAAACATCGCTTAAATGAGGTTTTGATAGCCGTTTTATGGTCTCTTAAGTTGTCCACGATTGATTAGAAGAATAGCAGAGGAAGTCCTACATCGCTAAAGCTCTCAGTGTGGATGTGACGTACCTTGATGATGTCCTCGTTGAATGACTTGCACTGCACAGAGGATGAAACATCAGTGACTGCTCCATTTAACTCAATGGAAACCACCTTGACAGGGATGGCCACAGTTCGGCCAGTGAGAACCGCCGTGTTGATAATCTCGGTGTCCTGAATATGGAAAAAAAAACGGAAGAGGATAAAAGAGAGAGCATGAGTCAGGAGGTTAGCAGAAGTTCACCGCTGCATAAAAATCTGAATGTTCAGGAAAAGCCCTGGAGTCAGTGCTAGACTGGCTAATAAAGTGTAAAAACAGTATTTCTATTAGATTCTAAAGCCACGAGATTGTCTTTCTCGGATGAAAATGTCCAAGCAATAGAAAGTCTACAGTGGTCTTAAAAACGTATTGAGGAATCTGAAATGTATAATTAAGGAACATATGGGAGCCTGGATCGCAAAACCAGACAAACGTGTCAATTTTTAGGAATTGTATGTCTTCTGAGAGGGGAGATACAACTATTGAATATCTGGAATCTGAGAGTTAAAAAAATTTAATCAAAATATTAAGAAAATCGCCTTAAAAGTTGAACAAAATAAGTTATTGGCAATGCATAATAATAACAATAATAATAATAATAATAATAATAATAATAATAATAATAAAAGTTTTGATATATTTACGGCATACACATATAATCATTATTAGTTTATTTTTTCTTTATATATATATATATATATATATATAATTTTTATCTTATTTATATACTTATTTAATATGTATTTGTGCTTTTTTTTATACTTTCTTGTTTGATGGATTGAACTAGTGTGTGGTTTTATGGTGTTTCTGTGTATATGTTATTATACTGTATATTAGTTATATTGTATTTACAGAGCTATTATGTTCTGTCTGATCTAAGATGAGCCAAAAAAAAAAAAAAACTACAGGATTTCTGCTTAATAATCTGATAATGTTTATTTAACATTCGAATGATTTTTTGATATTAAATAAAAATAGATGATTTTGACTTAGACAATGTGTTTTGGGCAATTCCCAAAACTACACATGAGCAACATAAGGTCACATATTGCTTCAGATTTAGTTTTGATAATTACATTGCATGATTACTTAATAATTGCCTAAATTCTATTAAGATAAACATATTTAATGCAAATAATGTGCTGCTCTACAGTTTTGAATAAATTCAGTGAAATAAAATGTGAAAATATTAGTGAAATAATGTCCCACAGTCATTAAAGATAAATTATTTACGTAAAAAAACAAAACAAAACAAAACAAAAAAAAACGTATTCTGATTCATACTTACTAGAATATAAAAAATAACAGAGGATCATACTAAAATTTTATCATATTTTAAATGATTGAAATATTCTTACTGACAAACAGGTAAAATCAGGATAGTGACAAAGTATAAAGACTTTAAATGAAACTACTTAACAACAAATAACAATTAATTAGTATTTTGGGTCTCACTTATATAAGGTGCACTTGCTCACACTGAAATTAATAATCAGTGTGCTTATTATGTAAATACATGTTTTTACATTGTACTTATGCTTGATTAAATACCTGCGTGTAATTACATCTGTAATAAATTTTTGTAATTACATTTATAATTACACTTTTGCCCACTTTAATTACACTTTTACCATTAAAACTTACCCATACCAACAAACCTGTCCCTAACCCTACCCATATCCCACCTCAATAAAACCTGAAGTGTTCTGCAATACATTAGGAACACGGTAAGTAAATTGTATTTACATTTTGATGTAAGTAGTAGTTAAAGCCACGTAATATAAAGTGGGACCATATTGTAAAGCTTCACTGTGACCCTTAAAGTTATTTTTCATTATGTAATCAAATATTCTTGTTCTAAATTTACCTGACAAGATATGTTTTTGGTACATAAACTTGTTATAATGACATTTTAGTAGGTGTTTTTTGCAAATAATGGTAAATATATTATATATTATTTTTTGCAACATAAAAAAATCTAATGAAATCTAAATGTTAATTTTTGATGCCTGCAAACCTCTTTAGGTCTCCTTTAGAATCCTTGATTATTTATCACAAACATTTTCAAGACAAAACAAGTACACATACAAGATTCATTAAAATGACACAAAGAGACGTCAGTGCTTGGTGCATGAATCACAAAAAGAGTTACAACCAACAATGATTCTTTGAAAAGAGGGGCAAAATCATCCTGACATCACAACACAACTGAAGTTACAACTTGTGACACCACCATCAACAATAACAACGTGGATAAAACTGGCAAACAGTCAAACAATGCAAACACATTCATTATTCATGCCCCGCTGCAAGCTGGGAGAAGTTCAAATGGGGTTACACCACACAACCAATGCAATATAAAATGCATTGAGATTCACTTTAAGTGTAACAATTAATTATAAGAACATTTGTGGTTCTTTTTTAAACAGCTTTCTCTGATTATTTACTTTGAGCCAAAATCAAATCAAGTCATATTTAGATTATGTACTTTTTATGTCAAATATATTTTACATATATTTTATCTGACATATATTTAAACTCATTTTAAAGAATTTTGTGCCATTTAAACGTCTATCAAATAAACATGTGCAATGAGAAATAATCATTTTGTGGTAAGTACTAAAATTAGAGCATCAAAACACTGCAAAATGCTCTAACTTAAATCTTATGAGACTTTATCTCATTTATATTCCAAATATATAAGAATTCTTAAATGAAGAAGCATTTAATAGACAAGTAGACATTTCTGTTTTCAAAAACAACGTTTTTTTTTTTTAAACAAGCTAAATAATCTGCATATGTGGTAAGAAAATTAATCTTGTTTTCATTTTACTAACCCCATTAGTAGAATATTACACTTGATTTAAGGAAAAACTAATTGAATTTTGACTTATTAATTCTGAAAACAAAACAATATTTTTGCTTGCCTAGAAAATGCTTCTTGATTTAAGACATTTTATATATATGAACTAGAAAGAGACAAAGAAATGTAAGTAAGAAAAGCCTTTATGCGGTGCATAAATCAATACATAGACAAGTGAAATCGCTGTAACAGTGTCGCAACCTTCATTTTTCAGTTAATTGTATCTTGTGTGCTGTTGTCAAGGACAAGAATGAGAATAAATGAGCTTAATGCCTAACTATGAAATAAATGGCAAGAGCATCTTCAATATTTCCACAAGATATACCATTACACGCAGGAATACTTCAACAGATGTGAAGCATTTAAGCCCACAACCAAGATAAATCAGAAAACGGACAATTGGAAATTAAAAGAGAAGAATGCATGAAGCTGGGAGAAAATAAAGCAAATGTTGCGTCTTTTGTGACAAACTTCAAATGAGATTGAGGCTCTCATTCACTTCGAATAAAACCTCCCGGGCTATGCCTGTTATAGTACTCCATGGTAATGGATTAACTTTTAAAATACTCTTTTCCTGAGCCTACCAATTTAAAAGTTTCCCTGTTAGATGACACATGCAAATAAATCTATGCTTTCAATTACATCTCAAAAGCTGAAGCTAATTAAAGAGCACATTGGCTTCACAATTGCTGTCCAAGAAAAATCAATTCATTATTTTAGATAGAATTGCTGCAGGGATGTTGCACAACTAACTGTAAATTATTTCCCTCGTGGCCCACAGGAGTAAAGCAAAAAATACGTATGTCTCTCTCTCTCTCTCTGTCTCATGCCTCAATCAAAACAGCATATTTGAGGAGATGCTTTCCATAGAGCTCTTCTGCTTTAAAAAAGACCATTTAAAATAGTAGAAATGAAAGCGTGCGAGCATGAATGAAAAATCTGCAATCTTGTTTGAACTGCTTTTCAATCAACATCACTAGACGGTTTTATATTCCTAGAGTGCCCTTTCAGGTCATCAGGGTTGAAAAATAATGTATTCCACACAAAATGACTCAACTTTATTTGGCGAAGCTTCTTTTCTTTTAGCTTTGCTTTGCTAAACTGCTTTAAAGTCCAAACCAGGTGTGACACCGGTAGTTTTTTTTGGCCTCGATGAAATTGAAAATGTGGTTCACAAAATCACATTTAAGGTCACTGTGCAAAAGTCTAAGGCCACCGGAAGCTCTGACAGCAAATAGTTCCGGCAGCAAAGCTTTAATGATCATCAATGTTTCGGTCTCTTCATTTAGTACAGTAAGTACAGGAAAAATGTCAACAGAAAAAGAAAAATGTCAGAACAAAATGTCCTTTTCTGGCAAAAGTGTAAGAATACTGTTGTGTGGAGACATTCTAACCTTTGTCAAAGTAAACTGCATCTGATTTGACATTGTCAAGGGGTTCTTGAGTTCCCATAGCAATGGGTCAAGCTCTATTGTGTACTCTTTTCTGGGGATTTAAAATTTATTTTTGAAACCACTTATTTGGAATTCCATGAATGTAGACACATTACTTTTTTTGCCGTTTGCAAAAGCTTAGAAATGGCTCATGGTAGGGGTTTGTGGTCCACGCAGATCAATTGTGATCCATTTAACCCTTACTAACTGCATGTTCCCAAGATGCATGGTTTTGTGGCACCTGGGCTTGGGTCTGCCATATACAGTAGTCAACATTTGAAGTTTATCAAAATTGTCCTAAGAGAAAAAGAGGTGTAGTTAAAAAGTTTTAGGACAACTTTGATGAAAGGTTTTGATCAACTTCAAATGTTGACTACTATATAGACAGAGTCATATATAGTATATATACAGAACAGTTTACTTTTTTTGTCACCCTAGGTGAGATTTACTGCTCAGAGTGAGTGCTAAGTAGAGGACTAGAATGTAGAGGTACAGTAAGAATGTAGTTGTTTAGATTTCAAATATGAAGTTCATTTATAGGATAGCACCTATTTGAATGGCCAATCATCGCTCAAATTCCACGTCGAGAGCACCTTTCTGATGGACACTTATTCTGGAATCTGATGTATGCCTGTATAGTAGTTAAAGATTAAATGTAATTCCTTTTGGGTATATCTAATGGTAATATTTGGTAACAATCATCAGTTATTTGTTCCAGAGCAGACAGATTTGATCGCAATGTTAAGCTTTACAGCTTTATATAGTAAATGCTATATGAAAACTTCACCATAGTTGTTTTTATTGATTCACTTAGCATTTTTATGTTTTAGTTTGTTACGCACACACACATACAAATAAATTCTTCAACTTAAGCTTTACTCATCACATGACTGCATTACACATTGTGCTGATTCATCTCATATTTAAATTCAGTCTCTTTATTCAAGTTTTAGCATGGGAGAAGGAACCAGATGAAAAGGGTTGTAAATGTTCGACTTGCAAATAACATCTGAATTAGGTTCTCTTTAATATCTCCCCACTGAGCAAATGACTTATTAGCTCAGAATTACTCTGATAGCCTTAGCTGAAACTGCATAATCATAATTTTCATTCAAAGTGCATTACTGGCCTGCCTGCCTTGTTTAAATGGAAGTTGCGGGCACTTACACTAAGGAACAAAATTCATTACAGGCCCCGGCAAAGGCTTTTCATCCCGCAGCCAACCGGCTCAATTCTTTGCCTGACATCTCATTTTTATGCAAAGTAAACTTTAAAGGTCAACAGCATCCACCCATTGAATTTATTTAATTCATACGATTCATGTTCGGAAAAATCCTATTGTGCTGGTGTTGCCTACCGCTGTCATTTCCTCCACTCCAAGCAAAAAGCTAAACAGATGGTCATGGACACACAGGGACTTTCAGCAAAAGAAGCTGATTCAAATCCAGGTTTATTTTTGGCAAATAATAACTAAGCACACAAAAGACTACAGTAATAACATCAAAATATAACTCTGAGTATATTAAATCCCTCATCCCTTGTGAAAAAAAAAAAGTATTGCAGTCGTAACATGGTGACATTTCAGATAATAATTCCATTAACTTTACTCATTCACAGAATACCATTTTATTACCGTAATACAGCTGAAGGAGTGTATTATATATAAAATGTATGAGTGCGTGTGTATATATATATATATTAATTTTCCTTCGGCTTAGTCCCTTATTTATCAGGGGTAGCCACAGCGGAATGAACCGCCAACTATTCCAACTTATGCATTACGCAGCGGAACCCATCACTGGAAAACACCCATACACTCTCGCATTCACACACGCACTCATACACTACGCCTAATTTAGTTAATCCAATTCACCTATAGCGCATGTCTTTGGACTTTGGGGGAAACCGGAGCACCCGGAGGAAACCCACGCAAACACAGAGAGAACATGCAAACTCCACACAGAAATGACAACTGGCCCAGACGGGACTCAAACCAGTGACCAGCAACCAATATATATAGTGCCAAGGAGAAGGGGCATGGGAAGGTTTAAGGGTAAAAATATAGAATTGGGATTGGGTCCAAGTTAAAACTGATCTAATTTGGTCAAATATTAAGCTGCAAAGAGCAAATCTAGTTTTAACTTGCCTATAACTTGGCAAATTACCATGTAATAAGTGGGATATTCAACAGCTTGCCATGCATTTAATAATTTGAGTGCACTTCGCAAAGGCAACCACCCTCCATTTCACATCGGGCAGTTTTTTGCCTCTGTGTCATTCCTTTATTCCACGGCAATCCTTTGATTATTCCTCATATATTCATATTATATATACATATTTTAATTGTCTGCAAATAAATAATGTAAATTTATGTAAAGTTATGATTTTTTTTCACAGCATTACATGTCCCACACACCATGCTATTCTTTCATTTTGTTTTTACCATAGTATTTAACGTAGTTCATATTCAAAAGACACTCCAGCAGGACAATTTTAAGCAACAGCACACTGAGCTAACGCAAAAAAGAGGTCAATGGTGCTCATAAATTCCACCTAAATCATTTTAAAGTGACAGCAATCTGCAAGTGTGTGGTTGGCAATGCAAATGGCAGTATCATTTCGTTGGCGAGCAGTATTTACAGTGACAGCGAGAGGCGATGGCTGGAACCGGCGGCTCAGATGGAGACAGACAGCTTTGGCTGTAAATAACAGCAAGGGAGCTTTTGCAAGCCATTAAACACTTCACACACAGTCAGAGCAAGGTAAACCTGATCCTCTTATCAAAAGGCTAGAGGATACCAAAGATACAGGCTATTTGATGTAAGACACCATGAGATGACAAACTGATTTTTTTTTCTGAGGAATTTATAGTTGTGTGGGCTATGAATATCCAGCTTGATGTACAACAGCAAGTGTTTTATGAATACACCCAAGGATGCATGCTGTTGCAATAAAGTGGCTTGCAATACAACATGGGATAATATAATTTTAATTTATTTATTTATGTTGCATAGCCTTCTTATTTATATACTTCTATAAATCTAAACTTTAAAAAAATGGCTTCCTGCATTTTTTTAAGTTGAAACAGTTTTAACTTTACATGTCATTTGAAAAATAATATATACATGAATATCACCAATGTAAACACATTTATTGTCTCCCTCTCAACAATTCAATAACATGATAGTCTTATTCTGACCTGTACTTATTAAAATGCATAAAACATTAGCTAAGTTATTTATAGTTTTTAAACCTAGTGGTTTAAACCCAGTACAATGGCAAAGTATAGATTTTAAGTGGCAATTAAATAGTGTTTGGCGCTGTATTGCAATCCATAAATAGGGTCTTTTAAGGTCAATATACAATGGGTACAGAAAGTATTCAGACCTCCTTAAATTTTTCACTCTTTGTTATATTGCAGCCATTTGCTAAAATCATTTAAGTTAATTTTTCCACTCATTAATGTACACACAGCACCCCATATTGAAAAATAACTAAATAGTAAAACAACAAAGGAATGGCTTCACAGCAACTCTGTAACTGTTCTTGAATGGCCCAGCCAGAGCCCTGACTTAAACCCAATTGAGCATCTCTGGAGAGACCTAAAAATGGCTGTCCACCAACGTTTACCATCCAACCTGACAGAACTGGAGAGGATCTGCAAGGAGGAATGGCAGAGGATCCCAAAATCAAGGTGTGAAAAACTTGCTGCATCTTTATCAAAAAGACTCATGGCTGTATTAGATCAAAAGGGTGCTTCTACTAAATACTGAGCCAAGAATCTGAATACTTAGGACCATGTAAATAGTTTTTCTTTTTTAATAAATCTGCAAAAATGTCAACAATTCTGTGTTTTTCTGTCAATATGGGGTGCTGTGTGTACATTAATGAGGAAAAAAATGAACTTGATTTAGCAAATGGCTGCAATATAACAAAGAGTGAAAATTTAAGGGGCTCTGAATACTTTCCGTTTCCACTGCATACTATTGTCACACTGAATGACATTTTAGTTTCCATTTTCAAAAAACTTAATTATCAGCATTTTAGGCTGAGAAAAAAATAGAAATTAAAATTGATATATTACATATAGACATTTGGGGGTCTTTTGAGTCAGAAGGTTACGAATCGCCTGTCTAAAAGTTCAGTAGGTTGATTAAAAAGTAAATTGATTTTTCTGACTCTAATATGTCAGACTTTGCAGGATTAAGAAGTAAAAAGAGTGTATTATACTTCAAAGAGGGTCAAGTTTTTACTTGAAAGTCTTAATCTGTCCCTCAGGTTTAGAAAAAAAACATAAGGTCATCTTGACCTTGCAATATAGTCGGACTATTCCCTCATCCAAAACGCTGTGTTTGTGTGTGTGAGTGTGATACTCGCTTCGATTGGAAGGCCGCATCATGTTTTATTTATGATGTACTATTGCCCATGTAAAGGCAACACGTCCTCTGTCCCCCGTGTGCTTATCAAGGGCCACCTTCACCAGCCAAAACTCTTCTATTTCAGAAAACATGCAGAGCTGATCCGGTATGAATGCTAAAGGCTTCTCTCTCTGGCCAGGCTTGAAAGAGCAGTTCATGTTAATAGAGGCTGAGAGACTGGCTTTGTGGGGTTAGATGGTTAATTGTGGCCACACTGAGCCTCCTGAGATAAACACACCTGTCACTGTGATTCATATGTCTGAGACATAGAAGAAAAGAATATGGAATTTTACACAATCTGTATGTAATATGTATATATTTTTTGCATTTTAACATTATAGACTGCATAAACAATTTGAATGCAATGTTCGTGATATCACCCGTAGGTTTCTGAAGATTGCAAATTAAGCTACAAGTGGGTGGAGCCAACCGTTACAATGTGCCAGCGTGTCACTGTGATGACTGCAAATAATAAATAATCTAAAATGGGCAAAGGGGTGTGGCATGGGCGGAGCTACAAATGCCTGGTTGCATTTTCCAATCGTTTTTTCTTTGGGTGAAATGCTCAATGCGTTCATTAAACTCACCTCATTCATGTTCTGGCCACATGTTCTTGATTGTATACTATGTTAATAATGTGTTTATTGAGTTTGATTTTTAAAAAACACAGTTTTATTGCATTGTCACATTTTGGATGCCCATGTTTTATTGCCTACAGTTAATTGGTGTGTCAGATTCTGGAGTGCATTAACATTTTAAATATAATTATAAAAAATAAATACATTATTTTAAATAAAACAAACACATTTCTAAATGAAATGATATACAAAAATACTGTTTGAATCGCTCACCAGAAAATATGGCCAGACTTGAACAGTCTGTGAGCACAATTAACTGCACAACATGCCATGTTATTTGATAAATGTAAGAAATAAATCCCAAAAGCAACAGACTATAAAGACACAAGTATAATATATATGTCAAGTTTAGCAAATGTAATTAGAAGAGGTGATTTGAAGGTGAGCAGCAGATACCTGTCACTCAAGTGCAGTAATTACGCACTAATTAAAAGTAATTATGCAGTATTTAAAATTAATATAAATTAAATGGATGAATTAAAATAACCACCTCATATTTGTAATGAAGAATAGATAATATTAGCTAAGGCTATAAACACCTCTTTTTCTGCTGTTAAATCAGGCAGTTTAACATGGGGAGTCTATGGGATCAACTCCCTTTTGGAGCCAGCCTCATGTGGTCAGTCGATGAATTGCAGTTTCAGTCATTTTCGTATTCATTTCTGTATCAGAATTGTGAGAATAAGAATAAGAAAAAAACTGAACCTAAACACTACACTTGAGAAAAAAAGGTTCTTTCTTGGCATCAATGGTTTCATGAAGAACCTTTTACGTCCATGGAACCTTTTTGTAGCGAATGTGTTGAGAGTTAGAATTTTCCATTCCAAAAAAAGATTCACTTAATTTTTCCTTGTGGAACCAAACATTGCTCTTCTGTTTCAGTGGGTGTCTTTAAATGATGGTAAAAAATTATAATATATACATTTTATGTATGCGTTTATCATTGTTATTTTAAATTTTAGATGCTGTTATACATCACATTTCATACTTTAGATTTTTACTTTAGATTTCAAATGATCTCAGACATTGAATGCCCCTGTACATATGCGCCCTCTTTTCACTCTCTGCTTTTGTATCATTAAACTTATACATGTAAACATGATCATTCACACGTATAAACAAAGGTTGCCTATTGTGTATGTGTATATGCATGCGTTTCTATCTGCATCTGCATGTAGGATTCTCATTAGATGCTGCAAACGTGATCATGTTTGTGGGTGTATGAAGTGGGATTTGCTCGCCTAAATCAGTGCGGGATTCATTTCATGCTCTTGGCATACAGCACATAGGCTCTAATATTGTTGTGTCTGTAAAAACCTCTTATACGAGCATCTCTGATTGCTTCCTACTGACAAATCCCCTAAACAGACCTCTCGAGTATTTAGAAAATGTATAAAAATGCATCTTTTCAAGCATAAAGGCCCACATAAACACATGGCATATTGTGTATATCACATATCTTCCAGCTATTGAACAGTTACATATGTTTGTCTCACATTTTAGCTCCGTTTCAAAACCTATTGAGCTACCTCCATGCCTACTGCCTACACAGGTAGTGTACCAACTGACACAAACTGGCACAATTATTGATTTGGAACAGTCTACATGATCACATGCAAAAATATGTTAATAATATACATTTTTTAAATATTCCTTTTTTGTTTAATGTCATCTTTTTACTAAGTACAATGAAAAAAACATGAATAAAGTGTAACTCATACTAATAAGTTATTTGTGACCTTGAAGCAATGTTAGTTTTACGCTAGCACGTTTAAAACTACCAATGTACTGACTATTAAACTAAAGTAATAATAACTTTATTACAAAAGTTTGTTCTGCATATTATAAGCTCCATGTAGTTTTTTTCCTGACCTTATGATGAGCTTAAAGGCTACAGGAAGGAGGAAAAATAATACCATGTTAAATAGAAAATGTTAAACGTTTTATTTGCAACAACTCTATTATTTTCCCAGTATTTACTGAATTATAATTACTAAAAAATAAATAAATAATTGACTTTGACTTGACATTATTCAGCAGTAGGGCTGGGTTAACATTTTATTTTTAATTTTTTATGTGCATAATTTGATATTGATTCTCAAAAGCTGTGATTTTATCTTTTTCTATATTCTGTATTTAATATCTTACTGTTAATTGTATGCATTTGAAATAGAGAGGCAAGTTCTCTTTCAGTATACATAAAATAATAATAATAATAAAAACATTTGAACAAACAGGTTTGTGGCTTTTCGTTAATTCCGTTAAAACATCTTCATGAACTGAATTGAATCAAGAATCATGAATTGAATCAAACTGAAATCAGAATCAAATTGACTCAGGACACCTGAATTAATACCCAGCCCCATATGTGCATTCTGGTATTGCCTTCTCTGCAAATAATAAATGTGACTGAAAAATGCAAATTGACACATTTAGTAAATTTGTGAAACATGAATTTGTAAATTTGTTCTATGAGTTAGATAGGTAGTCATATTTAAAAAGCAAAATGTCAAACACATTTCTGATTAACACTAGACTAAAAAAACAAAAAACAAATACTGTAAATTATACAGTAAATTAGCCAATTATATTTCAGCACCCCAGGCTGCCTTGGTGGAAAAGTGCATATATTCAGTTCCACATGAGGTTATTAATTAGCAAGTGATATAAATATTACAAACGTAAACATTAGGTGAGAAGGTTACATTGTAACCCCATGTCCTAACAACACGCTTTGTGGCAAGATACGCAGTGATAAGCGATTTGGCTGTTTGCACCAGACGAAACACGACAGAAATTTAAATATAGCCATTCAGAAGCACAGAATATGCACTCACTCATGAAATGGTAAGGTTTATAATCTATTTAATACATATTAAACCTCTTTAACATTATTAAATGTATATGAATCACTGATATGTGTTTAGTTCTAAAGTTTAATTTCAAACGGTTTATTTTATTTGCAAGATCTGAAGTGAACTATCTGCTGCTGCTTTCAGTATATGGCAATAAATGTCATGTAAAATGGCATTCAAACTCATTGTTAGCATTTAACACTGAATAAAGCACATTACGTTTACCTGAGGTGATCATTGTCATAGTTTTCTGTTGTTCACCTGTGAGAAACAGAAGCCGTTTCTAATATATCAATTCGAGGTGTTGGTTCGAACAAAAACTCCTTTTAATGTGGAAAATATTCCTTCTATCGCGTGCCGTTGCTTTTATTTAGAACACGGTTTAAATTACTCGCTCCTGTCCTCAATTTGGCAACCTGCGCTTGCGTTTGTTTGATCCAAGAGTGCAATACCTAGTTCAACCACTGGGCGTCAAACTTACATACTGCACCTTTAATTCATCAAATTCTCCCAAAATACAGTACATTAAAGTAAGTGGCTGCT
>CAIGQV010018170.1:10785740-10799202 GCA_903798115.1 Danio jaintianensis
GTGTGTGTGTGTGTGTGTGTGTGTGTGTGTGTGTGTGTGTGTGTGTGAGTGTGCGTGTGTGTCAACATTGCCAAGAAAATATTACACAGCAGTGTTTTGTTTCTGAATGAATCTGTGTTTTGAATGAATCAATTGAACCAATGCTTCAAAGTGCCAGTTTGCAGGATTGCTGAATGAATCAGTTGTTTGAGCAAATCAATTGAATACATGACTCAGCGACTCACTCAATACATTCTCTGCCACATACTGGTTGTTTTAGATGAGCGTATTATTTCAGTGCAAAAATAATTTTGTATTTCCACATTAAAATAAAAACTCAACTACATATTGTATTAAACCAGTATGACTCTTTCTTTTAGGTAACATAAGAGAAATATTGAATGCTGTTTTGGTTACCACTGATTTTTACTTTTTTGAAGATAAAAACTGAAATGTTTCTGGTATAAACTTATTTTAGTTTCATAGTTTATGCTATTGTAGCTTGATACATAAATTACTTCCAATATAAAACTAGTAATAATAAACCAATGACTATTTGATGCTTTTCTCATTCAACATAACAACTGGGATAGTTTTTCAACTCAATTTAAAGTGGGAACAAATTGAAATTAATTTAATTAATTTGCTTAATTCATCACTGTATCATGTAATAAAAAATTAAGAGAAGCCTTGAAAATTTCCATTATCTCTGGAACAATGAATTCTAGATTTTGGTGTTTAGTTTAATTTACTATTTTTTTGTTTTGTTTTTGTGCTTCATATTTTGTTTGGTAATTATCCCATTTCTTTTAGATAAAAAAAAAAAAAAAGTAATTTAGATACATTTATTGATTGATTGATTGTTTAAAATACCAAAAAGATGGTGTTTTCAGACATATTAATATTATTCATTTTTCAAAAAACACAACACCAATTTTTTGACTTCAGAAGAGCTACAAAATCGATATTTGATTGAATAACCCAGATTCTCACTCCCAACAAATTAAAACATTTGCGGTATCTGACATTTTCTGAATAATAAAAAAAAACATAATCATATTTATATTTATATATATTTGCAAGAAACTTTATAAGATCTTTTTAAAATAAAACAAATATTTACATTTTACTCAAACCGTTACCTAATAAATTCAGTAGATCCAAAGACAATTTAGAGAATTGGTCTATTATTCTTATTATTCTTATTCTTCTTATTATTATAAATTATGTTTTTGCTATATATACTTAAAATATTAATATAGAAAATCAAATAATTACTACTACTAAATACTTCTACTACTACAACAATTATTAATAATAATAATAATAATAATAATAATAATAATTCATTCATTCATTTTCTTTTTGGCTTAGTCCCTTTATTAATCAGGGGTCGCCACAGCGGACTTCTGCAGCATATGTTTTACACAGCGGATGACCTTCCAGCTGCAACCCAGTACTGGGAAACATCCATACACACTTTTTCACACACTAACATAGTGAGAACATGCAAACTCCACACAGAAATGCCAAATAACCCAGCCAGGACGCGAACCGGTGCCTTTCTTGCTGTAAGGCGACAGTGCTAACCACTAGTCGCCTATTATTATTATTATTATTATTATTATTCCCTTCATATGAGACTGTTTGTCTGATTACTGTGCTTATAATTAGACTGGCTGTTTGAAATGAACATCAATAGCTCAAATATGATCCGACTCAAACTCTCTGTGTAACTGTTCCTGCTATTGACTAGGAAGAATCCACAGAGACAGATGTTTATTTCACACCATTCAGAATACTAAGATCTGCCACTATTCAAAGTACTGTTAAACTAAGCACAATGAAAAAATGACAACGTGTGTGAGAGAAAGAGAGACAGAAAGAGGGTTTTGCTGGCACAGACTGGAAGAGAATTATGGCGTTGTGAAGAAGATTTAGAATGGAGTGAGAGAAAAGCTGAACCTGCCAGCCTGGATTTGCACAGAGATGACAATTCATCAGAGCAGGAAAGGCAAATATTCAGAGGGAAATGATTCACCGTTTAACTTAACAACACAAGGCCGTCCGGAATGAGATCATATCATATCTAGTCAATCTATTTATGGACTACCATCATATTAAATATAAATGCTACATCTGATAAAATAAAAGGGAATATGCCATCCATATTTTTTTCTGACAGTGTAAAAAGAAAAATATGGACTTTTCTTTTTGGCTTTGTCCCTTTATTAATCTGGGGTCGCCAAAGCGGAATGAACCGCCAACTTATCCAGCACATGTTTTACACAGCGGATGCCCTTTCAGTCGCAACTCATCACTGGTAAATATCCATAAACACTCATTCACACACATACACTATGGACAATTTAGCTTACCCAATTCACCTATATCGCATGTCTTTGGACTGTGGGGGAAACCAGAGCACCCGGAGGAAACCCACGCGAACACGGAGAGAACATGCAAACTCCACACAGAAATGCCAACTGACCTAGCCGAGGCTCAAACCAGTGACCTTCTTGCTGTGAGGCGATCGTGCTACCCACTGCGCCATCGTGACACCAATATTAATTATATTGAACATATAATAATAATAATAATAATAATAATATTAATTATTATTATTATTATTATTATTATTATTATAATTATTATTATTAGTAGTAGTAGCAGTAGCCGTAGTAGTAGTAGCTGTTGTAGTCATAATATGTCAATTATAGGCAATAAAATGATTGAATGAATGAATGAATGAAGTGTATAAGTAAACGCATAAATGATTGAATTAATGAACGGATGGATGGATGGATGAATGAATGAATGAATGATGTGAACAAGTGAACGGATGAACAAATGAATTAATAAAGTGAACAAGTGAATGGATAAATGATTAATTGATTAAATGAATGAATGAATGAATGAAGCAAGTGAACGAATAAATGATTGAATGAATGAACGAATTAATTGATAAATGGATGGATTAATAATTGAACGAATGAAGTGAACAAGTGAACGGATAAATGATTGAATGAATGAATGAATGAACGGATGGATGAATAATTGAATGAATGAAGTGAACAAGTGAATGAATGAATGAATGAATGAATGAATGAATGAATGAATGAATGAATGAATGAATGAATGAATGAATGAAATTATTTTAAGGTTTATTTATCAAGGTTATTTTCTCCAAACAACTTGAGGGCAGTGTAGATTGAGAGCAATATAGTACCAGTGACTAGTCTCTTCATTCAAATATTTGTTACTTGATGACATTATTAATACAAGATTGGCTGACAGTGATAGCAAAGCTTATTAAAGGCAAGCCTAAAATCATTCGCCTAAAAAGATTTACAGCTAATGCTAACACTGCCTCTATGGGAAGGAGACTAAAAGCCGCCATTTGATTGGCTAAGACGTGCTTCACGTGAACAAGTTAGCGTTACTGGTTTTCCATTGGTTGGTAATACAGACATTTTCATACATAGCCATGTGCTAAATTCCCCAGGCATATCCGTGAAAATATTATGCAAGGAGGTCAATTGGGTTACAAAAAAATTGATAAATAAATGCCATTATGTAGTATTATAATGATGTATGATGAATATATATTTTATCAACTAAAATTTTAAGTAAAATGTAGTTTTTATTCAACAAAAGTCAACTGTCCACATATGCGGGCATCGTGCAACAGTGGAGTCAGATTGCATTTTTATTACATTTTTTTTTTACAAAACACTTTTTTCAAAACATCCTACTTCAAAGGGTTGGGTTTAGGAGTAGGGTAAGGTAAGGTCATATAATATTCATTCATTCAATTTCTTTTTGGCTTTGTCTCTTTATTAATCTGGGGTCGCCACAGCGGAATGAACCGCCAACTTATCTAGCACATGTTTTATGCAACGGATGCCCTTCCAGCTGCAACCCATCACTGGAAAACACCCATACACTCTCATTTGAACAATTTAGCTTACCCAATTCACCTATAGCGCATGTCTTTGGACTGTGGGGGAAACCGGAGCACCCGAAGGAAACCCACGCGAACACGGGGAGAACATGCAAACTCCCCACAGAAATGCCAACTGACCCATTCGAGACTCGAACCAGCGACCTTCTTGCTGTGAGGTGACAGCGCTACCCACTGTGCCACCGCGTCGCCTGGTCATATAATATACAGTCGTTGCCAAAAGTTTTGAGAATTACATAAATATTGGAAATTGGAAAAGTTGCTGCTTAAGTTTTTATAATAGCAATTTGCATATACTCCAGAATGTTATGAAGAGTGATCAGATGAATTGCATAGTCCTTCTTTGCCATGAAAATTAACTTAATCCTGAAAAAAACTTTCCACTGCATGTCATTGCTGTCATTAAAGGACCTGCTGAGATCATTTCAGTAATCGTCTTGTTAACTCGGCCTGGTGTCAAGAAGGGCAGCAAAGAAGCCACTTCTCTCCAAAAAAAAAATCAGGGACAGATTGATCTTCTGCAAAAAGTATGGCGAATGGACTGCTGAGGACTGGGGCAAAGTCATATTCTCCGATGAAGCCCCTTTCCGATTGTTTGGGGCATCTGGAAAAAGGCTTGTCCGGAGAAGAAAAGGTGAGCGCTACCATCAGTCCTGTGTCATGCCAACAGTAAAGCATCCTGAGACCATTCATGTGTGGGGTTGCTTCTCATCCAAGGGAGTGGGCTCACTCACAATTTTGCCCAAAAACACAGCCATGAACAAAGAATGGTACCAAAACACCCTCCAACAGCAACTTTGTCCAACAATCCAACAACAGTTTGGTGAAGAACAATGCATTTTCCAGCACGATGGAGCACCGTGCCATAAGGCAAAAGTGATATCTAAGTGGCTCGGGGACCAAAACGTAGAAATTTGGGTCCATGGCCTGGAAACTCCCCAGAACTTAATCCCATTGAGAATTTGTGGTCAATCCTCAAGAGGCGGGTGGACAAACAAAAACCCACTAATTCTGAAAAACTCCAAGAAGTGATTATGAAAATAATGGGTTGCTATCAGTCAGGATTTGGCCCAGAAGTTGATTGAGAGCATGCCCAGTCGAATTGCAGAGGTCCTGAAAACGAAGGGCCAACACTGCAAATACTGACTCTTTGCATAAATGTCATGTAATTGTCGATAAAAGCCTTTGAAACATATGAAGTGCTTGTAATTATATTTCAGTACATCACAGAAACAAGTGAAACAAAGATCTAAAAGCACTTTAGCAGCAAACTTTGTGAAAACTAATATATGTGTCATTCTCAAAACTTTTGGCCACGACTGTGTATATATATACAGAGTGTATATATATATATATATATATACAGAGCCTACAGAGAGTCCACCTTAATAGAGTACAACTAGGTCATACCTAAGTCATTATACAATTCCATGCCTTATAAGCCACATAAACAAGTACACACCCACCCACACACAAATAAAATAAATAAATAAACTACTGCAAACAAATGTTGTTATTTTGAACAAATTTATTATGTCTGGTATGTCTGGCCAGGATAATGATGGCAATAATGGATGGATGAATTAATTTATTAAATAATCTATTTCACATTAAATTGGGAAATGTTCCTATTTTTCATGTAATAAAATGAAACCATTCAGGTCACCATGCTATTACATAATAACCCTTAAAACAGGGATGACGCAGAGACTAAAACAGCCTCCTTTTCCTCTTATTGAAAGCTGGTAATGTCCAATTCATATTCTTTCAATGCAAAGAACGAAAGAGGATGAGGCAGAATGATACAAAGAGAGAAAGAAAGAGAGAGAGAGAGAGAGAGAGAGAGAGAGAGAGAGAGAGAGAGAGAGCCATGCGGTGGTTTGCAATCCTGGAACACAATTATTCTAAGTAGTTTTCCCATCAGTAGCAGGCATGAGCGGAAGACCCTCGGGTGAGCCAAAACCTTTTCTGCCGAGGCAATAGTGGGAAAAAAAAAAGCTCTCCAATTTATTTGATAAGGCAAGCGGAACTCAGTCCTGCCAACCGCTGCAAAGAACAGGAAAATCAGCCTCGCACCCGCAGCCAGCTCTCATCAGACAGCTGACATTTCACTGGCCACTTCCACACTTCATATGTGATTCATACATAAACCTGAAGTCTGGGGAAACAAAGTGCTTCTTTAAAGAGAAGAGCCCATATTGTGGAAGAAAGCAGTTAAAAATCTAATTTGAGTGTAGAATAATCACTGAAAAAAGAACACTCATAATTTCAAAGACCCACTCCGTGTATTATCTTACAATTAATTTTAGTGGTTCAACAGATGCTGATTAAATGATGTGATTGTTTATTCCCAGATCAGGTCATTTTTTAATTTACCATCAAAATATGCCCAAACTACCAATTGTTTTTCTTATATACCACATTATTAACAATTTAACGGATCACAACTTGTGGTTTTTCAAGTGAAAAAATCTATAATATGATCTGTATTACCTATATATATTTAAGTATGAATTGGATCATTTCACTTTATGTACTTCAATGCCACTGCGAAAACTGCTGACTTGAGTATTCAAATTCAAACTTTATTAAAGACAAGTGAACAGCCAGTAAAGAAAAAAAAGAAATACACTAATTATAAGTGAATGTAGTAAATAAATGTAGATTAAATTGATAGTGTTCACTGTATAAATTAAACAAAGATTATAATTTTAAAGGTAAGCTTTGCAACAGCAGCAGGTATTTCTAGTTATGTCTCTTTAAGACATTAGAGCACAGATCCAATATAATGATTCAGCATTGATTGCTTTTATAACTGTTTACATTTACTTAAGACATAAACAGCTTTTTTTGGCTATTATGTTGTGTGTATATAGGTCCTCTCAAGCTCATGTTGATGATTTTTATTACTATTAATCTGTATGTTACAATGAAAATGAGATTTGGCATGACAATGGGGGCAGATAGGAACTCACTGTTAATTTTTCAGGTCAAAAAAAATAATAATAAAAAAAGAATTTAAATTTCTGTTATGTTTACATCTAAATTGTGTTTAGCAAACTGGTAATTCTAAATGAATGAATGCTGGATGAATGAATGAATACATGAACAAACAAACAAATGAATGAATGAATTCTAGATTAATGAATGCTCGATGAGGGACTATGGGTGCTAGATGAATGAATGAATGAATTCTAGATGAATGAATGAATGCTAGATGGCTGACTGACTGACTGAATGAATGGATGAATTAATTCTAGAATTCTAGATGAATGAATGAATGAATGCCGGATGAATGAAGACGAACTAACTGACAAATACATACATAAATCATCTTCATCCTCATGGTTAAAATTTATTGCTGAAACTCATTCTTTCCTTACTGATCATTATTTTTATTAATCTACACATATTCTGCATAACCATTAGATGAATCAGAGGTCACTGCATTCGTTGATTCATTCATTTATTATTGAGATATTATTTTACTTTACAGAAAAGATAAAATTGATAAACTAAAAAAAAATTCTATAGAAGAAAGCAAAGACTGATATTTTGGAATAAGAATAAAAATAAGAATAAGAAGCCATATAATGTGCTTCAGTAAAATATCCAGTGCTTTTTGTTGGCCATTTGCTTGACTAATGCTGCTTGCGCTGAGAAGACTGCAGGGAGCAGCAGCAAGCATGTTATTGTTATGGCAACAAGATGTACTGAAACACAGTGAAAGACATGGAAAGTATCAGCGAATGAACTTGCATTAGCAACGAAACACTCTCCATCTCAGGAATCTATACTGGGGAACCAAAACCACGGAGAAGACAAAACAAGAGCCATTTTAAAATGAGAAAAAATGGAGATGATGGAACATGGGGAATGGACAATTTCGACAATGTATTATGTTTAATCCACTGTTGGCATGACTACCTGGGTAGTGGATGTGTAGCTCCCAGCATGCTTTAAGTGGTATGCCATTAAAGATGCTGCATGTAAGTTTTTTGACTTTTCTACAGCATTAAAATTCCATATGTTTGCAGATGTTTAAAAAACATGTTAAGTGAACATGCTTGTTTATCTGAAAAACATTGCTAAATCAATTATTCTCCTTTGAAAATGTGTGTTATGTGTCGGAATGTCTGTCTTTGTTTTGGTCTGTGTAAACATTATTGGACACTGAATATGAAATTCATTCATTTACTCATTTTCTTTTCGGATGAATCCCTTTATTAATCTGGGGTCGCCACAGCGGAATGAACCGCCAACTTATCCAGCATATGTTTTACGCAGCAGATGCCCTTCCAGCTGCAACCCATCACTGGGAAACATCCATACACACTCATTCACACACATACACTACGGACAATTTATCCAATTCACCTATAGGGCATGTCTTTAGACTTGTGGGGGAAACCAGAGCACCCGTAAGAAACCCAGGCCAACACGGGGAGAACATGCAAACTCCACACAGAAACGCCAACTGACCCAGCCGAGGCTCGAACCAGCGACCTTCTTGCTGTGAGGCGAACTGCTACCCACTGCGCCACCGTGCAGCCCTGAATATGAAATTGGCATCTGTAATTTTCGCATGTTAAAAAATAAATATCGTATTGACACAATGTCTCTGAAACTTTCATCCCTCAGACAAAAATTCAAGTTGGATCTTTTATGTTTTTCGCACTCAAAAAAGGCGTTTTGAGAGGTGTTTTGACAATTCAGGGCCGCCGTACAAAAGAAAGACAAAATCCAAAATAGCATCGAAGAAACTTATCCAATTGATCTTGCAATACAAAGCCCTTTATAATAAGCAAAGTATGGAATATAAAGACACGGCATGCAAAGACCGATTGTGACAGGTGATTGCGGAACAGCTTGGAAATCAGGTTGGTAGGTACTGATTTTAAAATAAACAGTTTGTGGAAGATTATAAAGTAACGTTACTTACAATAGCTTGTTGCTAATATGATTGACAGTTGAATCAGTGAATAAAATCTGGCACAACCTGAGGGACATGTACGTCTGCTGCAGAAAAGAAGACCGCATTTTTGTATTGTTTTGCTGATTATTTCGGAGATTAACAGATTAATTAATACGCATTGGACTCGGGGTGCAAGGTTTGTGTTCGTAACAAGTTTTTTGGATTTGAATTCGAAAAATCGCATATGAAAAATTCAAACTTCAGTGTGCAAACTATATATGAGAAATAAACCAATATGGTTTACAGCAATGTGAGTAATAAATAATTAGCTTGTTTGCTTGGTCTTATTATTATCTTATTAAGTATTATTGAGAATATACATATATTATTTTCTACTATTGCAAATGAAACATAAAAGCATTGAAAATATCATTTAGCCCAATCTCATATACAAATCATATGGCCATACAATGACTTGTAAAAAACTAAATCCTTCATTTATTTGTTGTCTATAAAATTACATTAGGTCTCAGAAATTACATATACTAAAGTACATTTTGCTAAAATGTTTTCATTTGAATAACTTTTACATTTTTGGACCATAATGTGTATGTTTTGTTTTCCCAATTTCTGGAAATCGCTTGTAATGTAAATAATAAAAGTCACCTTTCTTCACACACCAAGGCTGTGTTCAAAATGGCATGCATGTTTTCAGAGTGCACTAAGGAGCCACCATCGGAACATCATTAAACTAAACTGTAATAAAAAAAATAACTTTAATAGCAAATTACATAAAACGAGAGCAAGCTTTTAAAATCATTCAGATTGTACGGTAAAGCGTTGGAAAGGAATAGGGCATAGAGGGGATAACCTGGATTAGAACACAGCCAGGAACTCTGCTTCTAACTTCAGGTCTAGAAGTGTAGTTCCACATTCCAACCACACAAAATGATGATGCTGTTTGCGAATATTTGTTGGAACCATGGATTCTGGAAATCCCCAAACTACATTTATAACAATGGAACTTGCGATTTTAGTTGGCTAACGATGGTTTTGAGATATGCACCCTAGGCACATCTGGGCTTTATGTGATTTCTACGAGACACTTCATTCACATTTGTACTCATTTTCACAAGCATCTCTCTCTTCCAGGCCTTGTCTCTCTATCTCTCTGGCTTCACTTTCCAAACTGAGAGACTGACGCCATAAATGAATTTGATGGCAGGATAAATGTCAGGCAGAGAGCTTCTGAAGATCAACCAAATATCAGCTTCTTTTCAACACTGAATCAGTGTCAAAAACAATAAGAGAGTCAGCGGTTCGACGGGGCAGATAAAAGCAATTGAGAAAGGGGAAAAATAGGCTTTTTACTGACCACTCCATGAAACAAAACCTTCTCTCTGATAATTACATTCAGTTCAACAGCTGGGAAAATGAGTGTGAGCACGTGATCAGTTTATTTAAGGCAGGAAACTGCAGGAGAATAGTGTAAAAAACAAACAAACAAACAATAAAAAAACTAAACAAATAGTTTTAACTTTTAACTTTTTTACTATTTACACTATTTACAAGTTGATTGATTAATTATTGAATTAAAAACATTTGATGTATTGCAAGTTTTCATAAATGGTATGTTTAAATGTGCAAATTATTCATTACTTAATTGAATATTTGCTCATTTGTCTACATTTCCAGCACCAAAATCCAATCATGAAGTCGGTTTCAAAATTCAGCTTTTTTCGTCATTACAGTCAATGGTTTTAACAGACAGGATTTTTGGAATCATATTTCATCATTCCATACTTCAGAAAACATTGACATCAGCCACAAAATAAATAAAAAAAAAAATAAAAAAAAAATAAAATAAATAAATAAATAAATAAATAAATAATAATATAAAAAAATACATATCTTTTTTAATTATATATTTAAAAAATTGAAATGAATGAATAGGTAAAAAAAAAAATAAAACAAGTCTTATATATATATATATATATAGTTTAATTGTTTAATTGATTATATTTTAATTACATTAAAACATCAATGCTGAAAATAGTCACATTAACACTAACCGTAAATGTATTGGTGGCTGAAAATTACTAGCTGTGCATTTGGAAATCTCTTGTAAATAAGTCACCCTTCTTCGCATGAAGGAAGGACCACATTTGTCAATCTGAAGATCATTAACTGTAATAAAAAATAAGTTTGAGAGCAAATTACACAAAACGAGAGTAAAGTTCATATTTTTAAATGAATGAATAAATAAACAAATAAATAAAACAAGTCAATATATATATATCTCCCTTATGTCTCCCTTAAGTCTGTTTAACTGATTTTGTTGTTATAAATAATCATGCATATTATGTAAGAACATATCCTGTTGCTCCATAATTAACAACAACAACAAAAAAAAAACAGCAAAAAGCCCCTAAAAATCTTTTTTTTCATATTTCTTGTAGATTAAATGTTATAAATATGTATGAACATATTCCTCAGTGAACGCTTCAAAACACAGTTTTGAATAAGTGTGTGTGTAATATACGTATTGTAAACCAATAGTTAATATGAACTAAATGCAATAAATATGCAATAAATATTGAGGTAAAGTGTTTGCTATAAAGCTGTTTTGAATTTAATATAAATCAAATTTGTGAACCAGATGTTTGCCACAGGGTTTTGTTGGAAACCTCTTTGAAAGTGTGTCTAGAAACGGAAGAAATATGAAAATAATGGTGTAAGAAGTTAAAAAGAAAATGTCATGTGAAAATTGAAAATGTAATTCAGATAAAGAGACTGTGTGCCCAAAAAACATTCATACATCTCATTGCCACTTGAGCCTTTCAAGTGGATGAAGATTCAATGGTGAGGCGACAAAACTAGCACAAGAGCCTTTGCTAATTAACTCCTCATGACAAATGTGGCAAAACAGCACTATCTCTGCCTTCCCAGTCCCTCCCAAATCTGAATCAGTGACAAGGACAATAACAGAGCAGACGAAAAAGCAACAGACGGCAGTGTGAGTGAAAGAGAGGCTTTTGATTCTTAAGAGCCCTTTATTGACCAGTCTGTAAAACAAAACCTTATCTGGGTCAGATGACAAATAATGGTGTCTAAAATAAAGGAATTTAACACTGTGAAAAATGTCTTGAAAAAAAATCTTAACTTTATTCCAGTGCATTGTGCCATGTTTTTATTGTATAATAATAATAATAATAATAATAATAATAATAATAATAATAATAATAATAATAATAATAATAATAATAATAAATAATAACAATATTATTATTATTATTATTATTATTATTATTATTAATAATAATAATAACATCATCATCATCATCATCATCATCATCATCATCATCATCATTATTATTATTATTATTATTATTATTATTATTATTATTATTATTATCATACAGTACACTTTGTTTTAATAAATGCGTAAATAAACCATATTTTAAATGAATACTACCACAAATTGGAAAACATCCTGCACTAAAACCCCCCCCCCAAAAAACCCAACTGTAAAATAAGTCACAATGTACTGTATTAATATGAAGTTTAATGAACAGAAATCATAAAGTACACTTTGTTTTAAGAAATATTCAAATAAACCATTTTTTAAATGTACACTTCAAAAAAAGTATCTGTATAAAATTGAAAAAATATCCTGCACTCAATTATTTTTATTTTATTACAAATTAATCATTTTTTGTTGTAATTTGAATTCGACTGTATTGTGTTTTAATGTTACTTACATTTTGTTTTACGAAATCACTGGATAATATCTCATTCAACTAGCAATTTTAACTTAAAACAAAGCAATTATTTTTAAAGACTTTTCCTCAGGTAAATAAATGTTTTCTACACTTTAGTAATAATTTTTATTGTTTCATCACACTATAGGAATATACAATAGCATAAAAAGCATATTAAATTATTGATTTACTTATTTCATTTATATAATAATATAAAGACATTAATATAATAATAATAATAATAATAATAATAAACATTACTATAATAAAATTAATTGTTTGAAAAATCTGATATTTGATATCTGATATTTTCCATATTGTTATAAATTAGCAACAAAGTAGTTGTGTTTTGCTAGTATATAATATAATATAATATAATATAATATAATATAATATAATATAATATAATATAATATAGCGACGCGGTGGCGCAGTGGGTAGCACGTTCGCCTCACAGCAAGAAGGTCGCTGGTTCGAGCCTCGGCTGGGTCAGTTGGCATTTCTGTGTGGAGTTTGCATGTTCTCCCCGTGTTCGCGTGGGTTTCCTCCGGGTGCTCCGGTTTCCCCCACAAGTCCAAAGACATGCGGTATAGGTGAATTGGGTAAGCTAAAATTGTCCGTAGTGTATGTGTGTGAATGGGTGTGTATGGATGTTTCCCAGAGATGGGTTGCGGCAGGAAGGGCATCCGCTGCGTAAAACATATGCTGGATAAGTTGGCGGTTCATCCCGCTGTGGCGACCCCAGATTAATAAAGGGACTAAGCCGAAAAGATAATGAATGAATGAATGAATAATATAATATAATATAATATAATATAATATAATATAATATAATATAATATA
>CAIGQV010018170.1:10807726-10824237 GCA_903798115.1 Danio jaintianensis
CAATAAACAGAACAATAAAATAACAATCTATGGCACCTCACACTTTATTTGAAGTGTTGGCGCTCATGTTAAGATAAAAATACATTTTAATTGACTTTTTTTCAATATTTATCATCTGTTTATCATCAATAAAAAAACATAAATAAATAAACCAAAGAAACGCTTATATTTACCAAAATAAAACAAAATAAAACATCAAACGAAACCAAAATACAAAAAGGCCAACCAAAACTACAAAACACAAACAACCAAACTGTGAAATCGAGACTGATTATCAATACAAATAAAAATCATTCATTCATTAATTTTCCTTCGGCTTAGTCTCCCTATTCATCAGGGGTCGCCACAGTGGAATAAACCGCCAACTTATCCAGCATATGTTTTACACAACGGTTGCCCTTCTAGCTGCAACCCAGCACTGGGACACACTCATTCACACACACACTACGGCCAATTTAGTTTATTTCAATTCACCTAAACCGCATGTCTTTGGACTGTGGGGGAAACCGGAGCACCCGGAGGAAACCCACACGAACACGGGGAGAACATGGAAACTCAGAAATGCCAACTGACTCAGTCTGGACTTGAACCACCGACCTTCTTGCTGTGAGGCGACAGTGCTAACCACTGAGCCACCGTGTCGCCCCATGAAACAACCCCACCCCCACCCCCCCACCCCCCCCAAAAAAAAACATAAATGCCAAACAAAACTAAATAACATGACCACCCAAACTGCAAAACAGAAAACAAACAAACAAACAACAAATAAAACAAACAATAAAATAACAATCCATGGCACCTTACACTTCATTACGAGTGTTGTTGCTAATTGAGATAAATATTTAAATAAAAATAGTGTTATTTCTTTATATATTAGAATGTTTATCATCTGCATTTATGAACTGATGTATAATTAATTGTATATTTTCATAGGTAATGGAGAGCATGACACAGCTGCTGCCGACAGGGTTTAACTCGCAAAATAACCCTGAATAGTCCCAGTAGATGAGTGTTTATCATCCGTTTATCCACAATAAAAACTGCTTATCATCTGTTTAGCATCAGTAAAAAAAAACATATAAATATACCAATGACACACACCTGAATAAATAACATAGATAACCTGTTGTATCATTTGACGCTGGTCACATAAACAAAACAAAAGATAAAAAAAATACAATAAATAAATAAATAAATAAATAAATAAATAAATAAATAAATAAATAAAACAGAAACAAGCAACAAGAAACCAAACAATAATACAAATAAGTAACAAATAACAAATAAATGCAAGAAATTGCATTTACAATTAAATGTATATATTTAAATACATTTCCAAACAAAACAAAAAGCAAAATAACAAATAAACAGGAAAAAAAGCAACAACAAAAAAAACAATAATAAAAATGTGTATTTTTTCAATGTTAGAATGTTTCACATCTGACTATTTCTGAACTGCTGTATAAAAATCGGATTCTTTTTCTTTCTAAGTGATGGAGAGTATGACACAGCTGCTGTCGACAGGGCTTAACTCACAAATAACCCTAAATAATCCCTGAAGATGAAAAGACAAAAGAAGAAGAAATGATGAAAAACTAGATTAATAATCTTGAAGACAGGAGGCCTGAGAACAAGAGGAGAATGAGATGTAAGAGCAACAGGCCATGATTTTGGCAATCTGAAATCTGCGTTCCATCAAGGGATCACAGCAGATTAGCACAGAGCTGATGAGGCAACATTTACTTTTCACACGCTCTGAGAACAAACACCCTTTACACTGCAGCGCTTGCTCACATGGAACAAAGCATTCTTTTCCTCTTTTGTGCTGTAGGAGATTTTAAGTCTGGGGTCAGGAACTGTGGCTAGGTTTCTCATAACTGAGAAAAAATGATCTGTAGTTTAAAAATAATTTTTTTCAGTGTACTTAATATATACTTAATATGTAGGTAATATATTTTGGTGCATTTGAACAAAAAATATTTATAAAAAGGATATATTTATTAAAATACTATTTTAGTCATCGATTATCTTTAGTAATAGAAAGATAATACATTTAAATTCATGCAAAATATTGGAAACAAATTACAAACTACAAAATTTCAACAAAATTTTATAATTTATTTGTTTCTTTTGAATTTTGCTCTTTTACATTTTTTACATTTAATTTTTTTTATGTTATATGCTAATACCATTAAATATATAACTGGCTTTATAAAGATTGAAAAACAAAACAAAACAAAATTAGCATTCAACTAATTGTATTTATAAAAAAAATTGAAACCAAAAACAAAACAAGACAAAACAAAACAAAAAGCAAAGCAAAGCAAAGCAAAGCAAAGCAAAACAAACAAAAAGCAAAACAAAACAAAACAAAACAAAAAAACAAAAAAGCAAAACAAAACAACAAAACAGCATTAAACTAGTTAACTGTATTTATAAAGATTGAAACACAAAAAACAAAACATATAATACTATAAATTATTGTAATAACACTATTAAACACGTTATTGTGGTGTTACTATTATTTAATGGTAACACCACAGTATTGATATAAATCTAAAAATAAAAACCACAGAATAATTTTAAAGTGCCTTATTATAACATTTAAACACTGTTGTAGAATGTTTGAAGAAAGGTCACCCTTTATTTTAAATACTGAGTAAAACTAATTACCCATACGTACATGATTAGGGTTAGAATGAGGAATAGGTTTAGGATTAGTTGTATGTAATTATGCATCATTTATTATTATAACTATAGTAATTACATGGCGCATGCATAACAAGGACACTAAAAAATAAGGTGTACCACACTGAACCATAGTACATCAAAACGGTGGCAAGGGTTCTCATGCCAGAGTTTTCATAAATTTCAGTTTTATTGTATCATCCCCTAATAAAATGTGTTGTTTTCCACTGCTAAATTATTGCTCATGCAATATGGATCTTTACCTTGACATTAAGCAAGTGACTGACTTTAAGACTCCAAAACAATCCGGCTGTGTAAAACTAAGGTGTGGAAACCAGCTGTTAAGTTTTAATACTGTTTTCCTGGTGCTATTGTTTGATTTTCATAGATTTGCTTTCCTCTGTCTGCGAGAAAGAAGACGGCGAGGTTCAAATAACACTGGTGCCTTCAGCCACTCCATCATTTTCCTCATTACATCAAATGAATCTAATGATTCATTAATGTTGAAGCAAATGTGGCAAGGCATAGGTTTCCATAGAGACAAATGATGCCATGAACCCAGCAAATTATAATATAACGTGTGCCACTTTGAAGGGAATTGAGTGATTTTGCTCAATTTTTCAAAGCTAGATAGAAAGACTTTTAATTAAAATAAAAAGAAATTCTAAATGCGGGCCAACTGGGTTAATTTTCACTCCAGAAATATGTTATTTCATTAAATAAATGACATTATTGATTGATTTTACCATTCGAGTTTTCATTTAATACGCTTATTAATATGAGTATTCTATATATTATATTATAAAAAAAAAAAATCATTCTTTTAAAAAAGAAATATACAGTGTAGAAGACTATATTTTGTTGCAAAGAACCATAGTAATACCACTATATTACTGAACCATTATTTTGAACCAATATGAAAAAAATTATAATAATAAAATAAATAAATAAAATAAATAGGGGCAGCACGGTGGTGCAGTGGGTAGCACAATCGCCTCACAGCAAGAAGGTCGCTGGTTCGAGTCCCAGCTGGGTCAGTTGGCATTTCTGTGTGGAGTTTGCATGTTCTCCCCGTGTTCGCGTGGGTTTACTCAGGGTGCTCCGGTTTCCCCCACAAGTCCAAAAACATGTGGTACAGGTGAATTGGGTAAGCTAAATTGTCCGTAGTGTATGTGTGTGAATGAGTGTGTATGGATGTTTCCCAGTGATGGGTTGCAGCTGGAAGGGCATCCGCTGCGTAAAACATATGCTGGATAAGTTGGCGATTCATTCCGCTGTGGCAACCCCAGATTAATAAATGGACTAAGCCGAAAAGAAAATGAATGAATGAATAAATAAATAAATAAACAAATAAATAAATACGAAATTGATCAACGAAAGACAGTAATGACATTTAGATATTAAAACAAAATTACAAAATCACTTTATTAGACTTCTGAAGGGTAATGTTAAACTAACAGTCTGAGGAATAAATATCATTTTTAATATATATTCAAATAAAAAGAAAAATGCTATTTTAATTAAATGACTAACACATAACAGAAACAAAACCCTTTTGTGAGAGGTTGCAATAATCTCAGTTAAATTAAAGCATTTACTGAAATGTTGCTTTATTGAGGAACAACAGAAATGGCCACTGAGTTCACAAAATGTGTGCAGGAGATAATTTAGTTCTTTAATTAGGCTAGAGGCAATTGATCACACAGGTAATCACTTTTACATTTGGATGGGTGAATTTTATAATCTGCGAGTTAAAAGCTGCAATTTTAAAACAGAACAAAACTGATAGCATTTGCTAAAGATGGTGAGAGTATAAAACACTTTCTATTGTACACATTAAACAAAAGCTCAGATGCGGATACAACTGTAACACAATAAAACAGCTGCAGGTCGGAACACACAAAGATACAGACAAAGCCACACTGAGACTTAGCATTTAAATATACTGCACGCACCTACATGTATATTTTTTGTACGCATGTATATTAAGGTATGCTTCTTCACATATAGCACCTCTCTGACATTTACACATCCTACACTGGCCTCTAAGTGTAAGGTTTACCTCTGCGTTCACACCAGTGAGGGTCACCCATAAAGCACAGAGCGCAAGAGAAAGAGCGCAAGGCCACCGAGAAGCTATTTTCCTGAGGCAAAGCCTGTCTTTTCCTATCAGTTTACTTGCTCACTCTAAACAGGGTTTGGGTCCAGAAAGCCACTCATGGGGTTGATGGAGGAAGACAAGTTAAGCTTTGCTTACCTACTGCTGCGGAAAAGATCAACCTGAAGGGACTTGTACTTTCAGAGAAATGGAGGCCTATCAGTCTTAAGGTGCATTCACACAGACAGGGATTTTATCTCTGGAGATCGCCAATGGACTATTTTGTTGGTCCGGTAGTTGTTCTTGCTGCTGAGTGCCATGGTAACAGTAATGGGAATGAGGAAATATTATCATTTTTTGGAGGTGGTGCAAATAAAACTCATATGGGAATGACACTAAAATTAACACTGAAAGTTTTGGTTTAATCACAACAGTGCATTATATAACTCTAGAACAATTCTAACGATAATCAATGCTTGAATCAAACTACCTCAGAACACAAACAATTTTTGATATGGTTTTCCATCGTTGCCTGGTGGCAAATTGTAGTAAGTTAGCTAGAACAAATTAATGAACTATAAGCTAAGTGCCCCAAAGAAACGTTATAGATGGATGGATGGAGTATACAGCTAGCTAAACAGCTAACTCAATAGCTAATTAAGACCTGACAGAAAAAAAGAAATCTAAGCTAGGACAATTAGCTGGTTAGCTAGACAGATGGTTTCAAAGTTTGCTAAACAGCTAGCCTAATTGATAGATAGACAGATAGAGGGATAAACAGACAGACAGAGGGACAGCCAAACAGAGAGAGAAACAGACAGCTAAACAGCTAACTCAATAGCTTGCAAGACCTGACAGAAAGATAGAAAACAAAGCTAGGAAAAATAGCTGGCTAGCTAGACTGATGGTTTCAAAGTTAGCTAAACAGATAGCCTAATTGATAGATAGACAGATAGAGGGATAAACAGACAGACATAGAGACAGACAAAATAGACAGAGAGAGAAACAGACAGCTAAACAGCTAATAGCTTGCAACACCTGACAGAAAGATAGAAAACAAAACTAGGACGATTAGCTGGTTAGACAGTCAGATAGCTTGAATGTTAGAAAACAGTTGAAACAGCTAGCTAGTACAATTGATCGATCGATAGATAGACAGACAGACAGACAGACAGACAGACAGATAGTGAACTGCAGCACATGTAAATGACCCTCTAACAGCAGTCACATAACAGCATGTAGTCAAAATCTAATGATGGCAGATTATGAATGCAACAACAGAGAAGCACTTTTTTGATCGGTGAACCCTCTGGGAAATCAGACAAGAGAACAGACTAATGTGATTATGACAAAGCAGCGACTCCTCCACCTACTTTCTGTGGGCACCCTTAAGTCCTGGATAAATAATGAGTTGATCTGTCTCTTCCTAAAGCACATGTCTGAGATCTTTGACCTTAAATGGCTGGATTTTAAAGAGAAAGCAGCCCTCTTAGGGAGAGGGCACAGCGAGGGACGAAGCACTAAACAGCCATTAAAGATAAGCGGAGGCCAGCGGTAAAAGCCAGAGCGACTGTGGCCCAGTTGGCTTGAAGGAGACCCTTAACAAGGCCACACTAAGATTCTCCCTCTCATTTAAATCAGCCTCACGGAGTGGCCTCAGTTGCTGTGGCATCCAGCCATGGAGAAGCACACACACACACACACACACACACACACACACATACGTGGCGGTTAGAGCTGTCATAGGCTTCATGCTAGTTGTGATATCTGTTGTTTCATCCCAGAACGAGAAAGCACTAAAATAAAACAAGAACCAAAAAAACTAAAATCGCAGCAAGGTTCGTTGGCTTAGACAGAGTGTGGAGATGTACAAATATGTTTTCTAGCATACTCCCTCTGCGAACAGCACAAGAAAAAAAGTCACACATGAAGTATGAATATATTAAATTATATATATTTTTTTACATTTTGGAATAAATTGTCACGCTCATGTCTTTGTAAGGGCATAACCATAAAATTTCTCCTTCTTGAATGTAACATATTTAATAATATTGTTATGATGGAGTTTCATTCTGCCATTGATTAAATGACATTTGCAAAACAATCAAATTCTGTATTTATATTTAGATATTTTAGTGGTGTTTCAGCAGATCTCTGTAGTAAAATAAATTCTTAAACAATGATGCATGTTTATAGTCATTCATTCATTCATTTTCTTTTTGGCTTAGTCCCTTTATTAATCAGGGGTCGCCACAGCGGAATGAACTGCCGATTTATCCAGCATGTGTTTTACGCAGCAGATGCCCTTCCAGCCGCAACCCAATTTAAGCTCTCTCTATATACATATACACAAAAGTAGATTGAAAGTCAAAGGTAATAAAATGATAGCTAATAAAATAAATATGTAAAAATCAATCCCAGGGCCAAAAATGTGCAGCAAACATCTGTGTATGTAGACACTGTACATGCTCATTTACCACACTCTCATAAAACACATATATAAGCACAACAACACATTCTTGCCGTAATGTAACACGTCAAAACCAACCACAGAGCTGAAATGTCAAAAAAAATGCTCAAAACATCTGATATTTCTATTCAAAGTGCAGCACGTCCTTTAGCACAAATTCTTGCAGGAAAGACCGGAATAACATTATGCACAGAAACTGCCTAGGATCACTGGACTCTTCTTTCTCCATATTTTACAGGAGAATCCTTTGGCGCTGAAATGAGATAAGGGGAATGCCCCAGGGCTCTGTACTTGGCATATCACCATTTTGGCAGAAAAGTTATGAATTATATGAAGAAATATGTATCTTATATTGTCTATTTACACTTCCGCTGCACCGACAAAAAAAAATCTATTTAAAGGAACGCTTGCCATGCCTCGAAGCGGTGGAGATCAGCAGCTTCGTGTGATCATCTATTGCCGTAAATATATTAAAGTGAGCAGACAGCCATATCTAGGGCAACATTCATATGCTTCCAGTTGTTATTCTAACCATGGCTTTGTTGTGAATGCTTCTATGTTAACAGCATAGGTTCAGGTCAAGTGCGATTTTCAAGCCAAGGCAATACTGTGCTTTTACAGGTAAAGTTGAAGAAGTGCATTCTGGGGTTGGATTGGAAAGCTTTGAAAGCACTGCCTCTCAGTTTAGTGCTGCTCTGAACAGCTATTCACAGTGGTTTCACACAGTCTACTGCAGCCTTGATGACTCTATACACCTCCTTATAAAACACAGCGTGAATTAATAGTTTATGCTATTTTACTTCTTGTGACTGCAGGTGACTTCATCACTTGATGCTGAATTAATATGAATTTAATTTCTGTGGCATAGCAGTCAACAAAGGAGGACTTTTTCAATTGGTAGTGCATATAACTCACCTTTCACTATTTAAGCAGCATGTTCAACTGCTTGTTAAAGGAACGCTCCACTTGTTTTTTGGATATGGGCTCAATTTACAAGGTCCCTAAAGTTAAACAGTTGAATTTGACCATCTTTGAATCCACTCAGAGCACCTTTAGCTTAGCTTAGCATAGATCATTGAATCGGATTAGACCATTACCATCCTGTTCCAAAAATGTTAAAAATAAATAAATTAGACTCTTCTGTAGTTATCGTGTTATAAGACCGACCGAAAATGAAAAGATGCTATTTTCTAGGCCAATATGGCTAGGAACTACTCTCATTCTTGTGTGAAAATCAAGGAACTTTACCATGGCTGCAACAGACGCAATATTTTGCAGCGCTAATGTTAAATTCATCAAAATACATATTTTGAACAGCAGGGACCATTGTCATTGTCAAGCTGCTAAATTTAAATGTGAAAGAAAGCATCCTAACGGGGAAGAAAGATTATTTGGCTGACCTGAATATTTCAGAAACTGACGATCTACTGGGATTTTCATGCACAACCATCCTTAGGGTTTACAGAGCAAAAGAGAAAATATCTAATGAGTGTCAGGTGAAGATGTCAGAGGTCAAAGAAGAATGACTGGTTCAACCTGAAAAAGAGGTAACATCAACCGAGGTCTGAAGAAAAAAACATATCTGAATCCGCAACACATCCAACCTTGAAGCAGATGAGCTACAGCAGAGAAAAAAAGAAAACTCTTGATTTCTGCTGCAATTGATTGTAGGGTCAGAGGTTGGCATAAACAACATGGGAGTATGCATCTATCATGCTTTGTAATAACACAATGATCCATTAGTATAAAAGTGTGGGGGGCATTTTCTTGGCACATTTAGTACAAGCTGAGCACCACAGCCTATCTGAGTATTGTTTATCCACAATTTGGGGTAAATCTTCCATTTTTGCTTACAATGTCCATAATGGCTACACATAATGACATTAAAAATCCAGTCAGATAATTTTTGATATTAGCAAAACCACATAATCAGCATCTGAGATTATCATTGTCCCTGTTTTTATGTTATCCAGTTGCAACAGCATAGAAAAAAATAACTATTTCAAAAATAGAGTCTCTGTCACTTGCTAAGAATAGTGCTATAAACGTTTTGATACCACACGATCAAATAGTACTTTTTAAATGAATAATGTATTAATTTAATAAATAAATTATGATTGGCATTCCCAAGTTGTTACATAAACGTAATTTACAATGTTTATGCTTAACTATATTGTGTCGCTTTAAGCCTAACGATCTGATCCTATCCATTTGCAGTAAACAAAAATCGGATTTTTTTTTTCTCTTTCAAAACTCTCTTTCACACATCCCACTACAAAAGTAACGCCATTTCATGTTGGCTTGAAATGTGCATCGTCATCATTATGTATGCAAATATAACTAATTAATGTTCGCCGTAATATGCAAACAAGAACTGAGCTGCTTGGATGTGCACATACGCACTTCTATCAAGGAAGAAGAAATGAAAGAAAATAACTACTTTCATCTTCTGCGAAGGAAATTGAGCATTTTTATGCGTTGTAATTACAAAAGCAGAAATAAACAAATTTATTCCTCTAATCTTTTCACCTTAAATTGGCGTGATTCGATTTTTTCAGCGCCCCACAAAGCGGGAAGCTGAATTACACTGATCATAATATTTCCTGCATACCCTTTTAATTGCGGAATTCATTTATGCCACAGTGAGAGGTCTTTAAGAGAATGTGCTCCTCAAATGAAGCCCGGAAAAGACGAAAAAGCAAAGAAATGAGGCTGAAGCGTGAGAGGCGGTGTTGCAGTTGCAGTGCTGTAGCTACAGGGGGGCTGTGAGCGTGAGGGGTCTCATCCATCACATCTTATACATCAGCTCCCAGAAGACTGGACACAACCCCGGGTGCTCTGCTCTAGCAATGCTGGAGAGTGGATACTGTATGAGTGCGAGGAATACAGAACTTGTTTTCTTACAACAGCACTTCTCGATTTGCACCAAAGGAGCGTTTGTATATTGTGATTTTTACAGCTTTATAAAAGAGCCAAATTGAAAGCTCGTTTGCTGCAGATTTGTAGGAATCATCATCTCTGAACCTCATATCGCAAGCTCTACTACTGAATATGAATTTGGAATTAAAGAGATGCTCAAAAACAATATGTTTTTGCTGTTGCTAGTGGTTCTTAAAGGGATAGCTCACCCCAAAATTAAAATTCTTTCATCATTTATGCACCATTTACTTGTTTAAAAACTACTTATTTCTTTTGTTGAACAAAAAAAAAGATATTTTGAAAAATGCTGGAAACCTGTAACCATTGACTTCAATATTATTTGATTTTTTTCACTATAGAAGTCAGTTCTTACAACAACACTTCTTGATTTGCACCAAAGGAGCGTTTGTAGCTTATGATTAATACAGCTTTATGGAAGAGTCAAATTGAAAGCTCGTTTGCTGCAGATTTGTAGAAATCATCTCTGAACCTCATATCACAGCCTCTACTACTGAATATGAATTTGGAATAAAAGTTATGCACAAAAACTTGCTAGTGGTTCTTAAAGGGATAGTTCACCCAAAAAATGTAAATTCTGTCATCATTTATTCACCCACTTACTTGTTCAAAACCTATTTATTTCATCTGTTGAAGATATTTTGAAAAATGCTGAAAGCCTGTAACCACTGACTTCCATATTATTTGTTTTGTTTCACTATGGAAGTTAATGGTTACAGGTTTTATCAAAATATCTTAATTTGTGTTCAACAGAAGAAAGAACACCATAAAGGTTTGGAACTACTTGAGGGTGAGAAAATAGTGAGTACGTTTAAATTTTTGCCGTTAATTCCTGTCCCGAGGATCCACTGCTCTACACATTCTTATGTCTCCCTTATTCAATACATATTCAGATTTTTTGACAAGATCTTAGTGAACTGAACTATATGTGTCAGATAAGAGAGACATGCCAAAATGCAGACAAGTCCCCAAGACCACAGTTGAAAACCACTGATCTAAAGCAAGATTTAATGAATGGTCCATGGGGTATTTTCATTTCACAGATGACACTTTAATTAAATCTTGAAAAAAAGGGGAACAATAGCACCCCTTATAGGACTAGTTCACCCAAAAATAAAAAATATGTTATTAATTATTCACCATTCACTATTACATTATTACAATACAAATTCATGCTTGTTAACATTAGTTAATGCACTGTTAACATGAACTAACAATGAATGACTTTATTTTCATTATCTAACATTAACAAACAGGCGACACGGTGGCTTAGTGGTTAGCACTGTCGCCTCACAGCAGCTGGGTCAGTTGACATTTCTGTGTGGAGCTTGCATGTTCTCCCCGTGTTCGTGTGGGTTTCCTCTGGGTGCTCCAGTTTCCCCCACAGTCCAAAGACATGCAGTAGGTGAATTAAATAAACTAAATTGGCCGTAGTGTATATGTGTGAATGAGGGTGTATGGGTGTTTCCCAGTACTGGGTTTCAGCCGGAACGGCATCTGCTGTGTAAAACATATGCGGGATAAGTTGGCGGTTCATTCTGCTGTGGCGACCCCTAATAAATAAAGGGACTAAGTCGAAGGAAAATGAATGAATGAATGAACATTAAAAAACATGAATAAATACTAAATGTATTGTTTGTTCATGTTAATGAATACATTAACTAATACAACCTTATTGTAAAGTGTTACCAATATTTTATACATCACGTCTAAATTCACTTGACCTACATGTAGTGTGACAGACATTAGACAGTGCACATCCATGAAAGAAGTCCAGAAGCCTACAGGTGTATTCCCATTCGATTTAATCTTGAAAAATCTTTAAAAAAAATTGAAATGTGTGTGTGTGTGCACAGCAGCATACCTGGTGTCTATGAGGGGACATGTAGTGTTGCCCAGAGCCCATGGACTCTTTTGTTAATATAGCAGCACATAAGAAAGCCTTATCTCTGGGCCCCAGGCGAACCACTCTGAGGATTGTGTGCTTGTGTGTGTGTATGAGAGTGTGTGTTAGGAGGACACAGAGGCAAGAAGACCTGTCTGAGTAGAGTGGTTCAGACAGCAGGACAGTATGTCAGTGTCAGGGTAATTACTGTAATGTACTCCAATTACTTCCCTTTTAGTCTCATTCACTGTCCACCATTTAAACTGATACTCACTACACCAATAGACAATGCAAAAGCACATGATATCGACACTGCTATCTCATCCAATGCTATGACAAATCAAATCAAAAATTGTCACTACTGTATCACATATTACAACTGTGTAGTCACCACTCTCCAGTAGTGTTCTAATGCACTTTGGATGGTTGGAACGAAAAGACATTCATTAGAAATCAATAGTGAATTGCAATTCCATGAATCCTTTACACTTGTTATAACTGTACGTCAGACACATCACACTATTATGACTATTATGTCTTCTTTTCTTTTTCAGTGCTCTAAAACTCCTGTTAGCACATTTTAATCTGTTTTAATCATTTTTATTCTTTGTTATTTTTATTTCTTATACTTGTATTATATGCAGTGTTGGGCACTTTCTTTTAAAGGGGTGATTAGTTACTAGTTACTTCTCACAAATAGTAACTGAGTTAGTAACTGAGATATCTAGATATTATTTTGTTTAATTCTGTCTGAGTAATAAGCGTTTGCGGTGGAGAAAAATGAAGTTTTATTTGCTTTGACGTCATGGCTTCGTCTCCTCCTTTGGTAGCAGAGCTCACGTTATCACCTGCGTAGCCACTAATTTTGTGGCAGCATGTGACGACCTGAGGCGCTTCATTAGATTAGAATTACTCGTCATCGATGCAGAGAGACTCTTTTTTTTCCTGGGCATAAGTTGCATGACAGAGAAACATCTTTCACCTCAACGAGGGAAAAGTAGTGCTTATATTTCCAGTTTGCAAAAGCTACCTTTGAACTTGTTGGACTTGCCATCGTTCTGACTCCTGGTCGTTGGTGTGTGCCACTGACTGTGCGTGTGCTTGTGTGTGAACACCCACACTACTCTGCCTCTGATTGGCAAATGATGGAAATGTACTCTATCTAAGCGAATCATCACGTTCTCAGTTACACCACGTTCACAGACACACCAATCATCATCACTGGTTGGTTATGTGTCCCGAACACACACACATGCCAGAGAAAGAGGCCTATGGCTGAGAGAGACGCTGCTCACATGAAAACCGCTTTAGTGTTCTCAATTATAGTAATGTGCATTTTATTGTCAGTAACGGTAACGGCATTGTAACGGGGGAAACAGTAATTCATTTGATTACTCGTTACTGAAAAAAGTATCTCCATTAGTAATGCCGTTTATTTATAGCACCGTTATTCCCATCACTGATTATATGTTTATTTTATTGTTGTTAATGTAAAGCACTTTAAATTGTCATTGTGTATGAAATGTGCTATATAAATAAACTTGCCTAGTTCCAAACCTTTTTTTTTTTGTTAAACACAAAGGAATATATATTGAATATATATTGACTTCCATAGTATTTGTTTTTCTACTGTGGACGCCAATGGTTACAGGTGTATAACATTCTTCAAAATATATTCTACTGTGAGTAAATTATTACAGAATTTTCATTTTTGTAAGAACTATCCCCCCTTTAGATGCCATGATTACTCTCATGTCAAGATAGAACATTTAAAAATGTGGAACGTTCATCAATAATGTGTTGGACAAAAAAATATTTCAAGAAAGAAATTTCATGATACAAGACAGACTGTGTGGCTTTGTGTACACACACTGATAGAGATATATTCCCACTGGCTGCTTGTATATTCAGTCTGCATTCATGAAGGTCAGCACCGGGCAACCATTGACACACATTGCTAACACGTACTGTATACCCACAATTTTCTGGCCATTAATGGAAATATCATTTCTAACAAAATCATTGTAATGGATTTAAAACATGGTTAAATTAAAATACAACACCCATGCCCATCTATCAGGATAGATGACATACTTATTTAACCTTTAGATGTGAGCAAGGCTGCCCAGGACAAAAGTATAGCTTGTTCAATTGGTTGTACTGTTGTCTGCTGGATATTGATTATTCAGTCAATGGAATATTGAAAACATATTTTCCCAATCCATTTCAAGAGGGTTAGAGACTTTGGAAAATGATGAGGTATGAAAATGTATCTAACCAATGAACGTTAACTAAAAATATAACAATAAATATATTTGTATCCACACTGGCGAACAACAAAAATCTGTTTATTTGTAGTATATGAGTTTTATTTAGCATTAACCCCTTGTATGAGATGTGCTACTAGTGCATCTGACCAATGAATCTCTATTTAAAAGTTGTTTAATCTAATAAAACTAATTTATCGATCTTATAGTCAGTGTAATAGAATAAAAACAAACTATTTTCTCTTCCATTTTCAAAGGAGGGAACACAAAGATGCTGAAACTAGCACTGGATACCTGAGGTACTTCTATTTTTATACTTCAATTTGCAGCCTTGCATAACTTCCATGTATGTTTCTCAAACTTTCCCATGGTATAACCAATTGTTTCCTGTATAGTCATTATCTTTTCATTCCTCTGTAGTTACATTGTGTACTAAGACTGACGGGAAGTCACTTTCAACTGCTGTAGCCATGATACTACAGAAAAGTTGCTTGATTATTAGACTAGAATGAGAGTAAAAGACTTTTCATTTTCTGTCAGTCTTAGTACTCAATGTAGCTACAGAATACTCTAACTTTAAATAGGAAAATTCTTCTTTGAATTTTTTGAACGAGATGCTAATGGTCTTATCCGATTCAATGATTTATGCTAAGCTAAGCTAAAAGTGCTCCCACCAGGCTGAGATGGGCTGGATGGAACTGTTTAACTCTAAGGGTGTACTCTCACTAGGCACAGTTGTCCCCACTCCCTTCTCCCCCTCGTCCCACACTCACATTGCATTTTTTGCCTTCCGAACCTGAGCACGCTTACATCATCGAAGATGTGACTGTTCAGTTTAAAAGAAGAGAAGCACTCTCGCTCCGTACAATGGAGATTGCTTTAATTATATTGTTTTGTATTATTTTAAGTCGTTTGTGATGTGATGACACAGTCAAATCTTTTGCTAAACTTTTGACGCTCAAATGTTCATGAAAGTCATCGTGCTGCATGTATTAGGAGGTTTTACTGAAGGTGGCAGCTGTCGTGCAGCGGGAGTTTGTATCTTTAATAAACTATGACAGTTCGTGTTCATTGAAAAGTAAGAATGATTAATAAATTCATATAAAATAGTCCCCTAAAAGCGACGTCGGGTCTTCAGTTTCGTGCTCAGGCGCGCTTTGCACTCACACTACAAGAGTAAAAAGCCCAACCGAACCACGCTCTAGCACAACTCTTCCAACCAGGCCAGGACCGGCCAACTGGACCATGCCTGGGCCTGATTCGGAGCACTCACACTTGTCAAACGAACTGGGAAATGGGGGTCAAATGAGCCTGGGCACGGTTGGGATAGCCTAGTGTGAGTACACCCTAAAATTAGCCTATTTCTAAAATGAAGTGAGCGTTCATTTAAGACTGTAGTGTCCATTGAGCAGGATGCATTTGTATGCAACAAAGACTTGTTTTGATTTGCGTCAAAATCCTGGCTAAAGTCTATTAGCAGATGAAAGCATAAATGCAATTATGCTATAATGCCTACTAAACAAATCAAAAAAGGAGGACGATGTGGTGAACTTTGAATGATTAGTGTCCTCATTTTGCGGAGGTCTGCGGGAGCCGCTTCTGTGTGGGCCTGCTATGAGTCATAATGAATTCAATCATGGGAAAAAATAAATAAATAAATAAATATCCTGCGGTGTTACAGTCACCAGCTGGGTGACTTGGCGTAGAGTAGCACCATGGTAATCACCGGGAAAAAACTGTGATTTTTTTTCTTAACATAGGCGAAAACCTACCACAGGCTTTCTAATAAGCATGCCCTTTCGACAAGCACCACAGCAGAATACAAAAACCGTGTGACCTTTCAGTCTTTGATAATTGGCTAATAAAGACCAGTTCAGAGACATGTATGAATACCCAGCCATCTCGCCATAAAGGCATAACCATCCTGCAGAGAGCATTTATCACGCAGGCGTTTCTAACATGCCTATATGAGTTCAAGAGTGTCATCAACAAGGCATGCAACAGAACATCTCAATATATTTGCATTTATTTTTACACTCCGTGCCAGCACTAGGAGGAAAATGCATTTATAATATCACCTTTAGTATGCATCCACCCCCGTCTGATCTAAGCATTTACCCACACACACACACACACACACACACACACACACACACACACACACAC
>CAIGQV010018170.1:10834450-10879079 GCA_903798115.1 Danio jaintianensis
AATATAATATAATATAATATAATATAATATAATATAATATAATATAATATAATATAATATAATATAATATAATATTCATTCATTCATTCATTCAATTTCTTTTCGGCTTAGTCCCTTTAAATATAATAATATAAAACAAAACAAAAGAAAACAAAAGAAAACAAAAGAAAACAAAACAAAACAAAACTAAACAAAACAAAACAAAACAAAAGAAAACAAAACAAACAAAACAAAACGTGTATGCAAAGGTTGAATAACAGCATGTTATTTTTCCATTATTACTTCACTGTTTGCTGACCAAATCTCAGTGTGATATGTGGATGCAATTTGTTTTCAATGGTGGCAAAAATAGTTTCCAAACTAATGCAGTTAGTCATTGCATGTAGTTATTAGAATTTGATATACACATTTTATAAAGAAAAAGTGCAATCTCACCACCTCTGTGCTTAAGAATTGATTTTATCATGTTGCTATGCAGTTTCTAGGCTACTTTGGGTTGTTGCTATAATAATGCTGGTGGTTAGTGAGAAGTTTTGGGTGCTTGCTTACTGGCTCAAACCCATGGGGCCTACCTACAAGATATTTCGGTCCCTAAATTTGGCCCCCCTTCAAAGTTTGTTATGCAGTTCATTTGGCCTGTAAGCCAATAAAATAAAAAAATGAGAGAAACTGCACTCCGGAACACTATTCGCATTTATACTTTCACACCATTATTAATAACCACTAGCGAATCATTCCGATTTTTGCCAGAAGACTAAGTGTTTTGTTTCTGTACAACTCAACAGCTTGGCTTTCAGCTTGAAAACATTTTATTTAGACTTGTTTTGTGACCTCCTGGGTAGGCAAATGATTGAATGGTGCCACTGATTTTGCCTCACAACAGCTGTTTGCCTGAATTGCTGCAAGCCGATTGTACACGTACTAATGTCGCCAATTTAATTTAAAAGACATTTAAATGCTAATAAGATACTCACAACAATCTTGTATTGCTTCAACGACTCTGAAGTAGCCCCCTGGCAGACCCAAATATTGTCATTTCTTTCCGTTTTTACATGTAGAACACAGTTTTTCACGGTCATTCTACAACGGCAAGGCAGTAATTCACTCTATAAAGACTAGCAGGTTAATACTGTAGACTCAAAATGTTATATTTTTTCACACTGATTAATCCCTTTAAGATGCAATCTCTATAAATAACAGTCTTACAATGTAGGGAAAATGAAAGGACCTGATAGTGGGAAGGAATGTGAAGTGGGGGGCAACTTTGGCAGAGCTTAATTTATATTTAAAGACTTCCTTTATTACATCTTTAATAGCCTTTTTTGTTGGTATCCTTCAACTTTTGGCTCGCAGCACAGTTTAATTCACCTCCCAATGAGTTGACTGGCTTAGAGCTCTCAACTTCTGGCTTTCATCTCCTTTCTTTCTGCCCGGGCTTTTATTGCTCTTCAGCTTTTCCTTGGAGAATTAATGCCCCCGTATTGGACCACGAAAAAAACTCCAATACAAGTGCATAAAAGCAAGAGGTCAGAGAGATTTACTGTTTGGAATTTAATATCATGGCAAACTGAAAAACTACTGCAGATGAACATTCATCGAAGATATTAGATTGGCAAAAAATAAAGGTATTAAATCATTCTCCTATGGCATGGTATAGAAATTAGGCAATGCGTCTTTACAACATCAATCAGGTTGATGGGCTGTTTGTTTTGCTAAAATGCCCTAGTATGAAGATAACTCTCCCAGATTTCACTTTCAAGCTGGGGATAATTCTCAGCATATGCCATAACATTAAGAGGATTGGGTTTAGAAAATGGATCATGATGCTCATAGTGAAAAACAGCAATGCAGTCTGTCACTCTCTGGACACATCAGTATGGAAAGAAGAAATGCCCACATCTACTCTGCAATTTGAGCAGGTTTTCTTTTAAAGGCTACATGACATGTTCTATTGATTTCTGTGCCCTGGAAAGAATAACTATTTTTAAAAGTCCACTTTATTTTAATAATGGACACTTTCCACATCATCTGTAGCCTATAATAAAATCTTTTTTTTTTTTATATATCTATCTCATTGAGGACGACATGTTAAGATAATATGACAAGATAAATACTGCTTTATTTTAGGAATGTTTGCTTGCTGAGTAAATGAATCATGTCTTGCACTGAATAAGTGTGATGCTGCATCCATACCACAAGGTGTCAGTATGCAAAACAAATGCCATTAAAATGAAAGAACACCTTTACATTCTTTAAGTGAATATATACTACACACTGCATTATCCTATGACACACAATGACTGTAAAGATGCCATTACAAAACACTCCACTATGTATATGTTTAGTCTATGTTAGATAAATCCTAATGAACTATACTAGCCAAGGCACTGCCTGCTCCTGTTCGGGTTAATGAGTTATCAGAGCCTAATTAATTCATGGTGAATTTCTAATTTGATGTCTGTGAGTTCCCATTACAATTAGAGGAACTTTGTTTATGAAGCGTTCCTTCGACATGCCCCAAAGTCCAGCTAATATCCTTCCTCCCTTTCCATTTCTCTCATCTGGAAAAAAAGCTCATTTTCTCCACCTTCAAGGATTTAAATAATAGTTTTACTACACAAGAACCCTAGCCCTCCTATTCTGTTGACGACGAGAAATGAAATTAAAACACACAGGCCAGATGAGAAATATGCCTCATATCCCCTTGGCTCTAATTCTACAAGAACTGGGTCAAGCTCATGAGAAATTTAATTTGAACAGATGTCAATTAATACCCATTATGTCTTTACTTTGAAAAGCAGAATCCTTCTCACAATCTCCTAAAGCCTAGCACTCCGCTAGAGATTTAGTTAGATCTTTAGTTAGTCTTTTGGAAATCCTTTTTTTTTGTACCTTGTGAATCAATTATTATTATCAGGGCCAAGACACTGAGGCAGTGAAAAACACAGGAACACACACACAGCTATGCACAAATAGCTTACTGGAGCACTTAAAGCAAATGTAAATAAGAAAAACAGAACTTACTTTAAAGTAAACTGCTCCACAGTAGAATTCGGAACCAAGAGCAGATAGATGTTGAGCGTCTCCCCTGGCTTTAATGGCTTTTCTGGCATCCTCAGAAAGAGGTTCTTGTCAAGCTGTTTGTCTACCACTAGTTGTTCCTGACTGGGTTGGTATAAACTGATGCTCCCAATGCGAAGAAGTGGTTGTTGGGATAAGCTCTCCCCTCTGGACGCCCCTCCTCGACGTGGGTAGCTCTCCCCACACTCATCGTTGCTATCTGGATCATGGAGGGTGTAGTAAAGCTCCACTTGAAGGGTCTCCCCAGTCAGCTCAAGGCCATCTGTACCTGAGGACTTTCTACGACCCAATGGTGCAACATTAACATTAAACCATGTGGGAGGGAGGTCCAGTTGGGCCAAGCACTGTGCCAGATTCCCCTGAAGCCTGCAGGAAGTTTTGATCTCCCGAACATCTCTGAAAGCATGAAGCCTCACACAGGGAAGCTTGTCCTGAATCTTGAAGTCATCCCAGTCCCTTCCTGCGATGTAGAACAGTACCTGAACCAGTGGGTTACTAGCAAAAACTCTAGACTGTACAATAAAGGCCCGGACCTTCCAGTTGACCGTCAGCCTTCCTGGAATGTCCAAAGGACTTGACGGCTGCAGTAGATCCTTGGACAAAGTCTGATCTTGGGTGAAAGGCCCAAGTGAGATGTTGACTGCAGGCAGCTCCTTGGTCTGGAAGACCACAAAGCTTTCTGAGCGCTGAAGAGGGTGTCCACGCTGGCTGCCATATGATGGAGCTCGGTTTTCCTGAAGAAAGAAGGCCAGCTGTGTGTTGGAGAGCTTAAAGGTGGCAGGGAGATAAACTTCTGGTGGGCTGGAGGTGGCACTGGGAACAGGGACACTGAAGAGGGCATCGGAACTGGTAGGGGAAACTTTACCAGCAACTACAAAAACACAGAAACAAGAGGAGATACAGTCAGTTAAATGTGGTGATCATAGTAAATGTAATCCAAGGTTTATAACAGCTAAAAGATAGGTTAGACTCAGTAAAAAACACTGGAATAACAGCATCTTGTTCAAAACTGAACTCTTAAGTGGCCAGTTAACTTTATACACCTTTATAAAGGGGTATAAAGTTAAAATGACCCTTACATTGAATGACCCTTAAATTATAGCACTGTAAGTGGCTTTTAATGTAAAACAAATACAAGACTAGTAGTGCTGTGCTGGTTAAATTCACTGTGATTAATTTATGTGATCATGTGCTAAAAAGCTTATTCACTGCATAGAAATTAATTGAAGAACTTTCCCGAATATGTTGAAAGCAGGGAAATATTTACTCTTTTTGTAAGAAATTGATTTTCAAATGAAGACTTGTTCTCCCTTTCATGCCTCAAGAGTTCGGTTGAAAATATATGCTGATTAATAGCATGAAAGAATGAGAGGTTTCAACTGAACTATTTCATATGAGACCAAATGTACAAATTCAAATAATGAGCAATACATTCATACACTGAATACACTGGCTTAAATGAGAAGATGGAGCTGATCATCTTTTTAAAAATTCTCACTGTTTGGAGTGAGAAGTAGTATTGACAGGCATGCAACGCTTTGTCCGATAACATAATGCACACAGACGTCATCATTGATCTCTATCTCTTGTGCTCCTGAGATTAACTACCTAAGACTAGATATCCAATCGATTGTTCAAACTTCAATATGCAGATAATCTGCCTGTACTGGAAAGAAGAAAAGATACTTTCAGGCTACCCATAATATTAAGACTAAAACAAAAAAAGTAGCAGTATAAATCTTTCAAGCTATGTAAAAACACTTCTATGGCAAAGTTAGTGTATAAAAGAAACAACCTTGTGTTATTTGAGGACTCCATCTATCCACTAGCACTCTATTAAAATATGGAGCATGCCTTCAAAAATCTGAGAAACAATAAAACATACTTATCATAATGACTAGTCGGAGGGAACAGACAATCCATGGCAAATCCCCTTGAACAACAAAATGTCCCATATTCCACCAATGCTTTGCATTTAAACTGGGTACTTCACAACCTGAATCACTTCACATGTACACAAAAAAGAGTATCCATGCAGCTGAAGCCAAACTGTAGAAAAAAAATTGAGATCAAGCTCAGTTCAAGCTTTTGAAAATCTGTTCAAAGTCTCCAAACTTGAAAGCACATTAGCAGTATCCTCTCTGTAGTAATCCAACTGCATCCAGAACCTGTTCAAAGATCTGAGAAAGACTGATCATTCGTGCCTGTTGAGAGGCTCCGTAGGCACCTCCTGCCCTGCAGCATGATCGGAGTGAGTCCACAGTAACATTCGCTCGCTCCATCTATTCTCTGCAGTTCCTGTTTGAGTGTGACTCCTCCTAGCAGATCCCGTTCTCCTCTTACAGCCCGAGACAAAGCCTAGACACCGCCCTGTCTCACTACACCTCACCCCGAACTGTAATAAACTCTTTAGCTCTCATTCACAGCCAGAGCAAAGGCACTCCTCCCAGGACACCAGCGTGGCAGACTACAAACTACCCTGTTACATTCATCTGCTCCCGCTGGACGTGTTGAGGCAGACTCTGAATGTGTCTGTGTGAGGGAGAGTGTATTTGTTAGGGGGGCTGGGTTTGGGGGAGGGATGCATAGTTTGAGCGCCTTCAGGCAAAGAGTGGGGGATTAGTGGGAAGATCACCGGCGAATTAGCTATACTCTTTTCCTCAACCAGCAGCCCCTGGTAGATACATTTGAATAAAGTGTGTGTGTGTGTGGTGGGGGTGGGGGGTCCTCTGCCCTTGCAATCGCCCAGAGAGTTCTTAAGTAGGGATTTAACTATGAAATTTGGAATGATGTGCCAAGCTATCCTACAAAAGAACAAAGGAAACGTCTACACCAGGGGTTCTCAAAGTCTCAACTCAGTACCAAATCTGAATTTTCAACAATATTATAACATAACTTGAGTTTAATCAATATGCACACACATAAATCAACCATTAAAAATATGAACAAAACACAACCAGAGGTAGGTCAAAAGTAATGTGGTGGAATATACAGAGCAGTCCAATCTGAGAAATAACACTTTATGTATTCAGAAGCTAAATAAACTTTTGTTTCATAGTGGCATTTGACATTTACACTCTTCACAACTCCAACCATCTTTGAAAACTAAAATTGTTATCGGGAAAGTGACATCCTCACCCATTCAAATGCTCCCTGCAGTGAAGAGTGTTGCCTGATTACAGCAAATGTCATACACTGACTGGATGTCATTACAACAGCGGCATGCAGGAAACCTGTCACCTTTAGTTTCATTTCACATAATCACCAAAAAAATTAAGAAGATTACATGTTTAACATGTAGTAAATTCACACTTTTAATCCCTTACACACAATTAGTGAAACGGAGGTGGCTCCGGACTGAATTCTCTCCGTGTTCGGATCCGGACTGGAGTGGAGACTTTGAGAATACCTGGTCTCCTTAAAGAGCATCAAAACATAATGTCACAACATTTCTGACCAAAGCATTCCTCAGCCGGGGTGCGACTTATCGAGTGCCACTTTCTGTGAAGCTAAATGACATCTTTGAGACTCTTCTTTCAAGGCGGCTTCTCTCCGCTTCATTACATTTCTGACGTTTATCATTGTGCTCTTTCAACAGAAAGGTTCAGATTATAAAAGCCTGAAGATTGGGTTTCACTTACGCTCAGAGGTACGAACACCTTTTGGTGTGGTTTTGGCCTATGGAAACAGATATGAAAACCTCTTAAAGGGATGAGCTAATGCCCCTGAAAGCCAATCCATTACAAACACATTAAACACCAAAGAGCTTCTTTGCCAGACACAGCCAGTCTAATATATATATATATATATATATATATATATGCTCTCAATAGCTTCATCGGATTATGTGCTTCCAGTGCCCCCAGGGATGCACAGTATGACAGATCACAGATTCTAATACATCATGTCCATCATTGCATAGGCTCTGCGCTGTATCAAAGAGAGGGCACATATGGGACTACAACATGACACCAAAAGTCCACCCCGATCCCTCCTCCCCCACTGCACTAATAGACCTCTGGGTGTAGTGGAGTGGCGGATGCTGTTGCTGAACTGAGTAACAGGATACACATCTGTTGGTCAATGACTGTGGCTCGATACAATCCTAGGGGCTATCTGCAGCTTTTGAGCTGTAGCTTTATGAAAGATAATGGAATCTTCATGTGTAATACGCCTTTGAAATATCAAAGTTTCACTGTTTAATACAACTCGCTGTTGCTGTCATTTTTCTCTGTAATCCCACACTTTTTTTTTTTTGCCACATGGGCAATGTAAGATGCTGGAAGGAAAATAAGAAATTCCCCACAAGCATGCAAATTTCCTTTGAAATAAACTGTCTGGTGGGGAAACCGCTCTAGGAAATAATCCGTACGGCTTTTTCTTAGAGAAATGTGACAACAATAAGCATTAGAAAAGATGTCCCCCACCCACGTACGCTGAAAACACATTATGAAAATGCGTGCATCCTACAATTGCAATCTTGATGTTGCCATTTGTTTCCGAGTCTGTTAATGGCTAAAAAAGGCTTCAGTGGCCTGGTATATTTTTTCCTGGTTTAAATGACTGAACAAATTGAACAGAGTGGTGTGTTAATTAATGAGCTGCACCTCAGACACATCTCTATGAGAGACACAAGAAGTGCTAGTGGCATTGTTCCATTTGAATTATTGCATTCAAGTGTACCCAAAGGAAATGTGCAGAGGAGAAATTGAATGAAGAAGAGGCAGGGAGAATACAAGATGTGACAAGTGATCAAAGATCGGGATGATGCAATTTGAAAGGTAAATCGCAATATGCGAAACAAGGAGAACGCAACATTCGGTTTGCAAAAAACTAAATTTGTATAATTCAATGACTGATAAAGACAGATCTGTTAAAGTGAGGTCCATTTCACAAATACACCAGCAACCTAATGCTGCATGATGATGACATATAAATGACTGTTGATTATTTATTTTTAAATCATAATCAATTCATTTTAATAAATACAATTTGCATTTATACACACATTTAGTTTGCAGCTGTATTCAATTCAATTTCAATTCATCTTTATTTCTATAGCCCTTTTGCAATGTAGATTGTGTCAAAGCAGCTTAACGTAGAAGTTCTAGTAAATTGAAATTAAAACTGTGTCAGTCCAGTTTTCAGAGTTAAAGTTCAGTTTAGTTCAGTTCAGTGTGGTTTAATTTTCACTGCTGAAAGTCCAAACACTGAAAAGCAAATCCATCGATGCGCAGCTCCACGAGTCCCAAACCAAGCAAGCCAGTGATGACAGTGGCGAGGAACAAACTTCACCAATTGATGAAAGTGAAGCAAAAAACATAGAGAGAAACCAGGCTCAGTTGGGCATGACCATTTCTCCTCTGGTCAAACTTCTCGTGCAGAGCTGCAGTCTAGGCGCCGGAGGCTGGAGAACACTTGACGTCCATCGTGGAGAAGCTGCAGGTGTGAGTAGGTCACCGGCGGGTGTACAGGCTGGCCCACGGCATCAATGCGGAGACTTGTCTGTCACTGGGTCTTTCAGGAATTAGTTTCATGCTCTTCACTCCTCCATGAACGCCACAGCATCTGCTCAGGATACGGCCTGGTCCAGGGTTATGAAGACCTCTAGAAGTCCTCTATGGTTGGCATCATCTCTTCACAGGACTTGTTTTAAAAATGTTGAGAACTGATGTTCCATCCACCCTTAAACCTAATATATTGCATAAACATGCTTTTTTTTTTGGAATTCTTATCACTCCAAAAAACAGTATTTATCAAATTCTGTACACATTGTTTATGGAAAGTGAGCTTCTATCACATTATGACTTTCACATAATGACTGGCACTGACACAGAAAACTGAAGTGAAATATAAAACATAAATTTTGTATCTATATAAGTAGATCAGGCTGCTGAAAACTCATTAGATGCTTATTGTTACTGGCAGGTCTATAAAGTGACTAAGGGGGCTTTCACACTTGGTTCAATTGCCTGGACCGTACCCAAGTTCGATTGTCCCCCTTGCCACCTTCTTGGTTGGTTTGTGTTCACATTGTCTTTTTTCCTTCTGAACTCCAGTACGCTTGCGTCATTGAGCTGCTGTTTTGTGTACGGCTGTTGCTAGGTGACGGACACAAAAGCAAGAGGAAAACTGGAAAGACGTACGCACATCGCGGTCGTTCTGCTTTTACTGAATCTTTTGGTTTTGAACATACAAAAATACTCACGTCTGTCTGCCGCAAAAATATTATAAACATTCAGAACATAACGCGATGTCTGCAGAAGCTGTTTTTGGAGGAGACAAGCAGACTTTATCACTGTGTTTGCCCTGGCTCAGTCCCGCTTGTCACCAGTACGTGATACACACACACACGCACGCACACACACGCACACACACGAATGAACGTTCTGAAAACCATAGTTTGTTGTACTGTTGGCGGTTCACTTCCGTTATTTGGTACGATTGCATTCATACCAGAAGTAAACCGGACCAGAGTTCGCTCGAACCGTACCCCAGACCACCTCTTTCAGGCGGACTCGGGTACGGTTCATGGGTGCGCATGAGTTCAGAAGACACGTTCACACTAGCTAAACGTACCGTACTCTGACGTCAAACGAACCCGGGCGCGGACCAAAAGTGCTAGTGTGAAAGCACCCTTAAGTGCCTCCTATTTGCATTAATGCACACAATAGACACATATGTACTTGGTTACAAAACTAAACCAAAGCAAAAACTGTTCTGAACAGAACATTTTGATGTAACCTCATATCCCAAGTTTTATATCACATCATTCATAATCATATTTTTTCATTGTTTATTCAATTAAGTATACAGTGCTATATAGCTAAGGGTTTTTATTCCGGCGTATTTTTTTTATTATCACTTTAATGTGCCTCAGGAGTTCATCAGCATTCGTCAGCTAGGCCAAATAAAGAGTACGTTAATTTACAAAAAAACACACATTCAACAGGTATTCATAACCATAGGAACTCTGCGGAATACACCAGACCTTTTGATCTGAGTCTATCCTAATGAATCTGGCAGTCGGTGTGATTCAGAGACTAGTGAATGAACTCTGGATGAGTTAGCATGACAAACAACAGTTACAAATGAAGCGATTTGCATATGAAACAGGCGCTCTGACCGTTAGCATCACGTCAGGCTTTGTCGTATCACAAACACTGACTACCACCGCATTGCATTCACTTCATTATACCACTGTGATTTCTGTTTTCACTGAAAAGAATAAACAGGGTTTCAGATATTCCAACCCTAAATGGCTGACCATATTTTGCCATAATTTCAGTATTCAATACCAGGAGGCCTAATACATTTGCTCTTCTTTTTGCGCCACTTGTCCTTGTCTGTCCTACAAGTGCCTTTTTCTATGAGTGGATGAAAATTGACTTAATAACATAAAATGTGAGATACTGAGTGGGGAGCTGGTTGCTAATGCGCTGCCGTTGCTTTGCTGCAAAGTCATTTATGGCAGAATTAAATGAAAGGGAATGAGGAGATTTGTCATTAAGAATTTGACAGGATATAAATCAGAATATAGTGAATTCAGATGGTGAGGCGCATTGCCACACATTCATGTAATGAAATATTTAAATGGCTAATTATAGCAACTAAGCAAAATTATGATTCTATGCGCAGTTGTGAGAAGACATAAAAAAGTAGCCCCGTCTCTAGAAGCTGCGGAGAAGACAATGACAAATGTCATCATTTAAACATGACTCAAAAACGTGTAAAACACTTCTTAAATATGATATTCCATGATTTATTATTTAGCAATACAATTTGATCTGACTGCCTTGGAACTGCCTTGATTATATGAAATAAAATGTCTGACACAAACAAGCATATTCATACCTGCCGACACACACACACACAGACACAGACATTTTTGCTAACTGCATTGATTGTACTTTAGAAGACTGTTTAATGAGCATGAAAACAAAAACAATAGAGATCGGCCCATTCCACTGGGAATTCTAATGAGTGTATTGACTGAGAAGATGTCTGGGTGTGTTGATAAATGATTACGAGTGAAGCACATTGCTTTCACCTTCATAAACAATACAGTCTTGTAGCATCCAAGGTTTGCAGAATAAAGATCTGGGAGGAGTCTGAGGGGGAAAAAGCATTTCAAAAGAGTTTTTATATTGGTCTTTATGAACATTTGATTGTTATTGGTTCAAGGCGGTGGAATGCTTACTATAAGACTTCGTCGAATATTGTTAAAAAATGTATATGAAAGTGAAATGTACACAACCATCCTGCACTGAATTATTACCCACAGATTCCAACAGATATTTATGTATAATTTATATGTAAATCATTCACAAGTTGTGCATAGCCACACATCGTTCAACCGTCATTTTTGCTAGATTGATAGCTCATTTACTTACTAAGAAAAGCACACACACTCACACACCTGGACCACAAAACCGTAATTCATAAGTGTAATTTTTGAGAAAACAAGATTTAAACAATCTGAATGCTAAATAAATAAGCCAAAAGTTAATGTATGGTTTGTTATAATAGGACAATATTTGGTTGAGGTGCAGTTTTTAGAAAATCTGGAATTTTGAGGGTTCAGAAAAATAACAAAATACTGATAAATTTGCTTCTAAATTTGAACTTGAAGGTCTCAGCTTTGCATATTACTTATCAGATATTAAGTTTTAATATATTTGAAGAGGAACACTTACAAAATGTTGAAGATGATCTTTACTTAATATAAAAAAAAAATTGGCATCAAATAAATATCTATATATTTGACTCATACAACACATTGGTAACACTTTTTCCAATAAGGTTGTATTAGTTAATGTTAGTTAATGCATTTACTAACATGAACAAACAAAGAATAATACATTAGAGTATTTGTTCATGTTAGTTAACTTAGTTAATGAAAACACAGTTGTTCACTGTTAGTTTGTTAACTCATAACTAATGTTAACAAGCATGAATTTGGATTTTAATAAGTATTAGTATTAGGTATTAGTAAATGTTGAAATATGATTAATTAGTAATAATGCTTAGTAAATCCATTAACATCATTAACTAATGAAAACTTATTGTAAAGTGTGACCAATATACTTTCGGCTATTTCCAAAATAAATCCATGCAAAATAAGACATAAGGTTTTGTGCTCCAGAAGTCATAAATGCAAAAATGGCCAAAAAGCAAAAATAAATTATAAGTTATTTTAGCATATACAGCAAAAAAAAAAAAAAAAAAAGGTACGATTTATATTAGCAAATCATTTAAATCTTTGTTGCATTGCATTGTTGTTGGTTTGGTACATGTTTGACAACTATTCCTTTAACCCTAAATAATGCAGTTTAGTTTTATTATTTCTTAACAAACCATGTTGGAAGACATATCCCATGGTCATATTCCAGCATGACAATCCAAAGATTCATCTGGCTCAAATTGTGAAGGGTAGCTTTATTTTCAAACATTAATTGGCCACCTGTGGATCTTCTCAGGGTCAGATTGTGTTCTCCCAGTGTCAACACAAGGCATCAGCCAAAAACAAAACAAAACAAAACAAAAAAAAATTCTTGAAGGAAATAAAGTACATATTTTACTTCTACCAGTAAGAAGTTTGGTTTGTTTAAAATGAACTCTGGTGCTTCTGAAGAATTGTGAACAAGTGTAAAGGCTTCCATCCAAACATTGGTGAACCAACAGTAACAAGCAGACGGAGACCTCTGAAAAGAAGGTTCTTGGTCTGCCTCCAGATTAACTCTTGTGCAGTTTGACTGAAATTTGAATGCAACATGGAAAAACACATCTAAACTAACAAAAAACAGAAAGTGAATTTACAAGATGAGACATTAAAATGACAGAATGCTAAAGCATATTTGTTTTGTCTTGTCATATGAGCTATGGTGCTCATTACAGTTCAATACAGGCACTCCTTTATACTTTTTTTTAGCTCTTTGTGAGTTCCCAGCTGATAAAAATGCTATTACAATGAAAAGGTTAGCCTAGCACACAGCATTCTTTTGATGTTTGGTAAGTTACAACACAAAATCTATGTAATAAAAGCCTATTTTTGATTACTTGGGTCTAAAAGTAATGGTGGTGGTGTAAAGAGACCCCCCTCATGATTGTGATGCGCTTTGGGTGTATGGCCATACATGATAAAAATGTGCTATATAAATGCACATTACATTACATCACATTAAAAATGAAAGTGTGAATGCAAAGGGAACCAGGACCTTATGCAATACTTTCTGTTTGAACCATAGTGTAAACACTCTTAATCCTCATTCAGACTACACTGTAAATATAAATTTGTTAAGTTTAAGTAAAGTTAAGTAAATTCATTGCCTTAAGTCAATTAATTAATTTTAACTTTATTGTATTGAGTATTTATTACTTACTAATATATAAAAAATATTCATTACTTATAATGAGTGTCATTTACTTAGACCATTTAAGTTTCGTTGACTTAACTGGATCTGTCATCTGAGTTAGTAAAGTTTTACAAATACATTTTTACAAAAACCTCTGTAAATCTCAATATAATACAACATTGAAGTCTAAATCATGTCTCAATATGTTAATCATGTTCAAAAAATACACAATAACACTTTTTTTAACATTTATTTTCCAGAGCATGCTGGAAACTAGAAAACTTAGGTTAACTCATTCAGTTTAATACAATCAAATTGTGAGTTCATGCGACTTGTTTCTATGGAACTCATTTCATTTGATTAATTGCACTGCTCGATTTTACAGTGTACATGCTATTTATTGTCGGTTACAAAATTTAAAATGTCATGGGTACCAAATATGCCAGATGAAACGTTGCTCTGTGATCAATCAGCAATTTTCAGGATGTGAATGTTTCAGTGCACTAGAAGAATTGTGTGACTGAGACCTTGACTACTGAACAAGGAAGCTGATTGAGACGCATTCTCTGTGTTGATGTCGGGATGCATTGCATATATTGTCATGCTCTTTGACACACTATGACTACAAGAATAAACTATTGAATCTTATGTCCTGACGTCCATTTATTGTTCACAAATACACACGACATGCACCCTACGACAAGCAAATCATGCAGAAATTCAGAAAAATCTGAACTCAACTTTAGCCAATATTTTTGATTTCAATTTATAAATTCAAATTGCCCTATTATGTAACTATTTAAATATAATAAATATTGAATTCATTTTATTTTATTTTTTTGATAAAAGCTATAACAATTAGAGCAGCATGATACTGGAAAAATATGCGATATTGCCGTTGAGTACTGCGATAACGATATTTCTAATGATAAACATTTCCCTAGAAGAAAATGCAATTTTTATTAGCTCTGTTTTTAAATTATTTATTTATATAATAGACAGGTAAATGATATTTTTCAGATCTAATTAATTCTAATTCAGACACACACAAAAAAAAAAAAACAGTGTCAAGGTGCAAACATTTAGTCTTTAAAACACTGTGAATGAGTGAAAACCTCAGCAGATATTCGGACTCTAATTGGCTCTCTTTTAATTTTCTCTCTTGTCTTGACTATTTATTTTCAGCTCTGGGTTCACCTTGCAGCCAATAGCAGAACAGCAACTACTGGGGAGGTGGGGATGAAGATAGTAAGGCCCAGTCTCATTGGTTAAATTTAGATAAACAACCAATGCATAAAATAAATATAATTTAATACCACATGTATGCGATACGTACATATATTGCATATACTATTATTGCGATAACGATATATATATTGTGCAGCCATACTAATAATCACCAAATAATTTGGTAGAAGTTTCAATAAATGGGAAAATCTTTTTCAAGTGCAATGGAATACTGAGAAATAAAGGGTGCAGACTTGCTTCTATACATTGGTAAAAGGAGCAGGGTTTGAACAGACTAAAAGATTGCATGTCAATCAAGATCAATAAGATGCTTTAGAACATAAGTAGGGTCAATTTTAATTCCATGGCGACTTGAAACCATTAAATGGTATATGGCATGTCACTCTGCAGGGATTTATGCTCATATAACATGACCTGAAATGCCCGAAGCGTTGTCATCATATGGTTTCATTAAACATGACAGGTACATCGCATAGAAAAGGTATAGTGCAGAGGTCATATTCATGAAGCATTCATTAGTCGTCAACTTAAACCATGCAAATATGAAGGAGAACGAAACAGACACGTGACTCTACCAATCAGGTTTCCATCTGCTTTCTGTTCCCCCAAAGTTTACAGATCCTAAAACCCCCAACCAGGTGAACCGACTTAGGTTTTAGTACAGTATTTATGAGGAACAAGTAAAGCTAGATGTGAAAATCCTGCAACATCTCCACATGCTCTATTAGCGAGACCATCGATCGCAGCAGATTAAGACCCACCTAAGTCTATCGTACACAAACACTATTCATTTGCGTCTGCACTATTTTCATTCAAGAAATGCTAGTCTGGCCTTTCAGTCGAATGTGTTCGCTAAGCTCGCAAGGATTTGGAGATGAACCGTTTCCCTGTCCCTAAAAAGAAAAAAAGGCTTATCGACAAAAGTAAATACAATAAACCGTAAAACCTTAAGCCTTGAATACTGCTGATGAATTCGAAAAGATTGTGATCTTGGCCTGTCAGCTGCTGCAATCCACGGAGGACACACTGCTTCTTATAAGCTACGATTGCGCTTATTCAAATGTAATAGCGATTTACGGCAAATGCGAACATTAAAGTTTAATGTGGCCTTATAGGTCACGGCTAGATTAAGAGTCGTACTGAAGTAGAGATTATTACGTTCGCATTTTGTGCTGTAAAACAGACAAGACCATTTCCGTTGGACAACAGAGGTTTGTTCTGTAGCCAATCGGGAAAAAAACTTAATCAGGTCAATATCGACTTTAAATAATATATAGAAAAAAATATATAGACTGCTTTTTTTACTAGCCATATGAAAAAGAGACTTTCTCCAGAAGAAGAAAAAAAAAATGGAAATACTGTGAAAATGCCCTTGGTATGTGAAATTTTGATATTGGAATTTGGAATTTGGAAAATAATTATAATTTTATAGGAGGACTAATAAGTTTGCTTTCATCTATGGTCATTTTATTGACCTTGATTTGCAACAGAATGTATTAGTATTTTTCATGTCATAAAAGACTGAGAATTTTTCAAATGAGTATTTCAATGAGTGCTCTATAAAGGGTTAATAACAAAGGTATAGCACAACAAGGAACTGTATTGTATTATCACAATCATTTTTAATAATGCAATTTGTAATCCACTTTGAACTAGAGTCCCTGCTACATGATTAAATGTTAGTGTAATAAAGAATCTTAAGAAAAGATGCATCATTCTGAAATTTAACTATTTGTTATTTGTGTTTATTTGAGAATTATTGATTGATTTTATCAACTTAAATTCAATATTATACTTAAATATGTAGTCAAATATTAATTGATACAATTTGCAAGGCTGAAAAGAAATTAAGACGAATGTCCTTTCTTTCTTTCTTTCTTTCTTTCTTTCTTTCTTTCTTTCTTTCTTGTACCAATTCAATCCAACTCGTCTGCAAGGCAAAATAACTGCAAGCTCGTGTGACAAGTTCATTCAAATCATTACTGATTAGGCACTGGATATGAGCAATGGCGTGACATGCACGAGATGCTCAGGAAATTGATGTGACATGTCTTGTACATCAGCTGCGCCACTCAAGCTGTCATCAGACTCTTTCATGCAGAACTGTCACCAAAGTGCTTGTGTGTTTCCATGTGTTTCCACAGGCACAATTGAGAAGTTTAATCAACACGCAAGTATCATCGTCATCTAGAAGGCCTAACAGATGCACATATTTTGGCGTTACAAAGCGGTTTAGGATCATTGTGGTAATCAATGACCTTCAGGATGCACTAAACCTCACTCAATTTCTTTTTTTTTTGTTGCTTGTTCAAACTACTTCTTTAAAATGAGCTGAAATAACACAATTATTGAGATTTCGTAGGGACAACGATTGTTAAATCCACTTAAATTTGTTAAATCTGTAAAGTTAACTTAATCGATTTGTGTTGGGACAGTATGAATGAATTGTGTGGAACCTTGCAATTTTTTTTTTACAGCGCTGCTTGGGTTACTGTACACTGTAAAAAATGCTGGGTTCCACACAATCAATTTGTGTTGGGAAAACATGAAGGAATGAAGTTAACTTATTAATGTTTACAAATTTAAGTGGACTTAACATAAAACAATTAAGTGGTTGCAAAAAAACCTTAAGATTTGTGTTGTTTCACCTCATTTTTAATTAGTAGTTTAGTAGTAAACAGCAAACGTTCTTTTTTGAGTGTAAGATTACTTTCCAAACACTTTTCTGATCCTTCTAGATCTCTTCTTAAAGTTCCACTCCATAAAGTTCCATAATTTTATGCAACTATATGTAAAAAAAAACTATGAATTTTGCCTCAGTAAATTCCTAATTTGCTGCTTTTTAATAGTTGTTAAGGTAGTATTTAGGGTTAGGTACACTCAGAAAATGACATTTGCTGTTTGTTCAAGCTACTTATTTAAATTGAGCTGAAACAACCCAATTCTTAAGTTTTTTTTTTGAATGAAAGAAAGAAAGAAAGAAAGCCTTTTCAGCCTTACAAATTGTATCAATTAATATTTTAATGCAAATTTAAACATAATATTGAATGTAAGTTGATAAAATCAATCAATAACTCGAATAAACACATAACAAATTATTTGATTTCAAAATGATGCATCTTTTCTTCTTTATTACATTTACATTTAATCATGTAGCAGGCACTCTAATTCAAAGTAGATTACAAATTACATTATTAATAATGATTACAATTAATACTATATAATTCCATGTTGTGCTATAACTTTGTTAGTAACCCTTTATATGGCACTCATTGAAATACTCCTTTAAAAAATTCTCTGTTTTTATGACATAAAAATAATACTAATACATTCTGATGCAAATCAAGGACAATGAAATTACCATAGTTGAATGCAAACTTATTAGCCCTCCTGCAATTTTTTATTATTTTCCAAAAAATGTCCAATTTCATTTACATTTACAGTATTTCCAATTTTTTCTTCTTCTGGAGAAAGTTTTTTGTCATTTGGTTAGAAAAAAAAGTTTTTATTTATTTTTCTATATATTTTTTTAAGTCAATATTGACCTGATTAAGTTTTGTTTTTCACGATTGGCTACAGAACAAACCTCTGTTGTCCAAATGACTTGCCTAATTAACCTAACTTGCCTTGTTAACATAATTAACCTTAAGTCTTTAAATTGCAATTTAGGCTAAATAATAGTATCTTGCAAAAAAGTATAATATTATAATATTAGTATAATAGTATAATATTATGTACTGTCATCATAGCCAAAAAAAAGAAAAGAAATTGCTATTGTGTTCAAAATGTGTTGGCAAAAAAAATTCAGTTAAACAACACTTGGGAAATATTTGAAAAACGATATATGGTTCTCCACTCTATCAAAGGGTAAAAAAAAAATAGAACAACTATATATATATATATATATATATATATATATATATAAAATGGGCGACGCGGTGGCACAGTGGGTAGCACGTTCGCCTCACAGCAAGAAGGTCGCTGGTTCGAGCCTCGGCTGGGTTAGTTGGCATTTCTGTGTGGAGTTTGCATGTTCTCCCCGTGTTCGCGTGGGTTTCCTCCGGGTGCTCCGGTTTCCCCCACAGTCCAAAGACATGCGGTATAGGTGAATTGGGTAAGCTAAAATTGTCCGTAGTGTATGAGTGTGTATGAATGTTTGCCAGTGATGGGTTGCAACTGGAAGGGCATCCGCTGCGTAGAACATGTGCTGGATAAGTTGGCGGTTCATCCCGCTGTGGCGACCCCAGATTAATAAAGGGACTAAGCCGAAAAGACAATGAATGAATGAATGAATATATAAAATGAAATAAAACTCCCACTCAAACTCTGATGCTTTTACATCGAAAACCGTTTCATTTAAATTACCTTTTGTTGCATATGAAATTAATTACAACGCCCCCACAAGCTATACTGAACAATCACATCTGATATAATACAGTTGACCTTAACATAAAAAAAGAACGAAGAAACGCCTGTTCATGGTGTGTCCCTTTAAAATGTACAATGGATACTGTTTTTTTTTTTTTTAAACACATTAGCATCTAATGAGTTAATGAGACTGCATCCTCAATTTGTGTAACATTGTGAAACTAGGCGTGAATATTGTTATTGCTTTTTAAATGATAATGTAATTTGGTTTGCACTAAATATTCTCATAAAATGGCTCTAATGAAGCGTGGTTTACGAGGACGAGTGCAGTCCATCATGAAAGCGCTGCAGTTCATTATGAATGTTGAACAGGTGTTTACTCTTTTCTTGTTTTGTTTTGTTCTACACAGCACAATCAGATGATAGACATCAGTATTGATGGGAAATCTACACTCTGGAGCCAAAGTCATGTCAATAGATTGTTACCTGCTGACACTTTCCCCTGAGAGAATGGAGCTGTAGACGCAGCCTTGAGTTTGACAGCGGCCATCAATATCACAGCGCCGAGCCTCAGTGGATGCACATTTACACCATTATCACTGACCTCCATATTTGACAGTTTTACTTACTCAGCTAACCAAAACTCACACTTGTCCAACCTGAGTGCGTTTTGACACATTTCGACTCGCGGTTCTTTAGATTTGACACTGTTGGTGTTTGACTATTTTCCTAAAACAAGCAATAGGTGCAATTGCGCGGGTTTGCTGCTACCATTTTGTTTTCTATGTCTGGTCTCATTAAAAATAATTGGAGAAGCTACAGGTACAGAGCAAACTAGCAGATTCGAGATTAAATTATAATTTTTTTCTCAGATTTGCTGAAAAAGATTTGTTGCATGCACTGAAAAAAATGATTCACTGGATTTGCTAAATGTTTTAAGATAAGTGGTTGCAAACAATTTATAATGGGCTAAATTTAAACAAACAAATGAAACGTTCAACACAATTTGCTTGTTTAAATTCAGCCCATATAAATTGTTTGCAACCACTTACCTAAAAAAAAAAACTTTTTTTTTTTCAGAGTACATGGTTATGTATAGGATTCAACATGCAGTGAAATCCATCCTGGCCAGCTACTTAGATCGCAAATGTAAATAAATAGCATGTAAAAATCAATAATTCAAGTAACAATGATAAAAAGCATAGTAGTTTCCATCCAAATACACTGAAAAAAAATTATTCATTGGATTTATTAAATAGTTTTTTAGGTAAGTGTTTGCGATCAATTTATATGGGCTGAATTTAAACAAACAAATTAAATTTAGTAATGTTCAACTTAATTTGTTTGTTTAAATTCAGCCCATATAAATTGTTGGCAACCATTTACATTAAAAACAATTTAGTAAATTATTTTTCAGTGTATGCAAATTAGACGTATGCGCAAAACTGTAATATCACATAAAACATTTGCGAATAATATATATATATATATATATTAATGTAGAAATATTAGAGTATTATTTTGTCAAATGACAGTTGGAATAACAAATAAAAAATGGTTTGATTTGTTTCAACTGAAAATCAGGATTATTACACCAAATATAGATTTCTCAATTGGTGTTAACTTAAAATGTTGGTATTGTCTTGTTTTAAAAACAGTATCTGAAAATATATTTCAGTATCTGCATCTGTAAAAGTATCTGAAAGTATTTCTGAAAACTTCATTGAATGAATGAATGAATGAATGAATGAATGAATGACAACATCATTATTTATAATTGAGAAGCAAGAAAAAGTAAAACATGACAAAAACAAAAACTATTTTTTAACTCAAAAACATTGCTGTAAATCACAATTCATAAGAAACTACACTAAAAAAATGCAGGGTTCCACACAATTCCTTTAAGTTGTCCCAACATAATTCGATTAAGTTAACTTAATTGTTTAACAAATTTAAGTTGATTGAACGTAAAACAATTAAGTTATCTGGCTCATTATAAATAAGTAGTTTGAACAAGCAGCAAAAAAAATAAAAAAATAAATAACATTGAGTATATGAATACTGAACCACAATTAAATGAGGTTTTTACTTTTCATGTCACCAGGGACAGAGATTAAATTAGACCAAACAAAGCACCACAGCTTTATTCAAATGCAGACTGGTCTTTGCTACTTGTGTAAACGCATAGACAGGCCGAAATGCAACGGGCTGCAGTGCAAACGACTACTCTGCTGTGGCCTATTAAGGAGCAAAAGCCCAACATAGCATAAAACACCCACTTTGTAGCGGCGCTTGTGGTATGGTGATCCTGAACGTCCTGTATTCCCAAGCCTCCGCTTGATTTAAAAAACAAATTGCTGCTTCAGCTTTTTCCGCCTCTCAGCCCATTTCTCCAGTCTCTAGGTGGATTTAATATCTCCCCTGAAGGATTGTTTTGAAAGGAGGCTAACCTTGGTGCTAGCTTTGAGTGAAAGGTCCCAGGGCAGTCCATTAGCGTCTTGCGATTAGCGTTAACCCAACACAACCGAGACATCCTGCTAGCTCTTCTACAAAGTTGCCTTCACTCCAAGGAGCTTTTAAAAAAAAAAAGTTGCTCTCTATTGTTCCACTTTTGCAATCAATAAATCATACGCTCGGCTTGTGAGAGATTCTTGCATTTTTAATAGAAATGGCTTGTTTCCTTTTATCTGCCAGTTTTCGCAAGAGAGATCAAGAATTCATCGCTAACCATTGACTCTGCATTGTTTCCTTTTGTCGGGTCGATCTGAAGCATGACAATAGTGAGTTGAAAGCATTGAGCAACAGGTTGAATATGTTCTGAGCTAATAGCGTGGCCTCGTTTTTTTTACGCTCTCATGAAAGTGGAAAGATTCTCTTTGAAAAGGACTTCAGTGATATCACACGTGTGCTTGAAAGGCCCGTCTGACCTGAGCATGACTCAAGCGCTAAGATTTACGCACTGAACAGACTGTGATTCGGTTTGATGTTGGCCGATAATGAGACTTTTGACTTAATATATAAGTCAATATATAATATAAAATGTGGGTATATAAATGCGCCCTTTGCAGCTAATTTTGGGGAAACTTTGAAATATGGAGACTTGTAATTTTTTATTTTTTGTTAAATGTAGTATATTGTTTATTTTAGAGTCACAATTTATGTGGATAACAGTTGACTTGGAAAAGGAGATTCATTCAGTCATTCGTTCATTTAGTTAATATCATATACACTGTAAAAAACAAATATCTGTTAACTAACAGTTTCTGTATTTAGTAATTAATTGAATTTCATTATGGGAATTTTATCTCTGCTCTGTCAACATTTGATGTTGAACATTTTACTCTGCAGTTTAATAATATGACTTTTATTGACATTGTAGTAGTTTGAAACAAAATATTGTATAAGAAATAATACATGTCTAAAATTTTATCTGTAAAATAGCAGAAAAAGTAGTGGCAGTTTGATATCAGATTTTTGTACCGTAATTTGCAACACCAATCCAGACAATATATCACTTCAAAATATTAAAAATGTAAAGAAAAGTTATTTTTGCCATTAAAAAGCATAAATAAACAGTTAAAGAATTAAAAAATTAAAGAAAACTAATACATACCCAGCAGGCACAGGACGTCAACATGATGTCAGATTGACGTTGTACCCCAACGTTGTGGGGACGTTGCATTTTGTTTGGAAATGAAAATTGTGTTGAGGTCAGAACCCAACGTCAGGCAGACGTTAATATCCAACGTCCAACCTAAAATCGACCAAATATCAACGTCTAATGATGTTACAGCTTGACTTTACCACTATGACGTCTATCAGACATTGGATTTTGGTTGCCATACCTGACGAATAAATGTCAGTATTTGACGTCAATATGAGGTTGGTTTAAGATGTTGGCTCGACGTTGGATTTTAGATTTTTGGTCCAACACAACCTAAAATCAACCAAATATCAACGTCATTCTATTTGAATATATATTTGAATATTCTCTAACAATACTCTAATATCTCTATATTTATACATTATATAATAACTTGTTAATTATTTATTTATTACTCAGATTTCTCCTTTTTTCTGGGCCTTTTAATTGACTTACACTGATATGCATAAACACATTAACACCACTATCAAACCTGTGTGCCTGCCGTATTTTAAAGCTCAAAAGATGCCTGTGAAATAGTTAAGATCTGAAACATAATATGTTATGTTTCTTAAAATAAAATATATTGTGTTCTATGGGCAAAAAGTTGTTTTTTACCCAGACATTTGAAAAGAACATATTTTAGAGTAGTAATCACAATACTCGCAATATAATAAATCCAATGATATTTTTATCCAAGGTCATCATACCATCATAATCTTATATCGGCCCATGTCTACTGATGACATGAGTAAAAAAATAATTTAATTGTTATTCAGTATTTAAAGTTTCGCTAGAATTATGATTTACAGCAATGTGTTTGAGTTAAAAGTTGAGCATTTTGAGCATTTTGTTTGAGCATTGCTTCACATTTAAAATAAAGATGTTGTCGTTCGTTCATTCATTCATTCATTCATTCATTCATTCAATGGAATTACAAAAAAAAGGTGCCATATTTTCAGACAGGTTTATACTATTTTTAAAACGATACTACCATTTTAAGTTTAATATTTGGTGTAATAATCCAGATTTTCAATCAAAACAAATCAAATAATTTGTTATTTGTTATTCAAACTGTCATTTAAAAAAAAAGAGGTTTCACAGAACATTGAATTAATGCATGTAGTAAATTCAGTTTAGCCATAATATTACACTTGTCAATGAAATTGTTTATTATTACTCAAATTTCTCCTTTCCTTGGGCCTTTTAATTGATTTACACTGATATAATGCATTAACAGCTTAACCCCATTATCATATTTGTGTGCCTGCCTTATTTTAAAGCTCAAGAGATGCCTGTGAAATAATTAGGATCTGAAGCAATCCTAGTTTTCACAAAATGTGGTTTTCTCATAAGCATCAAATCATTTTACATATAGCATATTGAGATGACAGACACAAAATGAAAACTTAATATTAGAATACACACAAGAGCCTCAGTGTATTGTCAGGGGTTTTACCTTTTTTAACTCTCAAAATGGCAGTATCTGCTTGATATGAATCACCAAAGGCCACAGTTTCAGCACAAAATCTTCTTTAATCTTCTTCAACGATTGAACTTTTATGTAATCACTGATTTCTTTTATCTGAGCGAAACTAAACCGCAGGGAGGTGTAAATACCCCATCTTTTAAGCCTTCTCCCATTACAATCACTGTTTAAGTCCCTACAGTGCATAAGCGCAGGTCCACACAATAAAGTGATATGTCAGGTTCAATTTTAAAGCGGCCGTTCACGAGTGCCCCCTAAATCAGCTGTGTACTGGCTCAGGGTCTAAACATCTTTAAAACACTTGCTGTAGGTTAATATACTATTTTAGTTTGCATTAACCCTTTCAGACTTCGTGCCATTACAATAAATGGGTTGTTTTTCCTGGTTTTCATCTGATTTGCAATGCTGAAAATAGTATCTGACTGCAAATTTGCACATGCACACTCAAACATGCACTCTCAGACACATGCACTCAATAGAGAAAGTGACATCATTCTGAGGGGTAGAGTTAGGGGCGGGGTTAAAGATCCCGTGAAGTGCTTTGAAATGTGCATTTTTTTATCAATGTTTGACGTAATCAGATAAAAAAAACTGAAAAACGAAGATAGTGCGAGACATAGGGTAGCTCCTCCCCTTTAAAAAAAGCAGCCAATAGCATTTTGTTTTTTCAAGTGCATCAAATGAAAAGCAAATGAGAAGCATCTTGAAGGGGCAGAGCATGTCAGATACTAGAAAGCATTTGATTGGTCAAGATTTGATGAGAAACTGAAATATGAGGTGACGTGAAAGAAAATGTCGATCCATTTAGGTGGAAGTGACAAACTACAAGCTTTATATGTTTATATTTTCGGTTTTATATCTTCTAAACACAAGTTTTGTCATTGTTTTGTACCACACTAGCTTATAGATACCCTTGAAGACCAACGTACTGAAATTAACATCTAAAAAATGTTATTTTAATTTCATTGAACCGTACGTTTCTGAGAGTGCATGTCTGACAGTGTATGCACTCTGTCTGCAGCCAGATCTTTCTCAATACTGACACTAAATGGAATCAGTGTCATATGTAATTAGTTAAGAAAAGTAACTAGTTACTGTAATCAAATTACTTTACTGCTGAAAAAGTATCAAGTAAGGGGTTGCTTTTCATTCATTCATTCATTCATTTTCTTTACAGCTTAGTCCCTTTATTAATCTGGGGTTTCCACAGCGGAAAGAACCGCCAACTTATCCAGCATATGTTTTACGCAGCGGATGCCCTTCCAGCTGCGACCTATCACTGGGAAACATCCATACACACTTAGCTTACAATTTAGCTTACCCAATTCACCTATACCACATGTCTTTGGACTGTGGGGGAAACCGGAGCACCCAGAGGAAACCCACGTGAACACGGGGAGAACATGCAAACTCCACACAGAAATGCCAACTGACCCAGCCGAGGCTCGAACCAGGGACCTTCTTGCTGTGAGGCAATCCTGCTATCCACTGTGCCACCGTGACAGCGGTTGCTTTTCATTTTAGGGTAATTTAATTAATTACTTATAATGTACTTGCCTTAAATATTGTCAGTTAATTCAACAGTTCTGTATAAATCAATTCAGAGAAGCAGAGTAATTGTGTCTGTTTGTTATACAAATACATTTTGCAGAATAATTATATTTATAAACTAAAAAGGTTACGTTTATCAAGGCAATTGGAGATGTTTAAGAAAAAACAATGAATTGAGTGAATTTCTCACTCAATTCATTGTTTTTTTCTTAAACATCTCCAATGAAATTGGAGTTCATGAAAATCATGAAATTAGTTTATGAAAATATAAGGTACACTGTAAAAAGCTATTAGTTTGCTTTAATAAAAAAAAAGTTACTAAACCCGTTGCCTTAAAATTATTAAGTAAATGAATTATGTGTATAGTTATAAAAAACATAGTTAAGTCAACTTAACTGTTCCAAGATACAATGGATTTACTTGCTTGATGCTTTTAAGGCAACAGGTTTACTCACTTTCTTAAAGTAAAGAAACTAATAGCTTTTTACAGTGTACTTTATATTTTCATGAATTTATTTCACTCACTAATCTCACTCAATTCAATGTTTTTTCTTAAACATCTCCAATCACAGAAGCAAAGCAATTGTGTGTGTGTGTGTGTGTGTGTGTATATTTATTTATTAACTAAAGATGGTTAGATTTGTCTAACAATTTTACATGCTTAAGAAACAATGAAATGAGTAAGAAATTTGTCAGTATGGTGTGTATGAAGTATTGTGTCATTAATATCTCAATAATATGTTTTGTTATAATGTAAAAAAATGTTAAGTGTTTCCTTTTTTTTCAAAGTAAAATTAAATGTTCCTGGTTGGACTCAAATTTAAATAATTAAAATAGTGAAATTTTTATTGTCTGTGAATTGAAATTTATATGGAATTTAAGTAGTATTAACTTAAGTAAATCAATTACTTATTGGGCAATTAAGTTACTTTTTCAGACAAAGTAATTAGAAAAGTAATCGAAATACAATTTGAATGATGTCATAAGTAATTAATTAATTACTTTTTAAAGTAACTTAAGGGGTAATGCTTTTAAGTGTGTTCTCTTAACTGAATAGCTATACAATCCTTCAGAAAATGGGCTGTGATGTTAGATGATTTTGCGTTTCCTTAAGCTGAGGTGTTGAACGACCACCAATATAAAAATATTTTGACAAGCCAGTAAATTGTATCCATCTTTCCCTTGTCATGTAGACAGGTTGCTAGCGTCATTAGCATAAAAAACATGAGAGGTGTTTCACGAAGACTCAAACACTTCCCTGAGATTTGAAAATGTGCTATATTGGACCCAAAAGAAGCAAAATAGTTGTCGTCTATTGAAAATATAGCAAAACACTAATTTAACTCATTTCAATGGTGAAAATCTTCTTCTGTTAAAACCTAACTATGTTTAGCAGTCTGGTATGAAACCAGAATTTAATGAAAAGGTTTTGAGTAATAATCTCAAGAGGGCTGAGAAATATTCAGTTCTACACAGACAAATACATTTCTTATTAGTTTGTGTGTACATGCAGATGGGTGTCTTTGAGTACTGCACTTAAATGACGCTATCTCAAATTAAATATGAACTGTATTCATTTCATTGAGTTGTTTTTTTATCTAGATACCATGCGGGAATGATTAATTGGCAATTTAGAGCACATATGAGAAAATCTCATTTAAAAAAGTACGCTTTTAGTCACTTATCCCTTGGATGTAAAACGATGCAGAACATATACATATATGTATATATAGAAATATGCATGGATGTTTATATGCAGGGACTCACACGCCAAAACGCCAAGGAAGGAAACTAATCATACAATGTAAAAATAGCCATGATTACAATGGTAAAAAAAATCCATAAACGGGTTAACAGTAAGTTTCCTAAATATATACAGTAAATAACCGTTAATTGACCTTTCCAAAATTCCTTGCATGATACTTTTTATACAATTTTGATACTTTTTTTATACACTGCAAAAAAAAATTCACATTCCGATTAATAAAGGGACTAAGCCGAAACGAAAATGAATGAATGTATGTAGATGTCTTCAGGAGAGGAATCTCATTGAACGTGACTTTTCAGGCAGATCGGACATTGTGTGGCTGAGTTATAAGTACTTCCTCCTCCATGGCGATACACTGAACTTTGTCAGTCCGCCACGGACACGCCCTTCGGCGAAAACTCTAGATCTTCTGACTTCCTGTTGGGTTTGAGATTTTACTCCAAGATACTTTTTTTGTAGGTATTGGCATGTTTGATGTGTGTGCCAATTTTCGCACGTGTGCGTGAAATGTAGCTAGGGGGCCAATTCATCAAATGTTTGTAGGTGGCGCTGTTGAGCCATATTGCCACACCCACTTCTGAAACCCATATCAAACGATTATTTTCACCACTTCTGGTGTGTGTGCAAAGTTTCATGAGTTTTCGAGCATGTTTAGACCCTCAAAATTCCCTCGATTAGGGGCATAATAATAATAATAATAATAATAAAAAAAAATAATAATAAAAAAAAATTCCAATAGGGCCTACGCACCATAGGTGCTCGGTCCCTAATAATAATGCACACCACATCTTGATAGATTTTTATTTTATTTATTTTTTAACTAATTTTGGTGGTAATTTTGCCCCAAGTCTCAGTCAGTAGAACTGTTTACATGCAAGGCTATGGGTGTCCTGCATGAGTCATCAAACTTGTTTGATGTCTCATCTCAGTCACACTCATTGCCAAACATGTTTCATAGCCAGCAAGCTTTGAGTGCCAGTTCAAGATTGCTGATTAGAGTTGTGACCTCATTACGAGTCACAACCGAAATGTGATTGTGTGACTGGCCAAATATGCTGAAGAAAATCAGAGTAAATAAACACGCACTATTCTACTGCAAGATGGAAAGAGCAAAAGTGTCCGTATGCTCGTTAATGAAAGTAATGCCATTGTGATTTTAATAAGTAATACAGCTGCTGAGAAATAGTTACAAATGAAGCATAATTATAATTCCACTATCAATTAAAACATACTGTCAAGAGAAGTATGAAAATAAATAAATAAAAATACCAAAGAATTCATGGAAAATACTAGAAAATGTCTCTCTCTCTCTCACACACACACACACGCACACGCACACGCACACGCACATATAATCTTTTCCTTATAAAGATAAAACATTGGTATTATTTTTTAATAGGAAGAAATGTGATCAATAGTTTACAAAATAAAACAAAAAAAATTATTTTATTTTATCTCAAACAGCTATAATTTGTAAATCCAGATCAACTTTGTCACCATAATTTACACTGGAATAAAACATATGAATTAAAAATTCAATGTTAGTTTTTCATATTAAACATGAATACTTATGTTATTACATAATTACTGCATTTTTATTGTATTTTTATTACACTGTATGAGGATCAATTCTCACTTTTAACCAGTTGCTTATTAGCTTGTATATTGGTTGCTCTTTTTTTTTATTTATTTTTTTTTTATTGCAGTTTCCAAATTTACATACAGATGTATAGTACAAAGGGTTTTCCACAATAGGTACACAAAACAACAAAACATCGGAATCCAGAAATTGTAGAAATAAATGAAATGATAAAATACAAAAAAATTCCATAAATAAATACATATTGAAGTTACATCAATGATTCAAGGACATTATAAGCAAAAACAAAACAATACACTCATAATTGTTTTGTATATCGTCAAAAAGAAAACTGAGTTGTTGCTTTTCAGTTATAATTAAATTATGTACTTTTTTTTTTTTTTTTTTAAACCCGTATTGTGGCACCCAGTCTACCTTTTTTCTTTTCTTTTTTTTACCTAAACTATATACATAAAAACAACTGTGAGGATAGTACTTTTAGGATCTTAAATGTTAATTTGTATTTATTTGTTTATTTTTTAAATGGGTATTGTTCTTCTCACTATCTTTCTTTGGTTGTTCATTCTTATCTTCAACTTATAAACAATAATATTTTCTAGAATAGAATCATTTTACGGCCTGTTACATGACAACATTTTCAGCCCAAAACAGGTATTTTTTATGCGTTTTGCCTGTTTGTTTTTGCCATTAAAAACTAAAACTGCAAAACTAAAACTGGACATTTTTGAAAATGCCGCTATTGCCGCATCTGTGTAAAGACCAGAAGATAAGAGTCTATAAAAAACATTGAAGTCATGCGAATGGATGGTACGTGTTTAGTAGAATGTATATTAAAGGCAAGCATGAACAAACACTCAACAATGGTGGAGTACTTTTTAGTGGTGTTGTTGCTATGTGTTTGCTAATGCTTCATCAGCAGTGTGGATTTACTTTACATTACAACCAACAGAGAAATCTTTGTCACATCATCATTTCCTTACAGGTATTGTTTACTAACAAGGTGATAGCACCAAATACTGTACTGGCATACATAATACGGCATTTTCAGCCATTTTTGTGAATGTATAAATTCGATCACTTTGAAAACGTAGTTGCGTAAACATGAACCCGTTTTAAAATGCAAAGGGAAAATCTTTTCAGTTTTTGGCTACACCACTGTTGCGTAAACATAGCTTAAGTCTGAAGAAAACTGATAATGATATTATTAAACATTGACTAAACTTTTATAGATGTTGTTATCGAGACATGAATGACAGCTAAAAATCAGAGATTCTTATTTTCAAAGTACCATTTTCAGCACAGTAGTACATTTGTTCACATTTGTATAAAAGCCGTTGGCTCTCAGGCATTCAGACTTGAATTTGGCTTGAACCATATCTGGATTCCTCTTCACTTTCCTGTCAGGCCCCTAGACAGTCTTGAAAATAAAAGCTAAAAAAATAAACCCCCAAAACGCAACGTAAAAGAGAAAAAAGTCTTTCTACCCTTCTCTACCCGGTGTCCTTTCAACCATTAAACACATGTTTGAGATCTCCCTCAAAACCTTTAAAATAAAAAGAATTCTAACAAATAATTCTGTTTTTTTTTTTTTTTTTCTCTATCAGTCAGGGCTTCTGAAACTGACAATGCACTCCCTTGTGCCCAACTGGGATGTAGGAGGCTGAGCTCCATTATGTGCTTGTGCATTCTGGTCGTAGCCGAGGAGAGAAGCACTTTGACGAGGAGTCGGGCACACGGATAAACAGCACTAGCAGTTTTGTCAAAAGGATTTCTTTCCTTTGCTTGTGGAGCAGTCTATCACATCTCTGTCTCTGTCATAGTGATAAGAGGTGTGAATGGGAGATTAACGGCCCGGCTATGACAGCTTTACCTTTGCTTCTGGCCTCATAGAATAGCTAAAAAGACAGGGAAGTTAAACCCTCGCAAAAAACACTTCAACTGTCACTGCTTAAAATCCCCCCATCCTGTGACTGACTGTGAGACAGATGGGACATGAACGGCAGGGGCAGAAACCACCAAGTGTTTCATGTGAAAAATCAAGCCCTTCTTTATGCATATTCTTATTAAAAATCTGCAAATCGAGTCCTGTGATACACGATTCAACTTAAAAGTTCAAAGCTGTAGAATTGTTGCTTCAGAAAATGCTACCGTAAATGCATTATTACAGCACATTGTTTAAAAAAAAAGTGTTAGAAAGGTTATGCTGTTTTTCAGACATAATATTAGAATTGGCATTTCATTTCCTGACATGATACATGGATAAAACAACACAAAAAAATAAATTAAAATAAATAAATAAATAAATAAATAAATGACAACAACAAAAGCAGGCATAGTCACCTTTATTTGTGTAATTTTGGTGCTTTTAATTCATTTTTGTGCTTTAAATTGGTACATTTAAATCGAACTAAAAAAATCTAAAAGTTTTGTCCTTGCTCTTTTGAAAAGTTTAATATACAAAATGCATTAGATCAGTAGTTGGCTATGCTTAAACTTTTTTTTTTATAAAATAAAATAAAATACTACTAATATGTATATACACTGAAAAAATGATGCCTGCAAAACTGTTGCAAACAATTTATATGTGTTAAATTTAAACATTCATTCATTCATTAGTCCCTTTATTCATCTGGGGTCGCCACAGCAGAATGAACCGCCAACTTATCCAGCATATGTTTTACACAGCGGATGCCCTTCCAGCTGCAATCTAGGACTGGGAAACATCCATACACTCTCATTCACACAATCATACACTACGGCCAATTTAGTTTACTCAATTCACCTGTACCACATGTCTTTGGACTGTGGAGGAAACCGGAGCACCTGAAGGAACATGCAAACTTCACACAGAAATGCCAACTGGCCGAGCCGGGACTCGAACCAGCGACCTTCTTGCTGTGAGGCGACAGTGCTAACCACTGAGCCACCGTGTCACCCTTAAATTAAACAAACAAATTAAATTTAGTAATGTTCAGCAATTTGTTTGTTTAAATTCAGCCCAAATACATTGTTTACAACCATTTTACTTAAAAAAACAATTGTAAATCCAAGGAATCATCTTTGAACTTTGAACCCTCTTTTTTCAGTGTACATACAGTGCTCAGCATAAATGAGTACACCCCATTTTGAATTTTTTAAAATATTTTTATCCATTTCTCAGTGAAAATAGCTAACATATTTTGGTCATTTGAACAAAACAGACAGACAGACAGATTACAATAAAATTCTAGCCATCAAACTTTCTTTAGAAATAGAAAGATAATACAATTAATTCAAGCGAAATATTGCACACAAATTACAAATTGTCTCTCTTGATTTTTCCTCTTTTTTAAAAATTTGTATTTAATATTTTTCGCTAACGTACCATATTGGGAAAATGCTGATGGAAAAACGTGACTCTTCTTTACTTTAATCTTTTATTTGTCATCATTGTTTGTTTACTTGTTTATTTCCTCTTATTTTACACATCAGCTCAATGTCTCACAATTATGTCCATTTAAGTGTACTGTTTTGTGAGGGTGGGAATGGGGTGGAGCGTGGTAAGAAAATAATGTTTACATGTATACTGAAATGATTCTGTAAATTGTTGAAGTAAAAATATTAAATATATTAATAAAAAAAAAAGATAACATACCATATTGGGTGTACTAATTTTTGGACCGTTATCATAGGATATTTTGTTAGATTAGCTCCAGATTGGCTTTAGTAGTGACTAAACTAATGTATTTGCACAAATATGCACTGGGTAGCCTCACAGCAAGAAGGCCGTTGGTTCGAGTCTGTTGGTTCGAGTCCCGGCTGGGCCAGTTGGCATTTCTGTGTGGAATTTGCATGTTCTCCCCGTGTTCGCATGGGTTTCCTCCGGGTGCTCCGGTTTCCCCCACAAGTCCAAAGACATGCGCTATAGGTGAATTGGGTAAGCTGAATTGTCTGTAGTGTATGTGTGTGAATGAGAGTGTATGGGTGTTTCCCAGTGTTGGGTTGCAGCTGGAAGGGCATCCGCTGTGTAAAACATGCTGGATAAGTTGGTGGTTCATTCCGCTGTGGCGACCTCAGATTAATAAAGAGACTAAGCCGAAAATAAAATAAATGAATGAATCATTTGTGAGGGGTGTATTCATATATGCTGATTACTATATTTAGTGTAAAAACAACTAGTAACTTTAATAAAAACTACAAGTTGACTACTTAAAGTGTATAAACCTGTTGAGGTTTTGAATTATTTTTTTTGTCAAATACGTTTTATTTGGTCATTGAATAGACTTACAATAATCACAAATTCCAGGATTAATTTTCTGAGATGCATAAACTTGCAAAAACAAACAAGGAAAAAAAACAAAAAAACACCCCAACCCCAACCTGTAAGTATACAATACAGTGATAATCAAAACAACTTTTTGGTTACAATACATTGCTTTGGGGAAAATCTTATGAAATTGTCCAATGTTGCCTTTTAAAAGATATCTTCGTTACAAGTGCAGAGTAGATATCAACTCTTCAAGCCACAGTTTAGCAGATGGAGGATAAACATTTTTCCAGTACAATAATAACAGCTTTTTGGCTGTTATGAAACAATATGTAATGAATTTCTGTTGTGCACTGCTCAATGAATATTCAATGAATAATCAGAATGTCCTAATATAATAAGCACTGGGTCAGGATCTACGTGTAGATCAACAACAACTGAAAGCCCATCCCATCCCAGAATCCCTGTATTTTATGACAGGGTTTTAAAAAAATATATATATATATTTTTTTTTACTCTTTTTACAAGAGCTTTGATTGAAAATTGTAAAACACATGTACACAATTCATGAAAATAACGATTAATGAATCAGCCTAAAAAACTTGAACAAAAACAACAACAAAAAACCAACAAAAACAAAGGTCTTGAACTCTACATAAACCCAACATGGAAATCTGAACAAAAAAAAGATAACTGAGGTAATTATGTGGTAAACAAAGTCAAGAACCTTACATATGTAATTAACGGATACAAACTGCCTGGGAAATGCTTTTAAGAAGCTCCCGAGAACCCCAAAAATAATAACATGATTGCAGGTTAATTCAGTAGACAGGACTGCAAAAAATAAACTTGAACTCTGTCACACTCAATGTGGAATTCAGGAATTATACTTGCCAAGGCCTGCCAGTATTACAATTCTACTTCCTTCTTGCATTCAAAAATAAGGTTGGGGAAAAAATGACAATCCTTAAACTATATAAATGCACTACATTTTCAATAAACTAAAACATAAATGATAATAAAATCATAAACAAATAAACTAGATTCTTTTGTCATTCAAGTAAGCATCTCCAGCAATCTATTAAAAAAAGACAACATTTTTACTTTGCATTTTTAAAATGAATTTACATAGAGATGACAGCGCTGTCAAAACAATACCTCACATGGAACTGCAAAACAACTTAAAACTCTGTATTATGCATGCAAGGCCAGCAGCTTATAATGTCTCTCGGTAAAGAAACAATATGTGAATGTGAACATATGAAATTACAGTAGTCTGCAGTTATTGTTTTGGTTGTCAAGTACTTGTGCACACCTATACACTAAACACATAATATAAATACATATGATGTCACCAATAAAAAAAAAAAAAAAGTATTGTTCAGAAGTCGCCACAGCGCCAACTATTCCGGCATATGTTTTACGCAGCAGATGCCCTTCTAGCCGCAACCCAGTACTGAGAAATGTAGTTAACATGGAAATAATAATTCTATCTTGCTAAATGGTGCTTTTAGGAACACAAAATGCCTTTGTGATGTAAACTAACAGCCAGAACACGGTTTAAAGTGTGTTGTGTAAACCCCACTTTCATAACGCTGCATTTTTAGTAATTCTGTGCAGTAATTAAATCAACTCATTATTACTAATTAATGTCCTTAACAACAACAACACACACACACACAGCAAAATATAGGCCATGACATTGCTTTCGAACCTCACAACATCACACACAAGCTGAGCTATTCTCTGTCTTTTTTCTAAAACTGTTGCATGTAAAGGTCCTGATTGATTATTTATGCTTTAATCCGAAGAATATTCATGTAATTTGCCGTACAGAGAGAGAAATGCCCTTTTTATGTCTAGTATTATGATGCCTTTTTTAAGTGGACCACACCAAATAGGGTTAAACAGGGCCTAAAATGTTTCCAACTTGTCCATTTTCAACTACCTTGCATAAAATGTTGAAAACACATTCAACTAGATTTATATTGTACATCCTCATGTTCAAAAATACACTAAAAATGGTCTACTATGCTCAGTGACCTAATTATTAAAGGGTCATGAAATCCCCGTCTCAGCAAGGTGTTTTCACACTTCTAGTTTGAAAAAAGTCAGGAAAGTGGGTGTGTCCAGCTTTGATTAGGTGGGAGTGTCGAGTGTCGAAAGAGGGAAGGGTTTGCATAAAAAGGGGAGTTTCATTACGTGCACAAAACAGCTGATTTGCACACCGGCAACACAAACAGGGCAGATGGACAGTGATTCGGAGAGCAGCATTTACAGCGGATTTGAGAATGTTATCTAACTTTGCCATCTGAATATTGTAGTGATATTACTATAAATTTAGTAACTTCATTCATTTTGACTAAGGTATGTCTTCAAAAACTGAAAGAGTACTGTTGACGATACTAACTTTGCCATCTGAATAAACAAAGAACATCAATCACACACTTACCAAATTCATAGAGACATGAAAATCAACACGAACTGGAACTATTTCACCATTTTCCTTATAAAACAAATTTAGCGGACCACTGTAAGCTAACTGCTTGCACCCACACGTGAGCTGTGCTCACATCGCGGGGAAATGAAAACAACACTTTTGTTTGGCACACTGAAAAATGGAAAATCGCTGTCCCATGTCTGAACATTTCTTCTTCTCTCGGGTTGAATTGCGGTTGCCAACACAATTTGAAAGGTGAATCTCTGAACACTGAAACAGCTACAAAGCGACGAAGCTATCTCATGCATATTAATGAAGTTGTATCTTGGTTAAAACCAACTTACCAAGTGATTAACGTTAAAACCAACTCATTCTCATGAAATAATGCACAGACATGCTGAAAACTCAATGATGTCACTGTGTACTGGCCGGTACTGATGGACAATTACCACGCTGGAATCTTCGTGATGTTGCTTAAAAATTTCGTTTTAAACCGGAAGAACGAATTTGCACAAAAAAATGCAAAAACAACAAATTTTCACTCTTTAGTGGAATATATGTGTCCTAATAGTGTTTTTAGAAATGTAGCACATATATATGTCTGTCAACGTCTCAAAAAATGTGTTTTAGGGTTTCGTGACCCTTTAAATATTACACAGGCTCATTGGATATATGTGCTTCAGCCTACATTTTTCTGAAACCGCAAAAACATACTTAAACATACATTTGACTGCAGGTTCCAGGTAAAACGAATGCTACAGGGCAGTATGACGACAAAAACGTTTGTTCCTTGTCACACTAATGATAGTTACATTGACATGCTATCGAAGAGTAAAGGATCTTTTTTAGCACTTCTTTGCACAACACCAAATAAATACCACAAAACAACTTAACGAAGTACATAATTTTGAATGGAATATGTTTACCTCACCTATCTCTATATGGACAACTTTTCTGGTGTGGTTAGTTTGTAACTCCAACTTTGTATGGTGTTGTACTGTGTGTGATGCAGACCACTTGGGTTTGAGTCATGGTTTTAGAAAAGAGATAAAAGCAAAAACATACTTTTTTTTTCTTTAAAAAAGATTTTTTAGTAAAATCTAGGTTAAACTGTGTGGCCGCAGTGCACTTTTCTCTTACGTTTGCTTTTGAAAACACTATTGTTTGGGTTTGGGGAAGGTTTTAAGCTGGTCTAAGTAATCTGTACGGCAAGAATGACGTGTATCTGAAATCTTCCCTTAAACAACGCATTTAATATTCACAGAAACGTAGTAAGCACCCTCTAGTGGATTTGTCTTCTGACATTTATATTACACTAAACTGAACTAAACTGAACTTCAACTCTGAAAACTGGACTGACACAGTTTCAATTTACCAGAACTTCTATGTTATGCTGCTTTGACACAATCTACATTGTAAAAGCACTACAGAAATAATGATGAATTGAATTGAAGTTAACTTTACCAACTGAAAAGTTTCTAAAATAAAAAATAAATAAATAAACAAAGTGTTTAGCATTTGCTGTAGCTTTGCAGCATTCAGAGCAGAAACAAAAGTTTTTACTTAAAGTGGAATGGGGCCGAAAGTCTTGGGTGTAGATTGAAACCAGTGGCCTTTGTGGTAATGATTGTCATTTGTGTTACACCAATGTTGAGTACAACAGAGGAGACCTGGAAGGGGAAAATGAGGAGTGTCAATTTTTTTGTTTATGTCTTTGCCATCCATAGAGGGCTGTGGCTTAACTTTTATTTTGTAGTTTTATTGATCATAAAACGTTACATTAAACATTCGTGGGTTTCTCCTCCTTTCCTCAATATTCAACTTTGTTCCATTGATACTGAAGCTCAAGATAAAACAAAGGAACACTGTGAGAGCCCTCGCTATTGGGGGAAATCATTGGTGCCGCTGAGCAGGAGTAGAGTCTGCCACTGTGGACACTTGAGGCTAGTGCTGGAAGAGTTTGTCGGGGGGGATTAATAGACTCTATGTCTTCTGCCACAGCATGGAGGGGCCAGAGGCTGAGTCTTGCTGCCTTCCACCATAATGGGAGGAACATGAAAAGTGAAGACTCAAAAGCCAAAGGAGTTGGCCTTCAGGAGAATGGGGAATATAAGACCATTCAAACAGGGGAATCCAGTCCAGCTGCCAGCAATCCCAAGTGAGGATTTCGCAGCCAGTTGAGGACCAATTTGCAGTTTGTTTGGAAAACTGGACCAATAATATTCACTTTTTTTCTTCTCTCCCTCATCCATCCATCTGCTTTATCTTATCTTGAGTCTCTTGGGCATTCAAGACCATGGTCCCCTGTTATAATATCCCCGGCCAGCAAAGGGCTCTATACCATGTTTGTCATTAAAGATTAAGTGTTGGTATTTGCATCCTTGAGCCTTTCTTAACTAAACTCAACTTTGTTATATTGGTGGGGTAGTAAGAGATGGAGGAGGAACATACTGCAGGAGAGTCACGGCCAATGGGGACATTTGCAATGCCAAAAAAGCAAAGAGTAGAGTCGGTTACTGTGGACAGTGAGGGTTGGTGTTTTGTTCTTTGTTTATCATGAAGGTTTACAGTAAAGGATTAGTTCACCCAAAAATGAAAATTCTGTTATTAATTACCCACACTCACGTAACTCCAATCCCCTGAGACCTTCGTTCCTCTTCAAAACACAAATCAAGATATTTTAGATGAAATTCGAGAGCAACAGTCCCGAGACATTCAAATCATAGAAACTTAATGATTTATAATGATAAATAATCTGATGCAGTAGACAATTGGCGAACAAAACAAAAACGTTTGTTCCTTTTCACACTAATGATATTTACAGGGATATACTATTGGAGAATAAAGGATAATTTTTATCCTTATTTAATGCTGTGCATTTCTTTGCACAGCATCAAATAAGTACCAAAAAACAACTTAACAATAATTAGTAATCGAATACGTTTACCGCACCTATCCCTACATGGACAACACTCCCTCATCCATCCATCTGCTTGGGTATCCTTGATGATGGTCCCATCATAGTAGACCAATATTTAAAATATCCCCGGCCAGCAAAGGGGACTATACCATGTTTATCACTAAACAATTGGCGAACGAAATAGTTTTTTACAAAATTTTTTTTTTTTGGAGCTTCGTAAGTCACATGGAATGTTTTGGTTCCTTTTCTGGACTTCGAACATCTCAGAACTATTGCTGTCTATTGAGGGTCAGAGAGCCCCTGGATTTCATCTAAAACATCTTAATTTATGTTCCAAAGATGAACAAACTTCTCAGGGAATTGGAACAACATGAGGGTGAGTAATTAATAGCAGAATTTTCATTTTTGGGTGAATTAACCCTTTAAGCATTCAAAGGTTACAGTTAGATTGAATGATACAAATGATACGTATTCAATACTGTACAAAAAAAAGTATTAATTAAAAACAGAGCCAAAACGCATCTTAATATCAGGTGTAAACCAGTCTATAGGTATCTAAATTTTTTTATTTTTTTACAGAATTTCTAAACCAATTTTCTTAAAAGTTACTGCCCACTAAAGAGTATTACCTGCCAAAAGCCAGTTTCATAAGCATTTAGAGTCAGGTGGGTGTTAATTTTTACACTCTGACATGAAATGACAATTTTGTCACATCTGAAAAATGTGCAAAAAACAAAACGTCCACATGCAAGCAAGCGCATCTTTACGTCGGTGGTTCTGCTGTCCTACAAAGGCAAATTCAGTAACTAGGCCAACATTAAAAACTGAGGAGTAAAAGTATGAACTTGATTTTAGACCACGACAAAAAGTAGTTACCGAATTCTCCCTCAGAGCATAAGACTTAACCTGTTAATTCAAAGGCTTACAGGTTAAATTCCAAGAATGCCTGACTCATCATCTGGAGATTAACTAGGATCCCATTGTGTTCTCCAACAAGTCTTTTAACCTGAAGTAACTCCCAAGGGAATGTCCCTACAATTATTACAGTGTAATTCGCTCGGATGTAAAGCATCTGCTAAGTTCCAAGCATCGTCCTCTTCGCACGATCTTAAAAGCTTTTGCTGTCAACTCAGAAAATGTTCTCACACTCCGGGTATACATATTAAGCTACGTTCTTGTAGCAGTGGTGCTGAGCAAGCTGCAAGCTGGGTCCATCTGTTTTTGTCTGCTGTATTTAGTACCCTTATGCGTGAACATCTGTGTCGAGGTCCTGGCATCTCCACCCTCATGTACGGGCTTGGAACAAAAGACTGCCTGCTTGCTGTAATCATGCTAAAGCTCTTCTGATGTTGTCCCGCGATACGGGGAAGCCACTTCAATTATGCATGAGGACGGCATCAAAAAGGCTCGGGGAAAGTTTTGTCTTTTTTTAAAGTGAGGGACATGGTGAGGCCTGCCACTTCAGAAGACCGTTTGAAGGGCTACTCAAACAGATTCACAGTCATTTCTTTGCAATCTCTCTGCAATTTGGTGTTTAATTTAATGAGTGGAATGAAGCATAAGCTTTAAAGTCCCTGTGGAATCGAAATAATTTTTTTTTTGTTTTTTTTTAAGTTAGCACCAGTATGCTAATCTTAAGGACATCTATAAGCTAGTGTGCTACAAAACAGGGTTATACAAGTTTTGCATTATTAAATTAGTTTTTATTTCGATACTATTTTTTAAATTAGCTGTATTTCGTTTTAGTTCTTTTTCAGAAACGGTTTTGTTAGTTTTACTTTAGTTTTTATTTTGTAAAAAAAAAAAAAAAAAGGTTTCGTTTTAGCAGTTTAGCAGAGTTCACAGAACACATCCAGTGTAGACCAGAGCAAAGTTTTAGGTTTGATTAACTTACATTAACTTTTGTGCAAATCTGTTAGGAATATAAATAAAATAATTGCAAACACTGAACCCAAAACCATACAAATGAAATGAATAAAAGGAAAAGAGAATCTTCTTCATATTAAAGATCCAACTGAATATGTACCTTAACATGCGTAGTAAATTTTTTTATTTGCAAATGAAGAAACTTTAGAACAAGTTTAATGATAAAAGAGATGTTTTTGTATATAATCATGCACTCGACTGATTTATTTGGCTGTAAAAGCATATCTACAGGGTTTTTTCTGAACAGCTGTCAGATTGTCCACCACAGAATGAGTACTTATTAATTCTAAAAATGATTATTTATTTTTGATAATTAGAATTTTATTTCAGTTCCTTTTTCATTTATTGTGATTTTATTTTATTTTAGTTAACGAAAATGTTTTTTGACCATTAGTTTTAGTCTTAAATAGTTTTTGTTTACTAAAATAACCTTGCTGCAAAACAGTGATAAAATCCACATTAAGACAATATAAACATCACTTCCACCTAAAGGGAAGAACAACTTTTTTTTTTTTTTACTTCACCTCATACTACATTTGTGTGTGTTGAGCATCAATTAAGACAACTTAGCCAATGTTAGCTTTAATTGTGGGGGAAACAGAATAATTTTAACTTTTGTCAGCTAATTTCATCTTCCGGGTTTAAAATCATTTTTGGGGCAGAATCAAAAACGGTGACGTAGCGCTCGTCTGCCTGTCCAGAGATGACGTGTCGGTTTCTCATTATTATTAATAGCTGAGTTTTCTTATCCTATGAGGAGACCCTGCTTCTTAATTATTCATGATAGCACGTGCTTTCCGAAGACAGACCTGCCAAGCTGTGAGACCGCGACCATGCACAGCACGCAGTAGTTGAACGTTCATGGAGGGTCGTATGTGTTTGTTTCCATGATCCACGAGGTTTGTTGCATGGCTTCCCCCATGATGCTGTCAGGGCCGATACAGCAAAGCCGTTTGTGTGTAGCAAGCATTTTGTTGGGAGAGCTGTACGAGAATTGGAGAATGGTGGACTTTGTCTTTTATCGGTTGAGTTTGTTACCATTCATACACCGCCTATCCGTGCTGCTGTGTTCGTCTATGTTTAAAATCCTCCGAATTACTGGCAGGGTTAATGGTTGAAATAGATAGGGCAAGAGACCTGCTGCACTTCTGTCCACTTTGTCTGCATTCAGACACGGGGATTCAGGAGGAGAGAAGTCCTCCTCATTTATAGTGTTTATATAAACATGATTATCTTTATAATGATATAACAAATTGTGGTTACGTGTATACATTATATGAAATTACGAATAGCCTATCATATATGTAGCAGGGCATTAAATTACTTGCTGTTTATTTCTTTACATTTTAACTTTGTAAACTATAAAATCATAGGTTTCCTCACGTTTTGTGTCTGATTTTTTTATCTGATTTTGTGAGCCAACTGACAGTTGTTCGCTCCCCTCTTTTCCTCCTGCTCTGCCGGCCATGCCGACTCCTCCCTCTACTCACGGCACTCCACGCACATCATGAAGCATTTTTTTGAAAAAATTCTGAGGTAGACTTGAACTGAAAGAGGGGGGGTTCATGACCCTTTAAATTCAATTAAAATCCAATCATGTTTGTGTATGGTTGAAGTGGTCAAATTTCGCTGCATGTAACAGTGTATGTGACAAATAAAGGCTTTCATCATCATCATCATCATCAAATCACATTTTTTTTGACCAATCAAATGCTCTTTAGTATCTGACATGTCTCACCCCCTTCCAAGACGCTATTACTATATGAGCCTGAGCTCAAGCACTCTCACTGGCAGAGATGTGATAAAAACAAAACGCTCTTGACTGTTTTGTTTTTGTTTTTATTTTGTTTTTTTTAGGGGGAGGAGATACTCTATGCCCTACCCTGTCTTGATGTTTCAGGTCAAATTACATCACACATCTAAAAAAAAATGCACATTTCAAAGCACTTTACAGGATCTTTTTAAGCATCAGGCACCCAACATAGGCATTTTATGCGCATACAAAATGATGAAATATTGGCATGAACAAAGGCTTCTGTGATTTCCATGCAGCTCCGGAACCAAAGGTTGATAGGGGTGATGCCTAGATATAAACAAATAAGTGTGAAAAGACATTTTTCTAATTTGGCTGTCAAAATGAGTATGGCGGCATAATACTTAGGATTAATCTGTCCTGTGGCCACAGTTCAGCCTTAAAGCCTTTTACAAAAGCTGTGCAAACATGAGATAAAGCAAGACTGGATATTGACAAAATCCACTCCAAAAGTTTAGATATTAGGTGACCTCTGTCGCTACAATCCTGTTGTGTGAAAGACGCACACATAAATACAAGACACATACACACATTCACATGAACACAAAACAATGACATATGGCGTATGATATCTATACACAAGTAAGCAGCAAAACCAGAGCCGATAAAGGATGTATTATGTGCATGGTTTATATACACAAAGAATGTCAACAGTCAGAGATTATATGTTTACAGGACGACATTTGAATTTAGTAGAGCAATATTAGGTTGAACATTTTAATAAATAGTGAGATTTGTTCTTTATTACTTTTAAAATCAAGCTTATTTACCACACAGGTTTGATTAAAAACAGTTTGTCAGTATTGATCTATAAATACAATACTCCATTTCATTTTGAATGAAAAAAATTATAACATTGTCACAACCCATAATTAGTGAATGTAATGTAATGTAATGTGTATAGCGCATTTATCATGTATGGTCATACATCCAAAGCTCTACACAATCATGAAGGGGGGTCTCTCCACACCACCACCAGAGTACAGCATCTACTTGGATGATGCGACTGCAGCCACAGGACATTGGCGCCAGTGCGCTCACACCAGCTATTGGTGGAGTGGAGAGACAGAGATACAGCCAGTTCAGTGGATGGGGATGATTGGGAGGCCATGATGGGTAAGAGCCAATGGAGGGAATTTGGCCAGAACACCGGGACTACACCGCTACTCTTTACAAGAAGTGCCATGGGATTTTTAATGACCACAGAGAGTCGGACCTTGGTTCAACGTCTCATCTGAATGATGTTGCTCACTAACAGTATAGCGTTCCCTTCACTATACTGGGGCATTAGGAGTCACACAGACCACAGGTTGAGCACCCTATCTAATCCAGGCCTCACTAACGCCACTTCCAACAGCAACCTAGTTTTCCCATGTGGTCTCCCATCCAGGTACTGATCAGGCTCAGCACTGTTCAGCTTCAGTGAGTAACCGGTCTTGGGCTGCAGGGTGATATGGCTGTGGCAATTGAATATGATGTGAAGGTCATTGAATATGGGGGAAAAAATCTGCTGCTATAAATTATATGAATAAACAAATAAATGTCATTTTATTATGACTTTTTAAAAATATATATTATAAATGTAGCCTTGGAAAATGTAGGGGACTTTTTTTAAAAACATTTAAAACATTTTACACCCCAAACTTGTTTTACACCCCAAATTCAAATTATGATAAACATACAGTATTAAGCTGACAAATGTCATCTTACTTGACACTTAATTATGATTCCAATATCTGCTTTTTAAAAAATATAAACAATGTTCAAATTGCAACCAAGCAAGTTAAAATACGTCTATGAGTAAATTAAGTCAAAGTTAAGTGAGTTTTTCCTTAAAACAAGCAAAATAATCTGCCAAACTCTCTACAAAATCTCAAAAATGTTGTTTAAAAAATGAAGCAACATTTTCATTCATAATGAAGGTTCAATCTTGCTTATTTGAGTATTTACTTATTTAAGTGCTGGGAATGACTTTGAGCATCACAATTATATATTTTTTCAAGCAGTATGTATATATGAACACATGATTGTTTACTTCTATTGCCTTTTGAATAAGAGCCATGATTTGATACATGACCGATTAATGTGATTAAACTCATGACTGTAGAGCTGGAGGGTTCTGTGAAATAACATCTCACATACACACACACACGCACATGCACACGCACATGCACACACACA
>CAIGQV010018170.1:10879179-10893379 GCA_903798115.1 Danio jaintianensis
GCGCACACACACACACACACACACACACACACACACAAGCACACACACAAGCACACAGCCAAGCAACCTTTAGCCCATATTGGGTGGTAATAATGAAAAGCCCTGTAGCCGGGCTGCTGAGCTGATCTTTGATATGGCTCTTTTTCCTCATTAAAGCCTCTGACAGCTGTCCACCTCCTTTGTCGTGCCTCTTTCTAAGTCAAGACCGGCCCTACAAGACAAACACACACTGACAGATTCCGCCTCACACAAACAGATCCCGTCTAATTAAGCTGCTTTGCTAACTCCCAATCCTCCCGTCTCATCCCAGGATACTTCATACAAACAGCTTAGCAGCGGAATCAGCCCTTTTAACGTAGCCACGGCACAAGCCTGGACGTACTGTCTTGGAGAGAGAACAATCAACTAGGGAAAAAAAAAAGCAACACTCAAATAATTAAGCCAGATAGATAGATAGATAGATAGATAGATAGATAGATGACCAAAAAGAGGCAGTTTCTATAAATAATTGTATAGTAGGAAAGGACCAACGTTTTGGCAGAAAATAACATTTTTGGTGTTTGGATGAAAGAAAAAAACAGCCAAAATTATGAACTGAAATCAAGGCTATACTGTGTTCAGGACACTGGCTTCACTCTCCCATAGCCATAATCACTGCATGGAGTGAATACTCTTTCACACCGGATGCTGAAAGCACTGCGCTACCACCTAAGCAACAGTGGTTTGTTAAGGCGCCAACCAAAGTAAAAACGTTAACCAATAGAAGCCTAATTCGTACAGTTTTTTTAAAACATATCAAAATTAAAGATGGATAGCATTTTATTTTATTTATTTTATGACAATAAGACAGTCAGTACAAAACATGACACTTTGATAAAACATGAAGTCTCTAGTTAGAGACATATCTCTAGTTCTGTCTTTTGATGAAATCACTGTGCATCGTTGGATTTGCTCTTCAGTGTTTTGGTTTTCAGCAGTGATATTTACATTACACTGAATTGAACTAAACTGAAGTTTATCTGTGAAAACTGGACTGAAGCAGTTTCAATTTACTAGAACGTCATCTATGTTAAGCTGCTTCGACACAATCTACATTGTAAAAGCGCTATAGAAGTGAAGATGAATTGAAGATAAAGATGAATTGAGTTATAATTGGTTTAGTAAGAAGTCTGACATGTTTGTTGTCTATCTTGACAGTAATTTATCAAAATTGTCTAACATACTGACTATGGTAACTGACAAACAAATTATGTTTTCTCAAACCGGCATTACTGTGGTTTAACAGCTGTGGTCACAACAAACTATCAATGATGAATAAAGTAACTGGAATGAGTTTGAAACAAACAACCCGAGCATGAATAAATGATAGATAAATGACAAATTTTCATTACCACTGGCATCTTTGCAGCTGAACTGCAGCTTTTTAAAAAAACAACAACAACACACTATTCATTTGAACTTGAACCAAAATACTCAAATGCTGAAAGGATTCAAATTTGTAGGTGCCAATTTTGCTGTAACGTTCCACAGATTGTGACAGACAGTTCAATCAGGGTTGACTGTTGGAACATCAGGATGACTTGCTTGCCTCAGAATAATTTTCCAGAAGTAAATCTGTCACATTAAAAATAAAGTGTCAAGGTGTCTCGTAAGGCCGTAAAATTGTTTCTGACTGCTTTAGAGTTGTCATGGTGATATCCTCAACACATTTATTTTATTTATTTGAGTGCAATAATAAATCATGTTTTATTTTTGTTAACAAAATTCATCTTTACAAGATGTTACCAGGAGAGATACAAGGTTCTGTGTAAACAGTTAATGTGCATTAACCTTTGTCTCAACATGTCTGAATTGGTTCACATAAAGTACAGAGTAAAACAATTATAAAACAACTGAAAATGTCATGCACAAAGTCAAACTCAAACAAACAAACCAATATGCAAGAAAAAAGTTATCTAGCACCATGCTAATTCATGCTAATTTGTGCTAAAAACATACTAATTCATGATATCAACATGCTAACATGTTAGGTACATTAACAACATGCTAATTCATACCAGAAACATACTATTTATTGCTTGACACATTCTAACATGACCTTTTTGCTGTAAACAAGCTAATTTATGCTAACAATATACTAACAAGCTACAGAAGAAACAGATAAGCAACATGTTAAATCATGCTAGCAACATGCTAATTTATCCAGCTCAAGCCAGCATCAAAGTTTGTCATCAAACTAGTAAAAAAAACTTAAAACTTTATCAACTTTAAGCATTGCAATGATGTACAGTTCATTAATTGCTAACAAAATTCATCTTTACAAGATGTTACCAGGAGAAATACAAGGCATTGCGTATAAACAGTTAATGTGCATTAACCTTTGTCTCAACATGTCTCAATTATTTCACATAAAATACAGAGTAAAACAATTATAAAACAACAGAAAATGTAATGTACAAATTCAAACAAACAAACAAACAAAGAATATGCAAAAAAAATGATAAATGCTAGTGTTAATGCATGGTGACAACATGCTAAGTTATTTAGCACTGTGCTAATTCATGCTAACTTGTGCTAGAAATATACTAATTCAAGATATCAACATGCTAATACATGTTAGCCACATTAACAACATGCTAATTCATGCTAGAAACATGCTAATTCTTGCTTGACACATTCTAACATTATTTTTTTAATGGAAACAAGCTCATTTATGCTAACAATATACTAGCATTCTACAATAGAAACAGATTAGCTTTATGTTAAATCATGCTAGGAACATGCTAATTCATGCAGTTTTTTTTTTGCAAGCCAACAAAGTTCGTCATCAAACATTAGTAAAAAAAAAAAAACAACAACAACAACTTTATCTACAGTAGTCAACATTTGAAGTGTTTCAAAACCTTTCATCGAAGTTGTCCATAAACTAACAAACAACACCCATTCTTGTCTTAGGACAATTTTGAAAAAAACAATAATAAAAATAATAAAAATAAAGATGTACACAATCTTCTCTATAGACTGATTTCACGCAGCCGCCATTTTAAAAGCGAAATTGAGGCTGCGGTGGGAAGAAACCTGGAAGTATCACCTGGAGTCACATAGGAATGTTGTGTATCAGCGAAGAGAAAGTGACAGAAATTTATCATTTCACCGCCTTCCGAGTGACCCGAAGGTCCGTTCTGAATGGATAGTGAAAATAAAAAGGGATATCAGACCTCATTTTCAGCTAATTTAAGGGAAATGGCACTAGCTAGCTAACGTTTTCTTACCCAAACACACATTTTAGATGACATTTATCAAACTAAAACAGTAAATGAACTGATTCTTTCACTATATTAGACTTGTCACAATACTGAAATTTATAAAAAAGACATCAATTTCCCGCTAACATTTAAGCACTGTTGAGCACGTTCTTAAACACTGCTGATTTGCCATAGTATTCACCAGTGCTCAACAGAAATGACTGTGATTGGCCGTAAAGGTCATCAGTTCACTGCACTTTACCGATGTTTACAGAGTGCAAACACAGATGAGCAATCAACTGATCTTCGCGTCTTTAAAACACTCCAGTGTCTCTGTATTTGTGTTTGCACTCGGTGAAGAGCGGTGAACTGATGACCTTCACGGCCAATCACAGCCATTTCTGTTGAGCACTGGTGAATACTATGGCAAATTAGCAGTGTTTAAGAACGTGCTCAGCGGCGGTTAAATGTTAGCGGGAAATTTACGTTTTTAAAATTTCAGTACCGGGACAACACTATTACAGACAACATGAGGGTGTGCTACAGAGGACTGCTTTGTTTTATCGCTCACCGGGTTACATAGGCTGAAGCAGGGAAGCATCCCCACGGTGTTTACCTGGTCCCATGAACTGAAGCCTAGCAGGACACTTAAGTATATTACTCTTAAAGAGATTGTGATTTTGTTTAATGCCTAATATGCTTTTAATTGTTTAAATTAAACTTACCTGAATGATATTAAAGTGATGTTTACACCACATCTGCATCTTGAAATCGCGGCAACAGCTGGAGGTTTGTAGTCAAAGGCATGTTGTTGCAATGTTTACAGTGCTGATCCTATACTTCCGGGTTTCTTCCCACCGCAGCCTCGCTTTCACTTTTTAAAATGGCGGCCGTGTGAAATAAGCATATTGTGCTTCATAACTACTTTCCTGTCTAAATTTATATGGAACAACTGGAGCTTTTTGTGTGTGACATAAGGTTAATGTGTGTTGTGTGTTTATTGAACTTTACTCGACTCTTTCCGGTCGCCATTTTCTTTTAAAGAACACAGAGCTTAATTCAATTCACTGTTCTGTAATAGGCTGCCTAGTCAAGTATTGGATTAATGAACTACATGAACCTAAACAGCTGTTGGGCAGTCATTTCTTTCAACTTGACCTGTTTTATCATAATCCGCTTGATAATGGCTAGAGCAGGAAAAGAAGGGGAAGTCGGAAAAATTCAATCAAAAGCCTGCTTAAAGCTTATATTTTCTTCTGAATAGGCTGTAATTGGAACAGCTATTTGGCCAAGTCAAGCATCACCGGATGACTTTCCTTAATCATCGGAATGAAAATAGAGATAGCAATTTGCGAAAGAAAGATGACCCAAAACAGATTCAAAACAATCTCCCAGTGCTCTGTTTTCCCCTCTGTCTGTAAACACAACCGCCTCAGCACAGCTGTACACTACTGTTTGCTATAAATCATGCACAAATCCCCTCGTGGTGATCTAGAGCTTTTGCTCGGGCCAAAAGGGGTCCTCACAGGAAACACCCCAGTGAGTCAGAGAAGCACTTCTCCACAGTCTGACCAATTATTCTTTGCCTCAGGTGAGGTCTGCTGAATATGAACCAACAACAATCAACCCAAAAAAAAAAATGGGCTTATGCAACAGAGCAACACTGGAACTAAACAATACTGTATCAACTGCAACCCAATTTTGTTAGTAAAAATGTCTAAACATGCTTTTAAAACAATAGGTATATTTACCTGAAATGGTATTATGAGCAAGATATTACTTTTTTCTTTTTTCACAGACTTACTACAATCAAAGTAGCTCCCCTGTTACATTTATCTCGTTGTAAGTATTCTGTTAACGGTGCACTCTTGCGAGCGGTATTGCTTTTAAATGGTCTTAAACAGTTCAACGAGCAGGTAAATAAAGCAAGCAAAAGCAAAGAGTTTCGAAGAGATCATCTTGTTTGTGGAGTTGCTTTCATACGCCGCAGATTCAGGATATGCGGCTGCTACTTTAAAAAGTGAAATGTGTTCAAGCTTCCGTTACTAATTCAAAAATGTCTCATCGGAATTAACAAAAACCACTTGGCCATTTTTGGTAGAGTAAAAGGGGGACAGCATTACTGTGTGTACAAAAACAATACAAAAACAAACAGTTCAAGAAACAAGAAAGTACTATTGAGTAAATCATATTTAGGCACTTTTTATTCCTTTACCGGTAACTTTGCCTTCCTTTGTTCTGCCAATAAAACAGCTCAACAAAAAAAGCAGCAGCAGAACGAGTGCAATTGTTTTGTTTATGAATGATTATGTGAGTGTTCACTCTTGCCTGTTTTGGTTAGATTAAAATGGACCCCGTTTGCTCTGTTAGTGTGGTTCATTTGAATCCTGCCATCCAATCCTTGATACACAGACCAAAACAACCCAGGCTCATTCTGAAAACTTACCATTAAATACATTTCTGGAGATCCCAAAAGGTACGCTTCTTTGCAGTTTTAGTTTTCGTGGATCCACCAGAGGCCGCTGTGTACGCTTTTTGAGATCTCAAATTTCTCTCGCTAGTGTCATACGCGCCTGCTGTTCTTGAGTAAATCCACCAGAGGCCGCTGTTGACTGACTGACTGACTGACCAATCGATTGACCCACCCTCCTCCTTCCTTAAACCCAACCAATAGTGTTTTCAAAAGCACAGATTGACTCGATTGAAGGAACGGCATCATACCGCCCCGTAGTGTTCATTTTAAAGATTAAATGCAGCCATACGTACTTCTAGCTACATAATTCGCGATCTCCAGAAATGTATATAGGGCTACGTTTTCAGAATGTTGCAAAAAAATTATGAAGATCAAAACTAATCAAAAGATGGGTCTTCCAAGAACTCTAGAGTGGTTAAACTAAATTTTGAAGAAAGGAAGGAAGGAGAAGTCAGACAGGAAGACAGACAGACAGACAGACAGACAGACACACAGACAATAACCTTCCCAGGAAATGGAGATGACTGTGTAAATGTGTATGTCCAGAGAACACTTTATTTTGTGGACTTTATTTGTGGAAAAGTGAATGTATTTAATGTTACAAAATAAAGTAACTCAGGGACTCCGCTTTGCCAAGTAAAGGCAGTGAAATGGTCTGAGCACCACATTATTCTAGAATTCAGTGGAATTATTTATTATTTTACTAACATTCCATGGTTGAATGGCCAATATTCATAGCCATTCTTTTTGTTTTCAATTGACTCATAGGAAAAATTTATCTATTGCAGAGGATTTGTATTTTATCTGACACACAAAATCACACAAAATCTACTGTATATTATGGTCCAGATTTCCTAGAAAACAACAATAACTAAATAAATAAACAAAATAGCGCAAGACTGCAATTCTGTAAAAGCACCAACGGAAGTGGAAAGTTTTGCAAATGTAAAATGTTTCTACTGACACTACACAAATTAAAGAATGAGATGCAACCACTAATTTCCATAATGACCAACACAATATACTAACAATACCAGTAATACCAGTAAACTGACTTCTGCAAAACCTTTTAAATCAAGTTTCATACATTTAAACTCATAGGTTTTTTCTGGAATGTAAACACATTGCAAATCATAGAATAGAATAGAATAGAATAGAAAAGAATAGAAAACAGAATAAAACAAAATAAAAACAATATAATTACAGAAAATAGTATAATAGTATAAAATAAAATCCTTCATTCATTCATTTTCCGTCGGCTTAGTCCCTTTATTCATCAGGGGTCGCCACAGCGGAATGAACCGCCAACTTATCCAGCATATGTTTTACACAGCGGATGCCCTTCCAGCTGCAACCCAGTACTGGGAAACATCCATACACACTCATTCACACACACACTACGACCAATTTAGTTTATCCAATTCACTTATAGCGCATGTCTTTGGACTGGGGGAAAACAGAGCACCTGGAGGAAACCCACACAAACACGGGGAGAACATGCAAACTCCACACAGAAATGCCAACTGATGCCAACTGATAAAATATAAAACAGAATAAAATAAATCATAAAATTATAAATCATAATTCATTCATTCATTCATTTTCTTTTCGGCTTAGTCCCTTTATTAATCTGGGGTCGCCACAGCGGAATGATCCGCCAACTTATCCAGCACATGTTTTACACAGCGGATGCCCTTCCAGCTGCAACCCATCTCTGGGAAATAAATCATAATTATATATAGAAATCATATACAGCTTTCCCCTCTAGCACAAGCTGTTAGTAAATCTGAATTTCCATTGTGGATGGCAAGGAGCACACCCAGGGCTGACAAGGACACTTCAAGGTATTAAATAAGCCCATATGGTTCATCTGTACATGTCCCAAAGGTGTGGGTGATGTAAAGTGGGTATCACTCATTGGTATTGGATGGCATGGAGCAACATGTCACAAGAGGCTCATTATTAGCAAAGGTAATGTCAGTCACACATCTCACACACCAAACTACCTACCAAACCCTATCACCTCCTCCAGTCCTGCAATTATACAGGCCACAGCGGCACAGGGTTACCGACATAATTCACCACCATAAACAACTACAAGAAATCACTACCATCTCATATATCGCTGCACATGACAAGCTTGGACAAGTATTCATTTCTAGGTCAGTTTATGGGTCAATGACACACTCTCTTAAGATTTCCTCAATCTTCCTGGATGAACTTTACCCCACTTGTTACATGGCTACTTGCCACAAAACATATAAATTATTCATTCATTCATTTTCTTTTCGGCTTAGTCCCTTTATTAATCTGGGGTCGCCACAGCGGGATGAACCGCCAACTTATCCAGCATATGTTTTACGCAGCGGATGCCCTTCCAGCTGCAACCCATCACTGGGAAACATTCATACACACACATACACTACGGACAACTTTTAGCTTACCCAATTCACCTATACGGCATGTCTTTGGACTTGTGGGGGAAACCGGAGCACCCGGAGGAAACCCACGCGAACACGGGGAGAACATGCAAACTCCACACAGAAATGCCAACTGACCCAGCCGAGGCTCGAACCAGCGACCTTCTTGCTGTGAGGCGAACGTGCTACCCACTGCGCCACCGCGTCGCCCATATAAATTATGTTTTCATTAATTTTTCAATAGTTCATTCATTCTTTAATGAAAAACAAAGCTGACAAAAACAATATTGGTTGAATACAACATACACTAACCTATTCATTCACAAGATGCTGCCAAACAGTAAAAAACAGCAGTGTGACAGACAAGCTGATACATATGAATGTGGATATATGTATATGGATGTGAATGTAGGCCTAATCACTGTTGGTCAAGGTGATTTGAAGTTTCCAGATGAGCCTGTATCTCAGAATAATATACCCTGGAATGTCATGATTGACATGTAATAATCCCAAATAACAACCACTGAAACTACAAACATGGCTCATTTGGATATTTCTAATCATTTTTGGCCATCAGTGAATAAGTTCACATCTATATCTATATAGATATAGATGTGATGTATAGCGAAACATATATATATACATATATATATATATATATATATATATATATATGCTTGTCTGTCTCGCTGTGGTTTTTGACTGTTTGGTGCCACCTTGTCACTGAATAATATGTACAGTTAGTGTATGCTCCATTCAGCCATTTTTTGTTTCTGCCAGCTTTGCCTTTAATTAAAGTATTATGTCTCAAAACAATGTTTTGTCTAATGTATATATACCGCTTGGATGTACTTTGACACATTTTATGTGTAACGGTACAGGTATTCATTTTTTGTGCCACAAAACATAAACATTAGACACAAAACATTGTTCTGAGACATAATAGTTTATTAATTCTGCAATTAAAGCTGAAAGAAAACAAATATGTATTTTTGAACCACATATACAGTTAAAGTCAGAATTATTAGCCCCCCTGTATATTTTTCACCAAATATCTGTTTAACGGAAAGAAGATCACAAAAACACATTTCTAAATATAATAGTTTTAATAACTAATTTTTAATAACTGATTTTTTTTTTTTTATCTTTGCCATTATGACAGTACATAATATTTTACTAGATATTTTTCAAGACACTAGTATTCAGCTTAAAGTGCATTTTAAAGCTTAATTAGGCTAGTTAGGGTAATTAGGGAAACCATTGTATAACGATGGTTTGTTCTGTAAAAAAATAATTAGCAAAAAAAATATTGCTTAAGGGGGCTAATAATATTGACCTTAAAATATATATATATATATATATATATTTTAATTACAAAAATCAAAACTGCTTTTATTCTAGCCAAAATAAAACAAATCAGACTTTCTTCAGAAGAAAAAACATTATCGGAAATACTGTGAAAAATTCCTTGCTCTAATAAACATCATTTGGGAAATATTTGAAAAATAAAAAAATAAAATCTGAGATGGGCTAATAATTTTGACTTTAACGGTATATATACCACACAAGCTCTTGTATTTTGCATTCGTTTTGTTGGAAATCTCCAGTGTGAATGTAAATGTGACAATATGATGTCTGTCCTCATACTCAGGGTGATCAGAGTGATCTGATCTGTATGCACACGAGCGCATGGCAGTAACAGAACATGCCTATCACCACCTCCACCTCGTCCTCCAGCGTGATGCCATCCGTCAGAGCCTCTGACAGCCTCGTCACTGGCTTGTCATAGCTGTTGTTTGTCAGGTCAGTGGGGCCGCCAGCGAGTCCACAGCCTTCGGGACAGCACAATACACCTGAGAGCCCATCTCACACCACAGCCTGCCTGCCTGCCTTCACTCACACATAACTGAGGCATAATGAGACAGCGCATGTGACAGATTGGAATATGTGACAAAAATAACTTCAAAATCCATAAGCATGTAAAACATTTTAAGAAATTTTTGAATTAAAAACAAACAAAAAAATTGAAATGCTGATTTATCAATTGTTTAATTTTTTGGTCAATATATCATTAATTAAGCCAGGCTCATATTTTGTGCGATTTTTAATATACATTTATGATTGTAGCTTGTCAGACAGTATGGATATGATCTCCATGTCAAACTGTAATATCTCAAATGTCATAATGTCAGACTGTGTGAAAATCAAGATGCGTCAGAAACGGATACACACAAGAAGACTCACCCGGGGCTTCATGTCATCGATCAAAATGAAACGAAAATCATTCAAGATACATCAGAATATAACTCAAGTTTAGGAATCGTTTTAACATTTTCCCCCTGCGGTAGTTTGAAGCTGTCACACAAATTGTGTCATCAGGATTGTTGCTTGTTTTGGATCTTGGTTTGACGGTTGTCGTAGTTAAAGTCACACTGTAGTCTAAAGTCTCAAATCATCTGGCACAACCAAAATTTAATCAGAAGAAGAATCTGTTCGCAATATCCATTCATTTTCATCCAAGAAAATAATAACTAAAAAAGTAATTATGAAATTGGAATTGATTTGTGTCAGTTTGCTTGCACTGTGGGTGGTGCGGTGGCGCAGTGGGTAGCGATGTCGCCTCACAGCAAGAAGGTTGCTGGTTCGAGCCTCGGCTGGGTCACTTGGCATTTCTGTGTGGAGTTTGTATGTTCTCACCGTGTTCGCGTGGGTTTCCTCTGGGTGCTCTGGTTTCCCCCACAAGTCCAAAAACATGCACTATAGGTGAATTGGGTAAACAACAGTGGCCATAATGTATGAGTGTGTGTGTGAATGCGACAGTATATGGGTGTTTCCCAGTACTGGGTTGCGGCTGGAAGAGCATTAGCTGCGTAAAACATATGCCGGAATAGTTGTCGGTTCATTCCGCTGTGGCGACCCTCTGATAAATAAGGGACTAAGCCGAAGTAAAATAAATGAATGAGTGTAAAACAACTCAAAATACCTTTGTATTAATTTATAATATTGACTAAAGGTTTATACTTCTGCGTCGAGTCCACATGGTGCCAAAAAATGCACCCCTGCCAAATTATGCCTCCCGTTATTCGCCAGTACTAACTTAATTCTTTCAGTACAAGTGGGGGCAACCGTTGGAACCTTATTGGCTGATTCACTTTCATTGATTTTTAGCCATATATATTTTTCTTTTTACGTTGCAAACTTTTATTTTCTTATTATTTTATTTTTATGTGTTGTCATAAACTCAGTTGTTCGTAGAAAAAGTAGTTTGACCATTTACTCATTTATTATTCCAAGTCATTTCCCCATAGGCTAATGATTTAGAAGTTCTAAAACAATCATAGAAAACTGCTTACTTACGCATTGCAGAATAAAGTCAATAGGGTAGGGTTAGGATTAGATGTGGGGGTAGGGTTTGGATTAGAAGGTGTGGTTTGCAATTAGGCAATCCGGTAGGTAATCTGGTAGGCCTTTGCCAAACCATGATGCACGCCTCTCAAAAAAAGCACATGCATGACCTGTGATTGGTCAGTTGGTAGCCGTGATTATTGTGGGCAGGGCTGAGAGGGAGCGAAGTGAAGCCGGTGGCGCGAGTGTTCAACAAGTCTCAAGTTTCACAGAGGAGCTCTGGTTGGGTTGTTTTATTTATTTTATGATTAAAGTTGTCAAATGTTCGGCGGTTCCCACCTCTTTCTTCTCTGATTGAGTGCGAGTCTGAGCTACTGCTACAGGCGCGTCGCACACATTTCTGGTGTAACTCAAAACACTGGCAAAAAACACAAACAGCTTTAGTAATTTTGACCTCAACTGTACATCTTCCCTTTTTCACAGGAACAACAGGGAGACTGGAAGAAGCTGGAAAGAGACCTGAGAATCCCGAAAGGACATGACTTGCTTTCTGACAGAAACAGATGAATGTCCTTGGACTAATGTGAGTGAACTACACTAACCACACGACACCAGACAGAATGCATATGTTTGTAAGCGATCCGTTCATCAGCTGTATTTACGAGATTGACCACAACAAATTGAGCAGAGTGGTTTTGAGGGAAGCAGATATAAATACACACAATATTGATGTCAAAATACGCCTGTATAGCACCACAGGTAGGCTACAAGTATTGAGCTGTCTTTGGGGGTTTCTTACTTGGCTTGTTTCAGGGCAGGGGTCTGAGAGCGGTTCGATAGAATTTTGAGTGTGTATGTGAATGCATTAAACAAACCTGGAAACTTTTAAAGTAAACCAAGCTAATCTCTGCAGGTTGTCTGACTATAGACTATAATGTTATATAAACTATAATGACTATAACTAAAATTGCTCCTGGTTTTATCATTCAAATTTGCTTTTATTACATGAATGATATGATATATAATTATTTAGAATTAAATTTAAAATAATTAATTACTAAAAAATAAATAAATAAATAAAATAAATAAATAAAAAACAACAACAAAAAAACAAGTAACAGCTCCAGGTTTGAACATTCAAATGTGCTTTTTTATTACATAAAGGATATGCTATATAATATAATAATTTTGAATTAAATTTCAAATAATTTAATTCATTTAAATAAATAAATAAATAAATAAATAAATAAATAAATAAATAAATAAATACATAAATAAATAAGTAAAAAAACAAGTAATAATAATAATAATAATAAAATTTAAATAATTAAATTATTAGTAAGAAAATAAATTATAAATAGTTTGTTTATGTTCATGCTATGTTTTGTTACATATTGTCTAGCATAAACATAAAAATAAATATGCTGACATACCATTAAAAAGTAATTTAATTCTTTTAAATAAATAAATAAGCAAAAAAAAAACATCACAAAAAACAAGTAATTGCTTCAGGTTTTAACATTCAAACGTGCTTTTTTATTACATGAAGGATATGCTATATAATATAATAATTTAGAATTAAATTTCAAATAATTTAATTATTTTAAATAAATAAATTAGCAAAAAAACTAGTAATAATAATATTAATAATAATAATAATAATAATAAAATATTTAAAAAATTAAATTATTAGTGAGAAAATAAATTATAAATATTTTGTTATGCTATGTTTTGTTACATATTGTTCAGCAGAGATTTAAATAAATATGCAGACATACCATTAAAAAGAAAAAAAAACTGTATTATTATTATTATTATTATTATTATTATTGTTATTGTTGGGCGGCACGGTGGCACAGTGGGTAGCGTTGTCGCCTCACAGCAAGAAGGTTGCTGGTTTGAGCCTCAGCCTCAGCCTTGCATGTTCTCCCCATGTTGACGTGGGTTCCCTCAGGGTGCTCCGGTTTCACCCACAAGTCCAAAAACATGCGCTATAGGTGAATTGGGTCAGCTAAATTGCCAAAGTGTATGTGTGTGAATGAAAGTGTATGGGTGTTTCCAGTGATGGAATGTTGCAGCTGGAAGGTCATCCGCTGCGTAAAACATATGCTGGATAAGTTGGCGGTTCGTTCCGCTGTGGCGACCCCTGATTAATGAAGGGACTAAGCCGAAAAGAAAATGAATGAATTATTATAGTTATTGAGATGTGATTTGGTAATATAAAGTTATGTATTTCAAAATATAATATAATATAATATAATATAATATAATATAACATAATATAATATAATATAATATAGGGACAGCACAGTGGCGCAGTGGGTAGCACAATCACCTCACAGCAAGAAGGTCACTGGTTCGAGCCCCGGCTGGGTCAGTTGGCATTTCTGTGTGGAGTTTGCATGTTCTCCTCGTGCTGGCGTGGGTTTCCTCCGGGTGCTCCGGTTTCCCCCACAAGTCCAAAAACATGCGCTACAGGTGAGTTGGGTAAGCTAAATTGTCCGTAGTGTATGTGTGTGAATGAGTGTGTATGGATGTTTCCCAGTGATGGGTTGCAGCTGGAAGGGCATCCGCTGCGTAAAACATATGCTGGATAAGTTGGCGGTTCATTCCGCTGTGGTGACCCCTGATTAATAAAGGGACTAAGCCAAAAAGAAAATGAATGAATGAATAATATAATATAATATAATATAATATAATATAATATAATATAATAT
>CAIGQV010018170.1:10893389-10911616 GCA_903798115.1 Danio jaintianensis
ATAATATAATATAATATAATATAATATAATATAATATAATATAATATAATATAATATAATATAATATAACAGTTTCTTTAAAAAAATCAGCAGTTAAAATTAGTATAGTATAATAATTTATGAGAATGCATTTTTTTTTTCATCAACAATTGGCATGAGTTTCAAGTGAGTTATATAAAAATAATAAACGAACATGCATAACAAGAAGGTCACAGTAAAATGATGTAACCTCATTTCATCTGTACTCCTTTTTTTCTCAAACCAGTAGGAGTCTAATTTAGTTCTTCTGGGACTTTGCGGCAAAGCAGCGAGACAAGCTTCCAAAAAAACACAGCAGAAATGAGCAGGAAATACATCCAGTCAGTCTCTCAGTCTCAGTCTCTCTCTCTCTCTCTCTCGCTCTCTCTCTCTCTGTGTCTGTCTCTCTCTCTCTCTCTCTCTCTCTCTTTCTCTCTCTCTCTGTCTCTCTCTCTCTCTCTCTCTCTCTCTCTCTCTCTCTCTCTCTCTCCACCGTACAAGAGCTAAACTCATTATCTGGATAGAAGGGCATGTGTTCACTAATCTCTGACATCAAATCTCTGTTCATGTCCAACATGTCTGATCAGCTTGATTTGAGGAAGAGAGGTGCATCGCCTGAGCAAGATTATTCAGACAGATCTAGCGCAGAAACTAAATCCCTGGTACATGACAGCCTATCTACCGCAATACACCTTTTAATATGTCAGTTTAAGGGTTCTGTTTAACACTGTAATACGCGGTTTGGGCAGGAATGTCTATAGGTCGTGAATGTTCTCATCTCGGATTGATCATATGAGCTTGTGGCGCTGCACACTCACGTCAAACTTATCTCAAAACAAAACTCGAAATGTGAAATGTGGTTCACAAACGTTGGGAGGTGTGTGACTTCTATTAATGGTGGAAGGCACTCAATTAAAGTCATTGTGAGATGAAAGTTGCTGCACACTTTTATCTCAGTATGATGATGCATTTCCAGCTGAAATGGAATTTTGAGTAGGGGCGGGGTTTATTTTTGTGCTCGTCCTCTCATCTTTCACTTGCAGCAAACTAATGGTTGGAGGGGTGGGGCTAAGCATATTTCTGAACTGACGTCATCATAGAAGGACCGCCATTCCAGAGCGGAAGTGAAAGATTACACAATACAGCAGAAAGGTAATACATTTTATTTCCAGTGGATTAACTTATTCCAGGGATTAATTGTTTACCTTAAGACTAACAATAGCTATGGTTCTATGATCCACCCTTTTTTTAATGCACATTTTGGATTATCACATAAAAAATACTTAATGGAAATGCCAAGATGCACATAAAATGTAAAAATACATTAAAAATACATGTGCATTTTCAAAATTTAAGTGCATCTTGGCATAACTGAGTAGGATAAATGTTTCATTCCAAAATAAATAATCTGCATAAACTATTATGGAAACACTTTTACCTATAAATAACAGTATGCGCATTAAAAAAGTCATGTGATTTTGTTATAAGAGATCATGTGATGATAAAATTGGTGCAATGGACAACATTAATAGACAATGTGGACAGTGAGCTCATTGTGTTTTGGCATTGTCTTCTGAGGTGCAAGACATTTATTAAATAAGAAACATTTTCATACAGAAATTCCATTTTTCCTTTTTGATATTTGGTGCCAGTTTATCAGGTAGTGATGGTTTTGTTCTCTTTGACTCATTGGATGGAAACGCTGCATTATTCGGAAATCGTTTATGTGATATTCCAGTTTTGCACATAAACTAAAATCACATCTTTGGATGGAAACAAAGCTACTGTGTTCTTGAAAAAATAAATATTGTAATTTTGATTTCATGGGAACTTTAAAGCACCTTTTTCCATATTTCATGCCAGCACTGAAACCCTGATATGATGTGAGTGAAATCAAAGCACAAACTAAACAAAATTAGGCCAAATGCAAAATTGATTTGGAGCTTGTTGTGGGAGTTCGAAACAATTAGTCAAAGCCCTGACAGTTTTTTTATTTTACATATTTTTATAAGCCATTATATAAATAAACAAGTTGTGCCTTGGAGTTGCGAATTCTGCTTGTGCAAACATCGCAATGATCAGACGATATCTTAACATCTGTTTTCTCACCATTTTGTTTTCTTATTTTTTTGTCTAGGAACTAACTGTCAAAACATTCCTGTGATTTATGAATGAAAAAAAAAAAAAAAGATGAGGACGGCTATTATGTTTTCAAATATGAAAACAAAAGAAGTTGGTCTTTTGATGTTGTTCCAATGCATTTGATTACATGAGTGTTTACACTACAAAAGCAATCTGATCTACCTCTGCATATTCAAAAGTGCCCCAAAAATGAAAATAAGCTGTTAATTTACTTGTGAAAAAACAATTCGGACAGATCCTTCGATTTGATGAATCGATTCAAGAGATATTTGTTAGCAAAATAAATAAAATAAATAAATAAATATTCCAAAGACCTCAATGCATCATCAAGAGCCATTCATTTTATTATTATTATTATTGTTATTATTATTATTATTTTTTTATTTATTTATTTATTTATTTATTTATTTATTTATTTTATTTTATTTTTATTTTTTTTTATTTTTTATTATTTTTTTTTTGAGTCCCAAAGTGCCATAACCATTGAAAATATAAAAAAAAATAGCAACTGGCTTGGTATATAGCAACAGACTGACATTTTATGAATCAGTATTTTTATACTAAAGAAGAAAAGACACAACTTAGATGGCCTGAGGTTGAGTAAATTATCAACACATTTTCATTTATAGGTGAAATATCCCTTTATAACTAGGTAAAAACAGGGTCTTACACCGTGTCCAAAGAACACAACAATATTCGAATTTGTTTGTCACGACAAAAACATGTAAATACGTTTCACAAACGCAGAATAGTGCTTCGCACTCCTAACAAAACTGTAAGGTTTTTAATCTAACTGAGCCGCTCTTCAGTGTCTTAGAAAGTTTAAATCAATATATTGTTTTCTGTAAGCAAGTAAAAAAGATGATTTTCACATCATTTTGAAGCAAAAACTCTAGGCTACAAGATCCAGTTCTCAAAAGTCTTGTGAACAAATATTTTCTATGTTTTTCAGTTATTTTAGTGACTTCAAAATGTTCATTTTTCACTAACCACGCATGAAGTTTTCTTTCTCAAAAACACAATCATGCTCATAAATGTTGCTAACATATTATTGTAGCCCAGTTTGTGCTGTTTACAGTGCTATTAGACACTTATATGTTTATAAGCAACTGAAAAAAGCACAAATATCAGGGCACATCAGAACTTGCCCCAAAACACCCTCAGACCCCAGAGGGTTAATACTCTTAAACATTATTCAAAGTAGATGCTAAGTGATATTTGTTGCAGTTCTAACATTCATTTTCAAACTATATGTTTGTTAGTTATTTTATTGTCAAGATCTGAGGTGAACTATCTGCTTCCGATTTCAGTATGGCAATAAATGTCACGTAAAATGGTATTCAATCTCACATTAGTAACACTGAATACAGCGCATAATCAGCAACTAAGTTGATCATTGTCATAGAAGTTTATGCTGTTGTTTAGCCTCAACGTTGCAGAAATAAAAACTGCAGATGTTTAGGACAAAAAAAATCCTTTTAATATTGAAAAATCCATATCCAAAATCCATCCTTTCATGACATGTCACAGCATTGTAATGCATGTAGTTATACTCAGGGTGCGAATTACATGGGGGTTTGGGGGGGATTGACCCCCCTAATTAATGCTTGATCCACCTGAAGGACATCAAAACAAGATGTGTGTGTGGGGGGGTGGGGGTGGGGGGGGCAGTTTCAGAGCACAGATAGACATCTTAAGTATTCACAAAACACGTTGGTTTATATCTGCATGTAGCCTAAAAAAGGAAAAAAAAAATAGACACATAATTTGTATAGTTTGACCTACAGTAACCTCTAAAATAGTCACTAAATATCCCTCAAAACACTTAAAACGTATACATTAGATGTAATTTAAATACATTTATAAATTTGATTCACTAAAGCATGTATTACTGAAAAAGTTGACCCCACGATCGTCGATATATAATTCGCACACTGTTACACTGAAATTATTACATTTGCTTATTTAAAATGAGCTGAAACAACAAATTCTTGATTTTTGGGGGGGAGAAACAACATAATTATTTTATGTTCAATCCACTTAAATTTGTAAAAATGAATAAGTTAACTTAATTATGTTGTCCCAACACAAATTGATTGTGTGGAACCTAGCATTTTTTTAAAGTGTAGGACTCAGGTAACAGTATCACACTGCACAATTATTTCGAACTTCATTTTTAACCCTAACTGAAGAACGAAACAGAACTTCACCGTAAGCATATCAAGGCTGATATGAAAGCAGTATCCCTTATCTTCTTGGCTCTTAAGTGACAATAATGTAGGAGAGCCAGGCCTGATACATGACTAATATCTCCAGCAAGCCAGGGATGTCATGTTAATGTCTGAGGAGGGGGAGGCAGAGGAGGATCTGATGCGCCGCTGACACTGTCTCAGAGTGTCCTTTGAGTGGCAGCAAGGTAATGAAGTCTTTGTGATGAATCTGATGGGAGATGGAGACGTGATAAAGCACAGGCTTTATATAGCGCAGCTCGGCTTGAGCCCAGCGCTCAAGTGCACTGCGCAGAGTTAAGAGAAACAACACTCTGCTGTTATCCAAATGAAACGCTTTTAGGAGTTTTCGAGCAAGTAGATCACGCTGACAGACGGATCCATGCGGTGATTGTGATAAAGGCGCTGTCGTCTTCTAAATATCAAGAGAATCAATGACTTTGGAGTGAGTATTAGCAGAATTAGGGCATATGCATCGGTATTGTGCATCACTTACAAAGGAGTACAGTGGTGTTATACAAACAGCACAGCATGATGAGTGAAGCATGGGTTATTAGTCTTTTGTAACTGCCACCACACAGTTAAAGGGATAGTTCACTTAAAAAATTATACGTACTTACTAATTACTTGCCCTCAATTGGTTCCAAATCTTTTTGAGGTTCTTTTTGCAGCTGAATACAAAAGAAGATATTTTGAAGAATGCTGGAAACCTGTAACCATTGACTTCCATAGTATTTGTTTTTCCTACCATGGAAGTCAATGGTTACTGATTTTTCCAGTTTTTTGTTTTTTTTAGAATATTAACGAACTTGGACTTTCCCTTTAATATTTACAGTCAAAAATAATTTCAAACATATCTCCCTGGGAAAAAATAAATAAAATAAAATAAAATAAAATAAAATAAAATAAAATAAAATAAAATAAAATAAAATAAAAAACAAAATAAAATAAAATAAATAACTAACGAACTTGGACTTTCCCTTTAATATTTACAGTCGAAACAAATTTCAAACACATCTCCCTGGGAAAAAAATATAAATAAAATAAAATAAAAAAATATTAACTAACTAACTAACTAACTAACTAACTAACTAACTAACTAACTAACTAACTAACTAACTAACATACATGCATACATATGTAAGCTTTTGTATTGATGCTTATAATATTCATTAATATTTATGGATCTTGCAAATAGATTATTTATTTGATGCTTTTACTTTATTCCTAAATGATAACATTAAAATGCAATCAATTCAAACAAATGGCTTATAACCAAAATATTCAAGTAAATAAATTAATAAATAATGAATTAATTTGAATTTTAAAAAAAATTACCATGAGAAGGCTATTACAAAATGTTTAAATAATAAAAAAGCCACTTTAGATTTTTAGTCCATTAACTTTTGATAGTCATGTTTTTCAAAACTAGCACGGATACAACAGATACATTTCCGAGAATGTGACATATTTCTCGTTAGATTTTATTGTGAAAAGACATGCTTTTCTTTCATCTCTCTTCTTAATTGACTTACACTGCATTCCAGGTATACGTCAATCAGCTCATGCATTTCATGACATCCAAACCCATGACCTTGGAATTGCTAACATCACACTTTACTGTTTGAGCTACAGAAATGCTGTTTGTGATATCTGTCGATTCAGTGCTTCCACTAGATGGCTTGATTATCGTCTAATGCCCTGCAGGTAGAATTTCAAAGAACTAGAAAAGATATGAAAGGATATACAGTTGAAGTCAATTTTTTTAGCCCTCCTGTGAAATTCTTATTCTTTTGAAAAATATTTTCCAAGTGCTGCTTAACAGAGCAAGGATTTTTTTACAGTATTTCCTATAATATAAATCTATTTTTATTCTGGAGATAGTCTTATTTCTTTTAGTTTACCTGTAATGAACAGTTTTAAATTCTTTTAAACCATTTTTAAGGTCAAAATTATTAGCCCCCTTAAGAAATTATTCTTTATTCCGCTACAGAAGAAATCACTGTTGTCAATTGACTTGCCTAATGAACCTAACTTGCCTAGTTAATTTAACATATAGTTAAAATAACATATAGTTAAGCCTTTAAATTGTTCTTTAAGCTGAATATCTTGCAAAAAATGCAAAATATTATAGTTATCATGGCAAAGACAAAAGGAATTAGTTGTAAGAAATAAGATATAAGAAACAGCCCTTCTCTTTGTGAAACAGCAAATATTTAAATAAGAATTACACAGGAGGGCTAATAATTCTACTTTCAACGTTACAAAAAACAACAGTTCGAGTGCAAGAACCAAACAAAATTTGAAGAAATAAGCAGGAAAACTAAAAGCCCTGCAATCTCTACCACCTTCTGCAACCGAAACGGCTTTCAACAGGGCTTGGTAATTGGGCTCCCTACCTGCTTGAAGAGGAGAACTCAGCCAGCATTTCAATGACCCAATCCACTGCAGTTGCCAGTGGGACAGGAGGGGATCTTGCAGTCCCGGAACCCTGTGGTATCTAGCAGTGGACGGTCAGGTCTGTGTCTCTCAGCGGGTCACTCATAAACACAACGAATGCGGCCTGAAAGATCATTTTCTGGTAGGCTGGAGAAAGGGACCATTTCTTTCGTGCTCCACGAGCGGTTCACACATAAGCAGCTCATCAGTAAAGCAAACACGTGTCAACCTCGACTGACAGACTCCCTGCTTCATTCTTCTGTCCTCGGTGGAAGGGCTACGAGGTGCAGCACTCCTCTCTCTGCCCTCTGACTTTTTGTTTTTCATACTTTCTGACCCCCAAAAAATGTCCTTTCTCACACTTTTCCTGCAGTTGCATCTTTGGGAGATTGATAGCACTCACAGGGTCTCGCTCTGAACTGGGCAACACTGGTGGTGAGATACGGAAATCCTTCCACGGGCAAAAAAAAGATAAAGGTACCATTACATAGCCTTTAAAAAAAAAAAATAATAAATAAAAAAAAATCAATGCGATATTATCTGTCCTCTGAGATTTATACGAATCTTAATATCTTTTGCTCCAGAAAATAAGCTATATTCTTCGGGAGATTCATTTCCGAGCAGAAACGGGGAGTGCAATATTATTTATTGGCGCAGATGGGTTTTATTTACTTAACTTTGAGGCCTGCCTTCCACAGGTTATTAAATGTTTCAGTGTAGCTTCTTGTGGTGCTGGGGAGGGTCTATAACTGAAAGAATCGAGTTGCTAACAATAGCATAAATATAATGCTTTTCAGGCATCGTACTGTATTGCGGATGCAACTTTATTGTGTTGGAAAGTCTGATTCATTGGTTTCTTTAACGATTACATGCTTTAATCAAAATGTAATTTTTAGGTACAGTGTATTATGTTGTCTTCATGTTATATTGCAAAATAAATTTGCTGTTATTGAGGTAGAAGATTTTGTTTTATTGTTATAATACAAACTACACAGCACGCTTCAAGTGTTAAGTTCACTCTCAAAGTGTGAAAATGAACACTTATTGAGAGTTTATATAGGTCCACACTAAATAGAGTTAAATTTACACTTGGAGTTATACTTTTAAAACACTGCTAGTGTTAACAGTCAACTCTAAGTGTTTTCCACTCCCTGGCCACATTTGCACACAGTAAATATGTTAAAACCAACACTCTCAGTTAGAGCTGGGCGATACAGCAAAAAAATTATCACGATTTAATATTTCATATCATTCGGTATCAATAATTATTGAATATTTTTTTACAATCCATAGAATATTAGGAATTTTAATTTAACTAATTTATTTTAATTTACCAACATTACTAAGGCAAATAGTTTCAATAGTCAAAAAAAATTAATAAATCTTGTCTCTTATGTCTTAAAATAATAATTAAAATAAACATAAGTGTTGAAGAGACTCTTAAACTTGATAAATAAAATGTTACAAAGTGTGTGCAATGGTAAAGCGTACATGCTGAACAATTAAAGCAAACTTTAAGGTAGATCAACATTCGTAAGGTGTTAATAATAATGATAACGTGAGCGCTAAGAGTGTTCTTATTAACACTAATCGTGTTCATTATAGTGTTCATACATACCTAGGTTGATATTTAAATGTGTTTTTAGTCATATTGATTGCTGACTGCAATACAGGAGAGTTTGCATTGATCAGTTAAAAAAAAGTCAAAACAGTGTACAAGTTTAAACTTTTATTTTTAACGACGCATCTTAAATGCAACAGTTACGTTTAGGGTCAAAAGTGAAATAATAGGTGTAACTACAGAAATGAATCACAGTAATTAAATGCAGTTTTTATTATTACGGCATTATTATTATGATTGAGTACAATATAAAACATTTATGTACACAATAATCCTGAGGTATTCAATTCACCCTTTGTCTGGAACATTTACGAGAGAGCAATGTTTTTAAGAAATGGTTCATCCAAAAATGATCATCCATCATTTGCTTGATCAAAACTTTTTTTTTTTACTTTCTTTCTTCTGTTGACCACAAAAGAAGATATTTTGAAAAATGCTGGATGCTGACTTCCATAACATACATTTTTTTTCCTACTAAGGAAGTCGATGGGTCCCAGCAGTTAGCATTCTTCAAAATATCTACTTTTGTGTTCAACAGAAGAAAGAAACTCATAACTGTTTAAAACAACATGAGGGACAGCAAATGGTGAGATCATTTTCTTTTTTGAGTAAACTGTCTCTTTAAAAAATGAGTACTGAAAGCATAAGGCCTTCAAAATCACTTTCCCCACATCTTGCATTGTGTAATGAAACTGGAAAATGCCAATTATTTTTCTGATAATTCTTTTTCATGAACTGCAATGCTCACAAAGGACTAGGATACACAAGGATACACTTGATGCAGGACGAAGCTGGATGAAGGATGTGAAACAAAGACTGCATTCAAAAAATTCTTCAGACTGAGACATCCTTCAGTACAGAACCTACTGTAGATATGCAGCCTTACTAGGACACATTCAGAACAGCCTCCTATTACATTTAAAATGCGATTTCAAATCTTATGCATTCTAAATCAGTTTATCTAAAACAGCTGTCTCACATCTATCATCAGGGAATCTGATTCTTTGTGAATCTGTTCATACCAAAAGGCTCTTTTTCTTCCATGTTCAGGGAATCGGACTCATACTAGTGAATATGGTCATACTAAAATGCCTTTTCACATCTATCATCTGAAAATTGGACTCATACTAGTGAATCTGTTCATATTAAAAGCCCCTTTCACATCTGCCATCTGAAAATTTGACTCATACTAATGAATCTGTTCATAACAAAAGGCTCTTTCACTTCTATCTTCGGGGAATTTGACTCATACCAGTGAATCTGTTCATAGTTAAATTCATTTTCACATCTATCATCTGAAAATTTGACTTGTACTAGATCTGTTCATACTAAAAGGCATTTTCACATCTACCATCAGAAAATTTGACTCATACTAGTAAATCTGTTCATACTAAAAGGTCTTTTCACATCTATCATCTGAAAATCTGACTCAAACTAGTGAATCTGTTCATACTAAAAGGCCCTTTTACATCTATCGTCAGGGAATCGGATTCATACTAGTGAATCTGTTCATACTAAAAGATCTTTTCACATCCATCATCTGAAAATTTGACTTGTACTATCTGTTCATACCAAAAGGCTTTTTCACATCTATCATCTGAAAACTTTACTCATACTAGTAAATCTGTTCATACTAAAAGGCCTTTTCACATCTATCATTTGAAAATTTTACTCATACTAGTGAATCTGTTCATAGTAAAAGGCCTTTTCACATCTATCATCAGACAATTTGACTCATACTAGTGAATCTGTTCATACAAAAGGCCTTTTCAAATCTATCATTTGAAAATTTGACTCATACTAGTAGTGAATCTGTTCATACTAAAAGGCCTTTTAAGATCTATCATCTGACAATTTGACTCATACTAGTGAATTTGTTCATACGAAAAGGACTTTTCATATCTATCATCTAAAAATATGACCCACACTACTGAATCTGTTTGTACTAAAAGGCCCTTTCACATCTATTATCAGAAAATCTGACTAATGATCTAAACAGCAATTCATTATTTTATTGGTACTCTATATATATTTGAAAAGTTCTGAACAAACAATACTTATTTGGTAATTGGCTCGATCAATTCATATTAATGAATGAATTTAAAGTATAACATACTGATTTAATTTAATTAACACTAATATGTTTTTTGGGGCTCCATTTTCTGGTTTAATTTTTAGTATTACCATTACATATACACTGAAAAAAATGATTAATTGGATTTATCAATTTTTTGTAAGTGTAAGTGGTTGCAAACAATTTATATGGGTTGAATTTAAACAAACAAATTAATTTAAACATTACTCAATTTAATTTGTTTGTTTAAATATAGCCCATATAAATTGTTTGCAACCACTTACCTTAAAAAAAGTAAATCCAACGAATGTTTTTTTTCAGTGTACCTCTAAATTAGAATTATATAGTGTAAAATTATCTGCTGCTTTCAAATGAACCGGGCCTTGTTCAAAACCCTCATTATTTTTGAAAAGCTGCTCGTTTCAAGTTGTAATTATACAATCAGACAGCTTTTCATTTTTTAAATAATATTCCTCAACACCACAATGCCAGTTGGATTTTAATAGCTTTTGATTCATCTATTCCAACCAAAAACTAGAATCAAGCAAGGTTGCCTAAAAAGCAAAAACGCAGACAGAACAACCGCGTGCAACACAGGAGAGCCCTTTACTTTCCTTCAGAGCTGTGATCATGCATGCCTTTCTGATGTCTCTGTTAATTGGCAACCTATTAGAAGTGCTAATAGTGCAGCAGGAAGCCACAGCTTGAGACATAAATGTGATCGGGGCCAATCATTAGTCACGCCTCAATCAACCTGTGCCTGACACCTGCTGCCACCTATAGCAAATCAATCAGGGTTCCATAATCATATTACCCATAGCTGTCACCCCAATCTAACAAATCATGCAAACGTCTGCAGGCCACGGACACAAATGCAAACACACTCTCAAGGTTTATTACACTAATTAAGCACGTGGAGAGTAAGATAGCGCGACAACTTACGGTTCAACATAAACGAAGCTCAGCATGATCACAGTCATCATTTTTGTTGTTCAAATGTACTCCAAATTTCACAATGGCCTAACATGTACAACCCTAAATCAGAAAAAGTTGGGACAGTATGGAAAACGCATATAAAAAAAGAAAGTACAACACTTTTCACAACCCTTAAAATACGTTTGGGGACTATAGACACCAAGTGATGAAGTGTTTCAGGTGTAATTTTGTCCCATTCTTCCTGCAAACAAGTCTTAAGGTGATCAACAGTATGGGATCTTCATTGTCGCATTTCGCTTCAAAATGCACCACACAATCTCTATTAGAGACAGGTTGGGACTGCAGACAGGTCAGTCAAGTACCTGTATCCTCTTCCTCCACAGCCAAGACTTTATAATGTGTGCAGAATGTGTCTTGTTGCAACATTGTCTCGTTTAAATATGCAGGGGCATCCCTGGAAAAGAAGGCAGCATATTTTTCCCCAAAATCTCTATGTACTTTTTGGCATTAGTGGTGCCATTACAGAACTGCAAGTTATCTTTGCCAAGGGCAATGACACAACCCCATACCATGACAGGCCCTGGCTTTTGGACTTGTTGCTGGCAAAAGTCTGAATGATCCTTTTCTTCTTTGGTCCAGAGCACCATTTTGGTCCATATCTCCCAAATAATACCTGAAATATTGATTCATCTGACCACAGTACACGTTTCCACTGTGTTGGTCCATCCCAGATGCCTCCGAGCCCAGAAAAGTCGATGGCGCTTCTGGACACTGTTAACATAGGGCTTCCTTTTGGCATTGTACAGTTTTAACTGGCTTTTGTGGATGTAACTATGTATTGTGGTACTTGACAAAGGTTTGCAAAAGTAGTCCTGAGCCAATGTGGTGATATCGCTTATAGATGAATCACAATTCTTGATGCAGTGCCGCCTGAGGGATCAGAGATCATGGTTGTTCAGCTTAGGCTTGTGCCTTTGTCCTTTACGGACTGGAATTTCTCCAGATTCCTTGAATCTTTTAATTATGTAGGTGAAATATTCAAATGTCTTCCTATCTTTCTTTGAGGAACATTGTTTTTAAACATTTCAATAATTTTCTCACGTATTTGTTGGCAAACTGGCGATCGTCTGCCCATCTTTGCTCCTAAAGGACTAGACCTTTCTTGGATGCTGCTTTTGTACCAAATCATAATTACAATCACCTGTTGACATCACCTGTTTCAAATCACATCATTATTTAACCAGTTTACCTGATTACTAGCCCTAAACTGCTCCTGCCCCAACTTTTTTTAAATGTGTTGCAGGTCTGAATGACAGGAAAGGATGACCAGACAAAACATGAAATATTTTGTGTTCATATTGTCTGCAATGACATACAAGTCAAAGTAAATTTGGAAATCACTACTTTCTTTTTATTAGCATTTTCCATACTGTCCCAACTTTTTCTGATTTGGGGTTGTAGATGGAAGATCACAGGACATCTAACACTATTATTACTGTTCTGCAAGATAAAACTACAGGATGCATAGTGTTTATTATGTGAAAAAAATAAATAAAAGATTTATTGGTGTCTACATGAAATGAATTATTACTTGTGAACCACGGAGCCATAGCTGGTCCAAAAAGACAAATATTAATATTTAATTTCAGGGAAGTAGACAGCATAAATGAATACATAAAGCAAAGATTTACGCCGTCTTTCTGAAAAATTGATATTGGTAAAAGCGTGCATGCGTGGCGACGTGAGGTCTTAAACTGTTATTGATAGTAGATATTTGACGAAGTGCTTTCCTGACAGATACAAGATGGCAAAGCAGGAGCCATTGATTGTAGAAACGTTTAACATTAACCTTCCGGAGACAAAATAGACAACAAAGAAAGCATCTGTTAAAGTGCATCTGAAGGTTGAGACCGAAGGGTGCTTGAGAGCAAAACTACATCAGGAGGAAAAAAAAGAAATAAAAGAAAATTAATAAAACTAAATACTGTCATCAATTAAGCATAAAAAGCTTCTAATTTAAAAAGAGTGTTTATTTTCATTGCAGGTCCAAGTAGTACTAGACACAAAAAATACATTTATCAATACATTTCTATACATAATACTAATACTAAGATACTAAAATTTTATCAAAAGGAGCTTCTTCTGCTCACCAAGGCTATATTCACTTACTTAAATACAATGAAACTGTCCTATTTTCTATTAAAGTACTTCTATTTTAAATAACTAACATATTTTCAACGTCTTCACTGTCAAAATTATTTCAATATATTTAGATTTTGTGCTAAAGAAACTGTTACTATTGCAATTAACATCACAAAACTCACAATGCTTTTTATCTAGTTGTAAAAGGTTATTGTATGAATGCACAGTTCAAAAGAACAACACTTGTTTTCAACATTTTGTAAAATGACAACATTTTAAAGCTAATTACTGTATTTATAAAAAAAACAAAAACAATACATAATGACTGTTTTCCTCTTTATATAGTTACAAATTGGATTATAGTACCTTGATCTCTGCTCTGATAAATTTGAATGCTGAAAAACTCTTCGGTTTAAAAAACAGTGACTATTTAAGAGTCTGAACAAAAATAATTATATATGAAATAATATGCATAGAAATAAAACTGTTAAAAAAATAAATGAATAAATGTACATGACCAACATAGACTCAAACTACTCATGTCCATAAACGTAATTTTGTTAAGTTTCAAAAGTTGTCAGACCAGAGATCTTATATAAAATATATACTGTATATAAATAACACAATAAAACATGTTGTTTCTTATGTAGTCTGGTCTAGCATGGTAAAGAGCAGAAATCAGGTTAGAAAGTATTTTACCCCAGAGGAAAGCAGATTTAAACCTTCTGAATTGTCTATGTAGTTCGCTAAGGCAGGGTGCTTCAGATTTTAGAAAGCATTTGCCTGGACAGAAAATCTGATGAGAGGCTGAACTGCAGAGCGAAAATAACGAACGAACGAACGAACGAACGAACGAACAATTAATTAATTATAATAATACTAATAAATAAATAAATAAATGAATGAATGAATGAATGAATGAATGAATAAACAAACTAACCAACCATCAATTTAGATTTTTATGGGGACTTTAAAGCGAGAATATATTATTGTTGTACGTGTATATATAAAAATATATTCACAAACATTAACCCTGACCCTAACACTACAAAAAACAGCCTATAGCCCTTGAAACACCTTTGCTATGACCTATCATTCACACAAAACACCTTAAAAATAACACAAATAACCTAGTTATACCCTAGCTATCACCCAGAACACTGTAGTAAACATTAAGACCATTCACACTTAGCAAGTTTGGGTTGATTAAAACAGACTTTAAAAATGTCAGACTGGAGACCTTTTATCTCTAAAGAATATATATATTTCTTTTCTTTTCTTGTAAAACATATTCTATTAACCTTTGTTTTATTCATAAATCCAATATATATATATATATATATATATATATATATATATATATATATTGACAAAGCATACACCATCCTATTTAATGGGCAAAAAATAAAATAAAATGCTGTAGTATATAAATAATACAAATAAAAAAAATTTGTTTCTTATGTAGTCTGGCCTAGCATGGTAGAGAAAAGCGTCAGTGTTGATCAAAACATAACTTAAGTGGTCATGAATATTTTATGTCATAAACTGACAGGGGGCATATTTGGTTGGGAAGAGTGGAGAATTCATTTAACACACACACACACACACACACACACACACACACACACACACACACACACACACGCACACACACACATGCACGCACGCACGCACACGCACGCACACACACGCACACACACACACACTTTTTTTGCGATCTCTGCTGAATTCTACAATATTAAGCTAGCACACAGGAGAGAGAATCAGATGGAGGGGCTCTTTAATCAAGTTATTTTGGGGGCCATTGAAGTTCTACTGGCCCTTTTATGGCACATTAGAGTCTAAACTGCAGCTGTCTAACCCCCTCCCTCACTCCCAGCATATGAGGGTAATGAAATTAGACAGCGTGCTTCATGGTTCAGCATTGTCCTGTGCCTGCCTGGGCTCTTTCCTCGCCGCTCTCCTGAGAGGAGTTACCGGGATATTGCTAATCTCTCACAAAAGACAGATTAACTGCCGGGACAATCGTCAAGCCGAAGCACCTGCTGACCAACACGACAATCACAACATTACCCCCCATCACCCGTTGATTTCAAAGCAGCGGGCAGGGGAACCAAACGCACATGAAAACACATGCATAGTCTTAAAGCGTACTGATGAATACAGTGATTTGTGGCAGATTTGTAGATAAACTGTTGAAAATATCTTTAAATTAGCCATTTTCAGTATTTCAGTTTTATTTTATTTTTATTTATTTATGCTTTTGAATTGCATTATGGCACCTTGATCTTTCTCCCAACAACGTTTGATGTTAAATATTTGGTAACACATTTGGTAACACTTTGGTTTAGGTCACAATTCACGATATTAACAAAACATTAACTAACACTGCTTGCTTAATAAACTACTAACTAGCTGTTTATTAATAGTTAGTAAGGTAGAAGTTGGGTTTAGATTTTGGGTAGGATTAGGCATGCAGAATAATATGCTTTATATACTTTACTAATAAACAGTTACTATCTTAATAATAGGCAGGAAATAAGCCAGTAGTTAATATCGTGAATTGTGACCTAAACTAAAGGGTTACCTGACATTTTTAATAGTTTAAAGTGATTAATTGTCTGGGTTGGTTTTGTAAAGTACGGTTCAAAAACCTATTAATAAACTTCCAGTATTTTTATATACAGTGTGGAAAATAAGTATTGAACACCTCATGTTTTTTCTTAGGAATAATATTTCTAAATGAGCTATTGACATGGAATTGAACCAGATTTTAGTAAAAACACAAACAATACAAATATAAAAATAAATGTAAAAACAAATCTGAAAATATGTTATGTGTAATAACATTGGAATGACACAAGGAGAACGTACTGAACTATTGAAATGTAATTAATACTTCATATAAAAGTTTTTTTTGGTGATGGCAGCTTAAAGAAGACTCTCATATGGAGAATGAAGTCACATGAATTGCTCAAGTGTGATTTGTTTCACAGACTTTAACAGAGTGTAAAAATCTTGATGGTTCTGTGGGTCTCGTTTATCAAATCTGACCTTTATTTTGTATTTTGTAATGGATTCAAGTAAGGTGATTGGCTGGGTCATTCTACAGCTTGATTTTCTTTCTCTGAAAGCATTTGAGTTTTCTTGGCTGTGTTTCGGATCATTGTCTTGCTGAAATGTCCACTCTGGTTTCATCTTCATCATCCTGCTAATGTAGATGTTGGACTGAAGCAGCTAATATTCATTTACAATGAAGAAGGGCAGAGGGTTTCTGAAGAACTACTGAGAGATTTCAGCTGCAGTCTGGGCTTTCACTGCCTTTCTACACCTCCCTTTCTTCATGTGTTCAATACTTTTACCGTGTCATTTTATTTTATTACACATAACTTCATTTGTAATTAATTAGTTTAGTTTTGCATATGCAAAATTTCTTTGGTTGTTACCAACATCCGGTGAAAATTTCAAGTCAACAGCACCTTTATAAATATGTTTTCTGAGAAAAATGGTGACCTGTTCAATACCTATTTTCGCAGCTGTATAATATTTCTTATATAAAATATTGTTTCAAACTTCTAAAACGTCAATAAAGCAGCAGAGATCAATGTCCCATAATGTAATTCATAACTGTAAATAAACGCAAAAAAATGTGAATCAATCAAACTGTTAATTAAAAGATTTTTTGATTTTTTAGATTTTTTTTAAACACTTTTCATAACTTCATAACTTTTTTTATAACTTTTCATAAACACTTACTACTGGCATTTACAAAAAATAAATAAATAAATAAATAAATAAATAAATAAATAAATAAATAAATAAGGGATTAAAAGACTTTTACTTTTCAGTCGCCAGCATTACTTTTCAGTAATGCTGTCTAATTGTGACTCTTCCTAATCTCATCTACAGTACATCACTTTTAATTGTAGCATTTTGTGTAGAATTCAAATGTGTCCAATATGTTTTAATATATATTCACATATTTAATCCACCCTGTGCTGTTAAGTCAAACGAAAAAAAGAAGAAAAAAGCAACCACCCTGCACTGCCCTAACAACCACCAAGAATGTTTCAGAAACAACCTAGCCCTTGAAAGCTCCTTGCAGTGCCCTATCATTCACATAGACCACCTTAGGAACCAATTACTGACCACCCACAACACATTATCAATAAACTAGTAATACCCTAGCAATCACCCAGAACTCTCTAGTAACAATTAAGGCTGTGTTCACACTTGGCAGGTTTGGGTTGATTAAAACAGATTGCTCTGTTTTGCCCTGATGAAAAAACAAAGAGAACTGAAAAAAAAAACAAGTGTAAACACACCCTAAAACACCTTTTTAGAACTGTGGCGCCAAGTTGAGATACAGGACATGTAGTGTTTAACCATTTTACCAACTAATTGCTTTCGAACAAGTCAAACAACTCAGTTTTTTTTTTATAAAAATAAAAGGGATAAATAAAAGCAGAGTGTTCCCTCAATATATTTGATGACTGAAAAAGGGATTATCTTTGAGACCCAAATACATTTCATGTTTCTCTTCAAAGTGCCATCAAAATGTTTCTTTAAAAAAATAAATAATATATATATATATATATATACATATACATATATATATATATATATA
>CAIGQV010018170.1:10966616-10987732 GCA_903798115.1 Danio jaintianensis
TATATATATATATATATAAATATATATATATATATATACTTGTGTCACCATTAGTTCTTACATCATTAGTTCTTCTCGTTTAAAAAAAAAGTTTTGCATTTTACACTCAGTAAAAGGCAGTACTCAGAAATTTACACTATGTATTTTTAATAGAGCCACTGACTCACTTATCCAAGGCGAGAGGTGTACAACACAAACATCCAAAAACCTTTGACTTTTTCTACAAATGATTATCTTGTTGTTGTAAAAATTATACAATGAACTCTGACCTATTTGCTTCATGCATATGCAGTAGGGAAAGTCAGTCAGATCTCTGACCTTATGTTTATGACTGAATAAACAAGAGATAATGTACATCGAGTTGGTCATTACTGCAAAATAAAAACCCAGGCACGCTCTTGAATCACCATGAATGACTTTATTTTGCAATAATGACCGGCTGATTCTATGTTTGTACATGTATTGTATGCCTACCAAATAAAAATATAAACAGACATTAAATATTGATTTGGGATGAAATTGCTTTATGTGACACAAAAGAAAAAAAGATTGTAGAGTTTTACAAGAGACTAGCACAGCTATGCACTACACAAGCTCATTGGAAAAGAGAAGCTGTGGTGACATTTGATATTGATATTGACAAAATGATATTGCTACTTCTTGCACGTTGTTTCCCAACCCTTTCAAAGAAAAACATCCAGTGAGTGGATCTATAAGTGTGTTTAGTTTTTTAAGAACAGATGAAAGTAAATATGGTAGCATCTTTCTGCATTGGTGGCTGTATGTATAGTGTCAGTTTATACTGTAAATTAACAGTATTGTTTAAAAAAAATAAATTGTTGCCCCCCCCAAAAAAACCCCATAAAAAACCCTCAAACCTACCCAGAAGAACTCGCAAAATGACCCCAAACTCCTTAATCTGTTCATTCAGAGCAGTTAAACTGTATATAAGCCTAGTTGAAAGCGTTACAAATATGGGGAGGAAATTAGCTTCATGTAATAGAATACAGGCTAACAAACATTAGAAAATTGAAAATAAAACAAAAGGTTTAGCCTATTAAAATCAATGGTCTATACATAAATTAAATCAAGTCATAAAATCTTGTTCACTTTTTATTCACTGTACTTAAATATTGATTAAAGTTACTATAGTTATTTAGTGAAGAGCAACGAATCTCTCCTTTTGATCCACTGTTTTGTTTGATAACAGATTCACTTTAAGAATCCACAGATCTATAATTAAAGCATTCGATTACTTTCGTAACTGTTTATGCTAGTTTAAGACAAAATTATTTGTGTTTAAAATAAAACACGCCAGGACGGACATGTTTACGTATTAATAAGTGTATAAGTGCATACCCAAACCCAAATGGAAAGCGCATCCGTCAGTCAGCATCCTTACATTAATGGACTGATTCAGAGGTTGCAGAGGAAGGGCGACGGTCGACGCATAGCTTTATTGGAGAGGAAGTGAATGCGGCCATTTTAAAATTAATTTCAATGTGCTTTCAAGCCAAAATAAAAGCAAAAGTATAATTCTGTTGAACAGCTCTTGCAATTACATCACATTTGAGATTGGCTATTTGATGCTACTTTCATTTTCCATAGAAAGATTTAAAATATGGGAGAAATACGGGAAAATACTTAAACGGGATGATAGCGGGATAGAATGGTAAAATATGGGAGAATCCTGGCAAAAACGGGAGTTGACAGGTATGTATCAGAGAAAACCAAAGTGTTTTTCTGTTTGTTTGTTTTTGCAAATCACATGTGAAGTCTGCATTTACACTAGTGCATTTTTGTTTTAAAACACTTATTAAAACAATCCTGCATTACTGCATTTCAAAAAAACTATCTCTGTCCACACTATACAACCTAAAACGCTTGATACGTGGCCATTCACACTCACTGGCCATCCACACATTTTGCCGGCATCCAAACTCGCAGTCTACTGATTGTTTAATGATCATATGAGAGGGGCTTGACAAATCTACAGTCCATCTACACTGAAACGAAACACCAGCATTAATAAATTAAAGGTCAGCACAAATAAATTAAGGTCTTTAGCGTTTTCAAAATGCTCAGTTTCATTGGTCGAATATGCTGGATTATTGTGCACATCAGGCATAACCTTAACAAAACTAAAATGAACAAGTGTGAACAGCACCTTATTGTGGCTTTATTTGCATAGTCAAGGTGCAAAAGCTGTCACTGGGGTGGTACTTTTTTCTAAAGGTGCTATTTTTAAAAATTATTTTTAGGTACTAATATGTTCACTTAACGTTGTTTTTTTTTATTTAACACATTACCCTTTATGAATTATGAACAAATTCTCCAAACAAGGCAGTTGTAAAAGCGTAGTATCGCATATCCTAATCTTACTGTATAGTGTTTTCCCCAAGTGAAAACATTTGCTAAAGTGCCTTTGCCATTTTAGCTTGCGTCTACTTTACAAGACTTTAAATATTTTTTTTGTGACTGTGTTTTGTGGGAAGAACATGAAATGCACACTGCAACTTTAGTCCTGTACCAGGTGAGGTCTGAGAAAGCTTACCATGTTAAAAAGGCTGGTTATCTGGTGCAAACATCAAAATGCATTAGTTTACAAATCACATCTAGCCCCTGCAGTTCTACATTGTGGTGTAACACACACTTGGGAGACTCACAGAAGGTTTGGTAGCCAAAACAGTATCAAACACTTGTGGATCAAAATAGTGAGAGATCAAACAGTCTTAAAAAAAAAAAAAAAAACGTTTAAAACAAGAGTAACAGCACATGCCAAAACATGGTAAAGGAAATAAGAAACTAATAAGAAAGGATGCACAAAATTTCCAACAGAAATGACGAACAAGACTTCTCAAGGATCCTGTGGCATGCCAAGGCTATATATACAGTACAGAAAAGTACTGCAGAGGTTATCAGAGCAGGTGAGGGGTGAAACAGATGTTAGTTTTCAGGTGACAGCTCTCTTGTGTATCGTTATGGAACAGAAGGTCTTGAAATGTAACAAGTAACATTAAAACCTGTGTTTCTGGCATTGAAGACAGGCATGCTAACAAGAGGTGCTAAAAACAATAGCTTCTAATGTCAGTCGATGCTGTAGACTAAGGTTTACTTGCCCAGCTTGTGAGCTACACTAACCCCCTAAAACCTGATTTATAATTATACGTCAATTGATCGCCATCCTCCGATGGCGCATACCTTGCATAAAGCTGACGCCGTTGTGAGCATTTATACTTCTGCATTCTGTCTGTGCTGCTCTGGCAATCATACTTCTGAAACGCTAGTGGGAAATGGGGTTTCTATGTTCCAATGTTGAATTTCTTTGCCAGTATTTTGGCTTTATGGTGGAATTGTGTGCAATGCAGAAGTAGCTCTAATCCACACTCATTCAGGAAAGAAAGAGGCGGGATCCAGCAATTGTTCACACACTTGCTTCACTACCACAGATCTCAGCACCGGCCACACGCTACTAAGCTGACCAATCACAGATCATGCGATTTGCGTCATCACAATGTGTAGTTACATTTTTCTGAGAGCTGTGCATTAGGGTCCACGTCAGGATATGGAAAAGATTATGTGATATGCTAAATTGGCCTTAAACCTCCCTTCCATCTGGGTCACGGCACCAATGTAATTCCTCTCTTGCATTTACATGTACACAACAATGATGTGCTGCTGCAGTTCTCAATCCTGGTCCTTGCGACCCCCCACTATGCAAATTTTGTATGTTTCTCTTACTGATTCAGAGCTTTGTTGCATTTAACCATAAGTACCTGTGAAATGAACATCACAGTATATTCTGACATAATTGCAGTTCAAACGCGTATTCAATTCAAATGGTAACATGCTAGATTTTTCTGTGACTTCTATGCAAATCACATGATTACGGTTAAATAACCCTTCACTATTATGATATATTCATATTCATATTCACTATTATTATAATTAAAGATGCTGCAAACAGTGGTGTAGTGCAAATCTTTTTTTAATGAACTAAACTTGTTGAGCCAATTTCCAGTTTACAGGAGGTAGAGAGCAGTGAGGATTATGTAGGGAACATGTCGACCAGAACATAGATCCTTCTTGGAGTTCACTTCAAACAGATGGTTATCTAAATCAGGCGTGTTCAACAAGAGAGGCATATATAGTGCATTTAAGTCATATCAGACACATTTACAAGTTATTTATAAGTTTAATGCACATGAACACCACCATGAAATCATTATATATTTGAAGAGTTCAGATGCAAAAGCTCAAAGTGCCATCGGAAATGTTTTTCTAAGATGAGCATTATTCTGAGGCTCCTGAGTGTAGGTTCATTAATTTCACTTTTATGACAAAGAATAGGTTCTTTTCATTGCCTTTAATGTGAAATAACTGAACATGAACAGAAAGGCTGAGAAAAATTCTCATTTTAGAAGAAATTTTCAGATGGCACTTAGAGGCTTCTGCATCTAAACTTTTCATTTTATTATAAATAGATCAGTGGGTGGATTTTATGGATGCAAAGTCAACTGTTGTGGGTTTTCAGTGACAAAACATAATTGATGCAAATTGTTCACTGTTCATTTCTCTAAGCAGAGTTAACAAACCCGTTTGCATTTTCTTGTAATTTATAAAAAAAGTAGGTATGCCATCTTGAGCCATTGAAAGTGACTTGTCATCATTACGACTTGTCAACTTTTAAGTAGGAACATCCCAGGAGGACTTCCAACGCAGCATTCGAGTACACTGCTGTCAAATTAATCCCTGTTCACAAAAGAAATTACAAAAAAAATTGTATTACATATGCCAGGCCAGTTGATGTCAATTTATAGAAAAAACACTATGTACACTAATGCATCCACTACTGTTGTTTAGGTTAAGTACTCACACATGCCGATAGACTAAACAGGTAAAATCATGTTTTGTAGTTTACACAGTTTGTAATTTAACCAATCATTTCAAGAAGCTTGAAATAAAAAACGTGTTTTCAGGTCCCCAAAACACCATTGCTGTGTAAACGAATGCCCAAAACAAATAAAACCCTATTCTTAGTTTAATTGTCACACTTAAATGCACTTACAAATGTGTGTTTTATCTACACAAGAAGGGTCTGGCTAAAGACCGACTGCACATGTATGGGATCAAATTCCCGCCTAAAGTATGGCGGTCGCGGATAGAAAAATGATGCGCGTAAATCAAAATATTGACATCGCGTGTAAAAGCCAGAACTAGACGCAGAATAAGAAACAACGAGGTCGTGTACCAAAAGATAATGAGCGTAAATCAAAAATGAAAGTGCGTTTATATAAAATCAGCGTCCTCATTGGTCCACTAGTCGAGATTGACAGTTGCTCCTCTTGCCAATCAGACGAAGGGGGAGTTGACGTCACTCCAATGCAACTCGTAGCTACTCAGTGTGGCAGGTGGGCATGTGTTTGTTTACAGTAGTTTCAAATAATACAGACACCTGTCAGTGATCGCAGGGGATTCATATAAATGTTATATATATACACAACGTTGTACACCTATCAGTGATTCCAGGATAAACTCCCCCTTCGTCTGATTGGCTAGAGGAACAACTGTCAATCTCGACTAGTGGACCAATGAGGACGCTGAAACCCGCCCGTGATTTAAATTAAACTCGCATTGCATGTTTTGGAAACGCAAGCGCAGAATGTGGGAACAAGAGCAAATTGGAAAAAAAACGTAAGCACACAAGACATTCAAATATGAGCGGAAAAACTGATTTTGTATAAACACACTTTCATTTTTGATTTACGCTCATTATCTTTTGGTACACGACCTCGTTGTTTCTTATTCTGCGTTTAGTTCTCGCTTTTGTGCGTTATAATTGTTAATAATATTGACGCGATGTCAATATTTTGATTTACACGCATTATTTTTCTATCCGCGACCGCCATACTTTAGGCGGGAATTTGATCCCATTCACATGCACTGTCAGACATTATTGGGTTTTAATGTGTACTCCTTCCCTATAACAGTGACGTCACTTGCTCTATTGAGTGCATGTGCAAGTTGCAGACACTACTGAATTATACACCTTCCCAGCTCTAGACATAAAGGAACATAAGAGTATGATCATATCAATTAGCTATCTAAAAACAAAACAAAAAATGATGGCACCAACTGCAACCATTTACTGTAATTCACCGCACTACATAGCAAACGCGCAGTGTTCATCCGTGATTAAAAATTATTGTTAACATTACAATTATGCTAATGCCATTTTGAGCGCAGTTGCTACGAATTACATGCATGGCTTCAAGCAACTCGCTGGTAGGGAAAACAAAAGGTCATGCAAACAATCCACTACCGAAAAATAAACAAACAAACAAACAAACAAACCCTCCTATACAAATTCCACAATGCACCTGATGTAGCTCCCCTGCTGAGCTGGAGTGCCAGTGTCTGCCAGCACCGCTTTGGGCAGTGGTGCATACAAAAAAGACAAAACATTTTTTTAAATTGAGCAGCAGACCCCACCCCTCTTTGTCAGCTGTCGACCCCATTAGCAGTTTGGGGTCTGCGTAAATTATGCAGGAGCTTAAATTCATTTTTAAATTTTAATTGTGGGCTGTCTGGAGACATGCATTAAGGGAATCCTCCTAAGTGATTCTCAGCATCCGAGGCTGCATTTAACTGCTCATTACGGAGGTTGGGAAAGTGGATGTGAGAGAGGTGGATGGGATGGGCCACCGCTTCCTCCCTTGAGAGGCTTTGCGTGGGGCTCTGAAAGCCACTGGCCTCTCAGAAAAAAGCACTAGGAGACCCACTTTAGCCTCGCCGTCTGCAGCTCTGGGGGGTACAATTATCTTGGCGAATAGTAAAGAGCTTCACGTTGCAATTATCAGCAATTAACCCACATTTAGCTACCACCAAATCTTCAAGTGTCAGAATTAAGTCTATCAGCCAGTCGGGTTTCTGACGACATTCTTTATAAATATGAAATCAAGTACAAATGCAGCACTCAATTTAATGTATTGCTAGTTAGAAGCTTTTTAGCTAGCTATTTAGTTACATTTCACCTTGACATCATCTCTCTGTCTGACTGTCTGTATGTATGTCTATCTATACTGTAAAAAATTTAAATAAAATCTGTTAATTAACATGTTCCGTATTTCATGATTCACAGTTTTTTTCCATCATGAATTGCATTATGGGACTTCTTTCCCTGCTTTGTCAACTTTGATGTTGAAAATGCAGTTTAACAATTTGACTTATATTCACATTTTAGTAGTTTGTAACAATATATTGTTTAAAAAATAATATATAAAGTATTAGGTAAATTTACTGGCAGTTTTGTAACAGGTTTTTGTACCATAATTTACAAAACCAAACCAAGGCAACTTCACTTCAAACTAGTGGTGTAACGAATCACAAAGCTTACGGTTCGGATCACATTATGGTTTTTTAGTCACGGATTGGGCAATTTTTTCAGATCAGACAAAAAAGGGGAGGAGACAAATGTTATTTGCTTTCCGTTTATTACAAAAACAGTACTGCAAGAAACTTTTGGTTTTAACAAACAGAACTTTAAAACAAATAAAATGAAGAAATAATCAGCTGAATAGAAATAAATTGTAAAATATTCAGTACTGTGAAAAATTCACTGTTACTACTACTGTTGCTGATAACGCTAAATGTAGAAATCTAACATTACAATTTCTACAATGTTGTTATTTTTAGTCTCATTTTCAATAAATGATTCAGTTGTTCACTCATAAAACTTCATGTTTCATTGCTAGATGTATCATTTTTGAAGAATTATTCAGTGGCATATTTTTGATGGCTGGCTGTCGGCACATATTGGTTAAATAATGTAATTGCTGCCTACAACTTTCATTTTTGAGCGTCAAGTTAAACGCATATGACGGTGGTTTTAATCATTACCATAAACATCAGTGGTTATATCTAAACTGTAAACTGTTATTTGTATTGTATACTGCAATTGTTACAAATTTAGGATTAATCTACAAGTAAAAAAACACCCGATTCGAATGTTATTATTCGATTGAATGGGCGTTATCAGTGGATATCAGCTGATAGATATGGGCCAGTAGGGGCCTTCTGCGCCTACTAGTAGGTTCAGAAGGCTGTAATCATCCATCCACATGGTTAATCAGCTATACTAATAGAGAAGACTCCAGATCCAGATCTGCTTTTACATTACTGTGACGGTTGGGTTTAGGGTTGGGGTAGACGTTAATAAAATACAATTAATGGGAAATTTTATATTACTGTGACGGTTGGGTTTAGGGTTGGGGTAGATGTTAATAAAATACAATTAATGGGAAATTTGACATTACTGTGACGGTTGGGTTTAGGGTTGGGGTAGGGGTAGACGTTAATAAAATACAATTAATGGGAAATAATATAATTTAATAAATAATCAGCATAGGCTCATTCTGCATTTTGTCTTTAAAACGAACGCTGCGTGGCGGTATACATGCTTACCTCTATAAGAATGGATTTTGAGCTATTATCAGTTTCTCCAGTGGCTCACCGTGTATGTCGGCAGACTTGTGACGTGGTGCGGAATTGACAGCGATGACGGAGTCCGAGTCTGGCGAAGAACGGTTTCAGAAAGCAGGTAAGACAAAAGCCAAAAAAGTTAATTATTTGTTTTTATTGCTTTTTTAAAAACAGACGGTTAGGTTTAGGGAAGGAGGAAGGCAGGTTAATCGGTGCTTTTGGAAAAATAATGACCGTTGGGTTTAGGGAAGGAGGAGGGCAGGTCAATCGGAGCAGGTCAATTACACGAGAACAGCAGATTAACCATGTGCATGGTTGATAACAGCCTTCTGAGCCTACCAGTAGGCGCAGTAGGCCCCTACTGGCCCATATCTATCAGCTGATAAACCACTGATAATGCCCATTCAATCGACTGATAACATTCGAATCGGCTGGTAAAAAAAATTTAATTAAGTATTAATCCGCAGGTCACGTGTGTTCCGAACCATGGGTTGTGATCCGTACGAATCACGGATCAACCGTGATCTGTTACGCCCCTACTTCAAACTATTAAAAATGTCAATAAAAGTCACTTTTTAAAAACTAAAAAAGTAGTTGGAGGAAAGATCAGATTCCCATAATGCAATTCAAAAGCATATATTAATAAATCAAATATAATTTTAATTTATGTAATTTTTTTTACAATGCATCGATCCATTCAGCCATCACAAATGAATATTTTCTAATTAATTTGTCATAAAATGTCATAAATGCAGCTAAGCAAAGTTATGCTTAATTTTCCAGTGTATAAAAAAATATAATTCATTCAATGCAATGAACTATATTCTGTTCAGTGAAACGGAAGTATACTGTAAACAAGGAACAGTGTGTAATAGCCAGAATGTTAATATTGATAGAAAAAATATTAATGAACAACAATTACACAAGCTAAAAAGCTATTAAAACCATTCATCCATGAGGACACACAATGTTGTTTACTAGACTCTTTAGAGCCCTCTAAAGAGAAAGCATCATTTAATTTAAAACAAAATGTATTCTCTATTTAAAAAAATGAAAAATAATCTTGTTTTAATATATATTTTGTTGACTGAAGGCATTTGAAAAATCAATAAGGATTTTGTAAACCACAAGTATTGCTAAAATAACACCTGTGTGCATTTGAAAACAAATTCAAGCATGATAAATTTCATTTGTTTTTCTCAAATAAAGAGCTTTGCACTTGCTTTGCCCTTTTTTTCCCACCATCGTCGACCAATGTCCCTTTTGTCAGCCATAACACTTTAATCAGCTTTGGCTGTATGTGTGTTTACATTCATCACAGCGATTTCTGCCAAGACCGTCATTACGCATTTTCTTATCATTTCATAAATATACATGTAAACGACCTCTAATCTACTGATTTATAAACAGAGCGCACCAATAACAAGGACCGAGATGTCCAAGGAATTATGCAAATTCAAGGGGCCGAACCAGGGGGCTTGTTTGCCCTCAAAGCAGCCCACATTAAACAGCTCATCTGGCAGAATTAGGCGTTGCGAGCCAAAGTAGGTTTAATCCTTCATTAGTTTAGCTATGCATGAATAGGTACTCAGCCGCTGGTGCCAACAGCATCGACTGTACCGCTGATACTGAGTGACACTGGAAAACTTTATTGGTTGATTTACATTTTGATGATAACGTCTGTTATTACACAAGAAAATGTTCATATCATCAAATGTGGCTCGCCACAACGGCAGAGCTAATTTCCCCAACCCAAGGTCAAGATTAAATATTATTGGGCGTAAAAGATGAATAAAAGCCCAGCCATTCTTCTTACAATAAAGGGGCCATGTCAGAGCAAATTCAACTCTTTCATTTCGAAGGAGACGTGCTAATCGTAAAAGTAATGAGAAAAGTAAAAGTCTATAAAGGTCTGGGGGTCACTGGAGTCATTAGAGAGAGAGAGATGTAGCTTCATACTGCATGTGAGTTTACAAGCAGATCTGCACTAATATAGCAAGTGCATATTTATGATTTAGAAAGTACATGTTTCAGTTAATGTCAAGGTACATTCTACAGCCAGATAGGATGACAAGACAGTTTGAGGTAAGAAATTATGATAATAATACTACTAATAAAGTCACATTATTATTTAAATGATTAAATGGCTTTTGCCTCAATAAACATCTAATTTGTTGCTTATTAATAGTTACTAAGGTAGTAGTTAGGTTAGGGATGTAGAATAAGATCCTTCACAATATGTACTTTAAAAGTACTAGTAAATAGTAGACACTATCTTAATAATAGACCTCTAGTTAATAGTGGAAATTGTTACTTAAACTAAAGTTACTTTCTATTATTCATTCATTCATTTTCTTTTTGGCTTAGTCCCTTTATTAATCTGGGGTCACCACAGCGGAATGAACCGCCAACATATCCAGCATATGTTTTAAGCAGCGGATGCCCTTCCGGCTACAACCCATCACTGGGAAACACCCATACACTCCCATTCACACACATACACAACGGACAATTTAGCTTACCCAATTCACCTATACCACATGTCTTTGGACTTGTGGGGGAAACCGGAGCACCCAGAGGAAACGCCAACACGGAGAGAACATGCAAACTCCACACAGAAATGCCAACTGACCCAGCCGAGGCTCGAACCAGCGATCTTCTTGCTGTGAGGCGACAGCGCTACCCACTGCGCCACCCCTTTCTATTATTATTATTATTATTATTATTATTATTATTATTATTATTATTTTTATTACTATTATTAATAATAATAATAATAATAATAATAATTTCTGAAGACTAGAGTAATGATGCTGCAAATTCTGCTTTGACATCACAGGAATCAATTGATTTTTTAAATTGATTTAAATTAATTTAAAAAAATGTTATTTTAAATTGTAAACATATGCACACAATATTAAAAAAGACTTTATGAAGAATTTACATTGTAAACATTTATTGTGCTGTTAGGTATTCCTATTTTTTCTTTTCTTTTCTTTCTTTTCTTTTGTTATTTTGCTTTGTTATTTTGTTATTTTTTGTTAGCTACGTAATTTATTTCTTTTTTCTTTTTCATGTTTTTTTGTGTCAAGATTAAATACATGTCATTATCCTGTCCATGTTTTGAGAGATGAATTTGCAGCAAAATATTAAAAAGTTTAATTGTACATAGTCAATAGCATCACCACCCAAATATTGTATATACTGTAGGCATTTTCTCCTTATTTTATATGCCTATGAATTACCAATTATGTTGTATGTTACATATGTATTATGTTCCTTTCTATTTTATTCACTATATGGAAATAAATACGTATTATATACCTATAATGCCACATTAAAGAGATGTTTCACCTAACAATGAAAATGTGTTGCTAATTTCCTCCCCCTCAGGCCATACAAGACGAAGGGCAACTTTTTTCTTCAATATAACATCAAAGACAACTTTTAGCTGAAACCATGGTCCTCTGTAATGAACCACCAGTTTCACCTAAAAATATATGTTTAAATGTACAGTACTTCCTCTGAAGAACAAAAGTCACCAACGTCTTGGATGGGGAGTAAACTAAACACAACCTTTCATTTTGTGGGTGCTCTATCCCTTTAAGAACATTTGGTTATACTTTCTATGAAGCTCATGCTTATAATGAATTATAACTCTGTTTAACAATTAACAAACGATGTCTTAACAATTGTAAGGAGTTGGGTTGACAACAGAGGTAAGGATCCAAATGCAGCTTTATTTTGGGATGGTCGTACAGGCAAGGTCAATACAAAAACAGGCAAGAGCATGAGGGTAATCCAAGAGCGTAGTAAGAATACAGGCGAATGGTCAGGACAGACAGCAAAACAACATAAACAATAAACAAAGCAAGGGTCAAAAACACGGTAAGGCTAGACAGGAAAACGCTTTGAAATGCTCACTTAAAGGATACAAGACTTAGCAAAGTGTGTGAAAATGAAAATGGAGACCAAATAATGAGTCAATCATGAGCTTCAGCTGTGTGTTTGCAATCAAAGGGGAATGCGGGCCAGGTGTGTGAGTGAAGTGAATGATGGGATCTGTAGTGCAGTTGAATGTGAGTGTTCTCCAGCAGCCTGCAAGAGCAACACTGCTGGCGATCATAACAATTATATAATAGTCTTAACAATTCTATAAATGTATTTATAAAGACACAACAAACATTATACTGTATTATAATGACAGTTATAGCTACTGTACATTTACAACAATGATATTAATAATCATTAGCGACTCATTTCATTTTTCAATGTACATTCATAACACATTATACACTGTTTTATAAGTATTAATTAGTCGGTCACTTTACTTAAAGCCATCAATGGTGCATTTATAAATGTTAGTAACTGTATTATGACTCACAATAACCATTTATAAGGCAACAGTGCACTTATCAACAATATACAACCATTCATTTATTTGACAGAACAAAATCTGTAACTTACTAAGGAGTCTGTAACCATAGCATAATTTTTTTTTTACATTTCAGACTGCATCTTTATAATTACAATCACGACAGACTAAATAATACTTATAACGCATGTATAATGTGTTATGAACATGTGCTCTGAAAAATGAAATGTTCACCAATAAGTATTCATAACACTATTATAAATAACTGTCATTATAATACATTATAAAGTTTGTTGTGTGTTTATAGATACATTTATAGAGCTGCTATGGTTGATTATAAATAATTATTAACAGTTATAATTCATTATAAACATAAGCTTCATAGAAAGTGTTACTGAACATTTTTTACCCCTCACAAATGTACTGACTAATGTGAATGAAAATTGTTCATGTCAAGAAATTGTGTCACAAACAACCTATGATTATAGGCATAAAACGTATGTTAATGAACATAATTAATACTCATTAAAATCTCCTAAAGCCATTCATCCATAATGACTAAATGTAGACCTCTCCAAGAAAAAAAGGCATTATTTTCCTTTTGTTCGGATTTTGTTTTGAAAAATCTAATCTGACTGCAGAAAGACAGACAGAGTCATTCTAATGGAGCAGAAAACAAAAAGTGTGGCAAACAGACAACGGAGAGGTCAGATAGAGATGTCCAACTGAATGCAGAATACACACTACACTGAAAATACAAGGAAACACAACAGGCTGCTCAGGAGAAACAAAGAAAATCTCTATAATCACCAAGCCAAACAGATGTCTCTTTACATGTGCAACGATAAAGAAAACAAAATGGCGACTTTGACCCATATAGAGGTACAGATATTTGCCATCGCAGTAAAATAGAGGGTGCTTACGAACATTAAGGTGATATGCAGTATGCTGAGCATCGACTATTAGGCTCTTCCAGCAGGAGAGCAGGACATGGCGCAGCAGGCTGTTATGGCTGTGAATCAATTTCCTCTTTTCTGATTAACACAGGTGTTTGGAGCACATAACAGGTGGCGGCGTTTATAAACATGAGAGATAATCAAGCCTGGGAGGATAAAACCAAATGGCTGCTCGTGCTCCACAACACTGAACTAAACAGACTGCATGAAGTGTGCACGGATCGCGAACGCACTTGAGTCAAAGCAGCTCCAATTTGTGCATTCATGTTGGGAAAACGTTTCCATTGGGGAAAGTCGATAGAATGATCATGTTCTGAGTAATGTTTTTTACTTTCTTTTTACCTCCACCTGCATTTTTTTCCCCTGGAAGGGATAACTTATGGGCCGTTCACACAGAATGCCTTTTTCCTCTCCAATCGGCTTATTTTCTATTGTTTTTCAATGTAAACATGCACTTGACAGATGTGTTTGACTGTTAAGCTCGTGTCTCGCATCTTTTAAAGCGCTGCGCATGTGATCTCTGCATATTTATATATTCATATTTACATATATATTTAGATGTCAAGTTAAAAGATCTTCAACTTTCACAAGAGGCGCAGCTCATCACTGTCAGGTCCAAAATCAGTGCACCAATCAGAAGAGCTCGGAGGTGGGGCAACCATTCCGAGCTTCGGTTTCTGTTTATGACCACTGTTGTATTTACCGTTATATCATGGCGGAAGAGGCGCTCACTGTGCCTTTGTCCAGATAATCCTGAGCTATACGATATATCTTCAAGTGCTTATAATAACATACTGTTTTTCCCTATCTCTAATACGTCCGTTATTGTTGTTATTACATCACATTCATAATATTGCGTCACATTTTTTAAAACCCATTCCTGAGTGCAGCGTCTCTTATTTTTAGACTCAAAGACGCATTCGGTGTGAATGAACCCTTGGGGTAGTGACAACTACTATTTTAACCTCATTGGTAATTTTTATACGTCATTAATAGTCAGTTTAGAATTTAGCTCCTAATGAATACAAATAAAAATGTATATAACTATCGGCACAAACAGCCAAGTGGTTAGTGTGTCTACATATAACACTGAGGTGCTCACGGTGACCTGAGTTCAATTCCCGGCTCTCATTGTGCCTTTGTCCAGATATCCTGAGTTATACGATATATCTTCAAGTATTTATAGTAACATATTGTTTTTCCCTATCTCTAATAGGTCCGTTGTTGTCGTTATTACGTCATGTTCACAATATCACACTTTTTTAAAACCCATTCCTGAGTGCAGCATCTCTCAGTTTTAGAAGTAAAGACGCATTTGGTGTGAATGAACCCTTAGGTTAGTTTTCCATCAAGTGACGACTACTATTTTAACCTCATTGGCAGTTTGTATACGCTATTAATAGCCAGCTTAAAATTTAGCTCCTAATGAATACAAATAAAAATGTATATAACTATCCGCACAAATAGCCTAGTGGTTAGTGTGTCTATATGTAACACTGAGGTGCTCACGGTGACCGGAGTTCAATTCCCGGCTCGAGGCCCTTTCCTTTCCCGATCCTTCCCTTCTATCTGCTTCTCATGCATTTTCTGGGTTCACGCCACTGTTCAATTAATAAAGGTTAAAACCCCTACAATACAATTATATAAAAGGTCAATGTTTTATTGCATTTGATAATAATGTACTACCTACATGATACCCTGCCCAAAATATGACTGAAACTGTCAACCGAAGAAAACGAGTTTAAATTGTAGAGCTAGCAGCCAACAAGCAAGTGATAACCAGTTGTTTTATAGGTTTATAGTACTATAGTATAGTAGTATAGTATGCAAGATTTTTTGGTGGCATCGGTGGAATTGTTTATGATGCAATAATATTACAGTGTCTGGTAACCAGGTAACAGCACTGTGTAATATCATTGTGCCTGCTGCAGCCACGGTACAGCAGCAAAATACCTTAGAAAATAGCAACTTTGTTCTGTCAGTCTTAGTACATGATTTAACTACAGAAGAGTCAAGCTTTACATAGGAAAGTTATCAATTTTATTGTATTTTAAGATGCTAATGGTCTAATCTGATTCAATGATCTATGCTAAGCTAAGCTAAAACTGCTCCAATCAGTCCCGGAGATTGGCTGAATGGATTCTAAAATGGTAAAACTCATCGGTTAACTCTAAGGGGAGTTGTAAAGTAAGAAGTATTCCTTTAAAGTTTGAAATCCAACAACCATAAAAATATGTTTTTCTGTCATCTTATTTATCGTCTGAGGCGTTTGTCATTAGACAGTAAAAAAAACATGTGAACCAAGAAAACAGAGTAGATAAACAGCGGTAAGACATCACTGTCGCCACCTTGTTTGACTAGTGTTTTTGGCCATGTACTGTAAAAGTCATACTAATTGGCGCTGAATGTATATATAGCACCTGTTGAGTTGACACTATTGAAGCGCAGAGGAAAGGGAATAACGGCAGGCGTTTTGGTGCCCTGACAGTGAGAGACTGCGAAGATTAAGGGTCTTCATGTGTAGGAGTGTGCGGTGAGAGGAAGCTCTTTTTCTGCAGGCTGAGGCCACTTCAGGTACTGCTAATGAACTCTGCCAACCGCACTCAGCACCAGCAACTCAAGGGCTTTTAGTTTCCAAGGTGAATGCGTAGGCATGCAAGTCTGCCATTGCATGCAAAGACCATCCAACTTGCTCAAGTGTTTCATTATGACATTGAGCCATGACAGAGTTCGAGGCTCTTCAAGGGACGGGGTTTCATTGCAGCACCCAATACGTCGAACAAGACAGCCCGAACTGAGGCCTTTGTGAATATATATTAGAGGCATATAAGATGGAATAAAGCTTCATTTCATCTTGACTAACATATGCAAGGATTTTTGCATTCCTGAGAACTACATTCCCTTTTAGTTTTAAATTCAAATTAAAGCATTGAAGGATCAAATTAAAGCATTGAAGGATCGATTTAAAGCATTGGAGGATGCAGAATTGCAAACACAAAAACAACAAAAAAAGATTGATATCTATATGCACAGATAAAGACAAATTACAGAAATTAATAATCTATAGATTTAGATATAATGTAGAGAAAAAAAGTTACAATAATCAAGGTTTAACCAGAAACAGCTTAAAATGAACTGGTTCATTTGTTAAATTATTTAAATCATTTAAACTAAATCACAAAACAATTGATATAACCACTTTTTTCTGTCATTCCCTACACCCCCCCTCCCAATCCCCCAATCCCCCATGTCATCTGTGAGGTACTTAAACATTAAATGTATATAAATATATATATCAAGGCATTCTAACATCTTAAAATATATTAAATTTAATGAAATTTAAAGAGTCATGTTTTTCATTCTGAATTACTGGTATATTATTTAATTTTGATATCAATATTTAGTTAAAACATTCCTTATATATATCTATGACAAATATAGTGGATTTTTTTGAGGTAGAACATTTTAAACCAGTATTTAGTAATTACTCATATTGAAAATTATTGATATTCACCAATCAATTTATTGTTTACGAAACCAATTTTTACACTTTTATGTTTTCAAACCTGATTCACATACAAGACCAACAATCTTTAAACATATTAGAGAGCATGTTTACTGTAGGAAACTATTTGATATGATTTACATATTCCAGCTGTTCAGTCGACATTGAGATCATATGTTTTACTGCACTCAACATGCATGAATTGATGTGCAAAAGAAGAAAAAATGGCACAGGAAGCCTGTTCTTTTGCTTTTGTTTTCTTTCTTTTTCTTTGCATAACAGAGCCGTAGGCTCACGCTATTATATTCACATTTGTAGCTCTGTTCTCTTTGGAAATTATTTATTCCTGGTAAACTCTCCGTCATTTTTAAGAACAAACCTAAAGGTACAAAAAAATACATTTACTGTATCTACATGTGATGGTAATTCCTCTGTTGCAAAAAAACAAACAAAAAAAACCTAAGATCTTCTGGAAGTAGATGTGTTTCTGATGCCTGTCCCTGTTTTGATGGTCACAAAAAAATGTCTCTATTTATTTAGATGCCTTTGGTTCAGGTAGTATTTATATTGCAGTCAAAAAGCGTGTGAAAGAAGATTGAGGATATTTTCAGAGGTCTAGTTAGGTGTGCATCAGGACTTTGGATAGCTGTTAACACTTATTCAAATGTGCCAGAATTTCAGAGTTCATTTAATTCAAATGAAACCTGCTAAGTGTGAACACAGCCTTAGAGAGCATGTACAGTGTTGTAAAAAACTATATGATATGACGACATGTCCCAGCAGTCAAGCAGGTGTTTCATTGCACATCAATATGTATGAATTAACATGGGAAAATGGCATAGAAAGCATAACATTATAAGGTGTTGCAGCTCCATAAGGAATGGAGGATGCATTTTGCTGGTGTTATTGTGGAATGAATATGACTGCACAAAACTCATGCTAATAATAATAAAAAAAAGTAAAATAAAAAATGGTTGTTTTAAAATTTTAATTAAATCAAATCAAGTCATTTTAAAGTATGTGTAAATCAAAAGTTGTACTTTTAACTGAAACTGAATATTAAGTAGGGGTGGGGATTTCATTTAGCACATAATTCCAAATTTATCTCCACAGCCAACAAATTTTATTTATTTTTACGTTCGAACATTTTTTCAGAATTATTAAAAACTTATTTGAGTTATTTATGTATTTTATTTATTTTTACTTTCAAACATTTTTCCAGAATTATTAAAAACACATTTGAGTTATTTATTTATTTTTACTTCCACACATTTTTCCAGATTTATTAAAAACATATTTGAATAAATTTTCTTTTCTTTTCTTTTTCTATCTTTTGTAATAATTTGTTTTATTCCTGGCATTGTAATGTGTCAGAGTAAGTTTGTATATTTCCCCTATATATTTTGTTCTTAAATTGTCAAAAAATAATAATAATAATCCAGTAAATTAATTTCTGGGAAAACAAAACAAAACATCTGGGATGATGTGGAATGATCTGGTTAGTTACATGGCTTTTTTGTTGCACATCAACACATTTATTCTTTAAATGTGTTTCCATTATAGAGTACTTAATGTGCATATTTTCTTACAGGATAAAAAAGTTTTGCACATATGTTTTTCAAGCACATTTTTAGAATCTATGCACATCTTGGCATTTCCATTCAGCACTAAAAAAGCTAATTCCAAAATGCACATAAAAATAGATAAAAAATGGACTGTCACTTCTTAAAATTAAACTATTTACTACTATTTACTATCAAACTAAGTATAAATGTCAACCAGATATAAATCTAAGTTTATAGTATATTTGTTTCTGGATATAGGATTTGCAAAAACTACATATTGTGCCTTTCTCAGTTTGTCTGCAGAATAATCCTATACAGGTACAGTTCTACATTTCATTGCTTATACTAATGTGATAATGTTGCGTGGAAAATTCCCCTCTCCGTCAGTGTGATTATTGAAACATATTTCATGTTGGTACCTGTGAAAAGTGGTGCCTGCAGGCATGAGATGTTGTAAACCTTCAATATGATGCTGGTTTTCACACTGGGTTTTATGACACTGTGATGTGTGTACCTCTGGGTGTAGACTTGAGTGTGTTTGCGTGTGTGTTCGAGTGTGCTGGCAGGAGTTGCGTCTCACTTCTCAACCTTTTTTTCAGAGACAGTAATCGTGCTAAGAGTCCCAGTGGCCTAAAGCAGTCACACAACGACAGTTTCAGTGCTGAAACACAGCTATACAAAATCAATGACCACAATGGCAGAGGCATCTGAGTTCTCTTCTCCATTACTCATGTCATTACTCAAGAAAGAGTTAATGTATGTAACCTGTAACAAATGGCCTTAAACAAAATATAATATAAAAAAATAAAATAGAGCAAGTTTTAGCTGTTTCAAGCTGCTCTGGTATTGTTTCTTGATTGGTTTAAAATAAAATAAAATAAAATGGAACAGAATAATATTCTGACTCATTAAAAACAATCAATCAATCAATCAATCAATCAATCAATCAATCAATCAATCAAACAAAACAAATAGAGTTTGTGTGCAACTAGAAACTAAAAAATTTTATAAAAATGGAGCTTATATTATTTTGACTTTATTTGAAAAATACACATAAAATTATTAAATAAATAAAAAAAATTGTGCCAACAGAAAAAAAACGTCAAAAATACAAGAAAATAAGTTAAAAATAGAGCTTATTATATTCTGACAAAAAAAAAAATGTTTGTGTGCCAAGTATAAAATAAAATAAATAAAATAAAATAAAAATATGGAGCATGTACTATTCTAAATAAATAAAAAAATAAAAAAATAAAAAAATGTTTGTGCAACCAGAACAAAACTGTCTAAAATAAAATAATAAAATAATAAAATAAAATAAAAAATAAAATAAAATAAAAATATGGATCATTTACTATTCCAAATAAATAAATAAATAAATAAATAAATACTTATTTAATTTTGATGTGTGCAACCAGAAAAAACAAAACAACAAAATTTATTGTTGTTATTGTTATTTCTTTATTTGTATATCGTGTTTGGATGTTAATAATATTGTTTACTTTTGGTGCTGCTCCATAGGCCATAAATTGCCTTTAGGGGATAAATCAAGTTTTTTGAATTGAATTGAAAACAAAATCTAAATAAAATAACAAAATAAAACAAAATAAAAACCCATAATAAACTAACTAATTAAAATAAGTCCCTTGCTTAATTTCACTATATGACTGCATAGTGAGCCACATTTCTGTCCTTTCATATTTTTTTTCTATCAGAACCTGAACATTCAAGCTCTTTCTCTTTCAAATCAAACGTCATGCCTCAGAAGAGACATATTTTGGTCAGAAGTCAGAATGATTTTCAATGTCTGTTCTTTTTGATAAGCTGATCAGGCATTTTATACTTTAGCTTGTCCGGTTTTGTCAGCCAAACTCTGCATTTGCGTAGGTTTAATTGTCAGCTCATGACAACAGAGGCATTTGTGATCAGTAGATTAAAGACACTTTGGTGGCTTTCAGTGTTTGATTGACTCAGAATATGCAATTTGATTTGTCACATCAAGGCGAGAATTTTAAACAGGCATATTTATGAAAATCTGGAAGAAGGGCTAAGAATGCAGCTGTTGTAAACAAACAAATTAATGCAAAAAACTCAAGCACATGAACTTTGGTTGAACTTTTTGTTTTAGCAAGTTTCATCGGTCTCAAGCTTGTTTCTTGATCGGTTTGATTTTCAATAAAAAAAAATAAATAAAATAAAATAAAATAAAATAAAATAAAATAAAATAAAATAAA
>CAIGQV010018170.1:10992797-11003544 GCA_903798115.1 Danio jaintianensis
ATTATTATTATTTTTTTTTTCTGCAGACCTGGAACACGACTCCACAACAGTGTTCAGTGCTCCTTAATTGATCCAGAGCAATGCAGCCGGCATGCTTTTCCTTGATTCATATGCAAAGAGGATCCTTTCTTATCACAACCTTCAACTGCACTGACAGACTTCTAATTCTTAGCAGCGCATAAAATTCGGTTGCGTGGCAACCTGCAATTATGTCTGCCAAACCAAAAGCCAGCAAACATATCTTGCATTTCACTGTTCGATTCAAATCATACACCAAGAGAAAGCACACAAAAAGTGACGTAACCTCCCGATATGATCCCCCAAATGTCTTTCTTCTGCAATTAAGGCCAATTTTGAGAGCGGACTCCAATGCACAGCCAAAACAACGGGATTATGAAGCATCTAAACACGGCAGAAGGCCAGCGGAGGCTTATGCTGGAGGGTGGCAGAGGTCAGTAATGGAGCTGCTGCTGCTGTAAGAGCCTCTTTTTACCATACTGGACTCCTGCCCAGTGAACTGCAAACCCCTGATGCCCACATCACTGCGCTGAATGAGGGAACATTATGTTGCTGAATGTGGTACTATAGTAACACTATGATAAACCATCATTATTACACGTCTGTCTGAAATACTTGATTCTGATTGGTCAGTCGCGACATTCCAAGGTACATTATGTTATTCCGAGATAACAACCGCTAAATAACGCAGGTTCAACTAGACTGCCAGTGAATTAGTTAAAATTAATATACTTACAACCACATTCATATGTATCTGATTGTCTGTCACATTGCAGTTTTTAACTGTTGGGCAGTCTTGTGAATGAATCATTTGTAGGTTAGTCTACACTGTAAAAAAAAATCTGTTATTTTATGGGGGGGGGGTTTCGGCAGCTGGGGTGCCAGAAACAAAAAACATAAAATAACAGCCGTTAAATAACAGAAATTTACTGTAAAATAGTGGTCGTTAAACTACAGAAATTTACTGTAATTCAATTCGGTAGAAAATTTCTGCAATTTAACGTCCGTTATTTTACAGTAAATTTCAGATGCTGGAAAAAACGTAAAATAACGGATTTTTTTACAGTGTATGCTCTATTCATCTGATCAGCTTTGCGTTTTTTTGATTGTTTGGCGCCATCTTGTGACTGAATTAGTGTTGTCACAATACTGGAATTTCGGTACCAATCGATACTGAAATTTAAAAAACGTCTATTTCCTGCTAACATTTGAGCGCATTCTTAAACAGCGCTGATTTGCCATTGTGTTCACATGCTCAACAGAAATGATTGTGATTGGCCGTGAAGGTCATCAGTTCACAAAACTCACCGCTGTTTACTGAGTGTTAACACAGATACAGGGACACTGGAGCGTTTCAAAGTCACGTCGATCAGCTGATTTGTCTATAAGCTGATATACGAGCGATCTGCGGATGAATCGCGGCTTTAAAACAGTGGTTACAAAATCTCTTCTGCTATACAATGCTTTATTAATTTCCTCAAAAACACAGAAAAAAAGAGTAAAACTGTTACAAGTTAATAGAATTGTTTACTATTCTTACTTTGTTACAAATGCTATCAATCAAAATTGACAGTAAGGGTGTGTGTCCACCTAAAATACCTTAATACCCTAAAGACATGCTGTTCATTTGAATGTTCTATTTAGGATCTCTAAATAAAATGTATCATTGTTTAAGCCATTTTCATCATTAATAAATGTTCTTATAACTATTAATCACTGACCATCAATAATAACTAAAAACAGTTCTGAAGGACCATGAGTTTTTGAAGACTGAACAAATGATGCACATTTTCATGCAAATAAGTATGCCGAAAGGTCCTTGTCATTCCTTTTTTTTTCTTTCCCCCTTAAAAACACTGGATTTTTCTAGGTTATAAGAATCGATGGTTTAGTCCTAAATGCTCACAAAATCCATTACCAATATCTGGCTTTAGCACAAAGCTGTTTAAGCAATATATATGGCCCAGCAGCATAGCAAACATCGCCTCGTCTCTAAATGATTCACTACTTTTTTTTGCATATATATATTTTTTAAATGGGCTTTTATGAACATCGACCTACTTTTTAATACTTCGTGCTCAACATATGGTTCTGGTATCATTCGGATTATACAGTCCTCTTTCATCATAACTATATTTCCCAGAAAATGCATTCTCTAAACTGGATCCTAATGCTAGGAATCCACTGAAAAGAAGATTTTTGTTAGCGAGTATTAGGCTAAACCCTGGATACAAATAACAAATACTAATATACACACAAACACACACACACACACACACACACACACACATGCGTGCACATGCACTCACAAGCATGCACATACACACGGAAGCGAGCACACACACAAACAGCGCTTTGTGATTGCTTTCTAGTAACTTATTTTAGTTTTTTTTTCTATGTATAGAATTTTTTTTATATATGTATTCTGTATTGGCAGAAAGAATAACCCTTTAACATCAATATTACGCCAACCAACTATAAACCAATCAGTCAATCAATTGGTCAATCAGTCAGTCAATCAATCAATCAATACATTTCTGATCAATTTTCTGATTTTTATGTATTCTACAGATTTTGATACATAAAACAATATTTCGCAAATTTAGTTTAGTTATGCTGTTATTTTCAACCCAGGCTCATTCTGAAAACGTATCGCTATATACATTTCTGGAGAGCGCCAAATACGCCCCAGGGGGTATGTTTTTTTGCTTTTTTTGTTTTTGTTTTTGCGAATGTGTAGGCAGCTGTGTACACTTTTTGAGATCTCAAATTTCTCCCATGAGTGCCATTCGCACCTGCTGTTCTCGCGTAAATCTACCAGAGGCCGCTGTCAACTGACTGACTGACTGAATGACTGTCTCACCCTCACTAAACCCAACCGACAGTTTTAAAAAGCAATCCAGTAAAAGAAAAGCCTGATCTTTACCACGTTTTCAGATTTTGCCACAATCTCACCCTGTTATTTACTTGTTTATTTTATTTTTTGGCTTCTGTTTTTGTTATACCCGCTTTCTGGAACCATTCTTCGCCAGACTCGAACCCTGTTGTCGTGGTCAATTCCTCTCTGCGTCTCAAGTCCGCCGACGTACATGGCGAGCTACTGGACAAACTGGTAACAGCGGGAAATCCGTCCATATGGAGGTAAGCGGTCAGCTGGTAAGCGCGAAAATGAACAGCATCATACTGCCCCGTAGCATACGTACTTCTGGCTACATAATTTGCGATCTCCAGAAATGTATATAGGGCTACATTTTCAGAATGAGCCTACAGTGTATCCGAAAAGTATTCATAACACTTCACCTTTTCCACATTTTTTTATGTTACAGCCTTATTCCAAAATGGATTAAATTCATTTATTTCCTCAATTCTACACAAATTTTACACAAAATACCCCATAATGACAATGTGAAAAAATATTTTTGGAAGTTGTTGCAAATTTATTAAAAATAATAAATCACATGTACATAAGTATTCACAGCCTTTGCTCAATACTTTGTTGATGCACCTTTGGCAGCAATTACAGCCTCAAGTCTTTTTGAATATGATGCCACAAGCTTGGCACACCTGTCTTTGGGAATTTTTGCCCATTCCTCTATGCAGTAACTCTCAAGCTCTATCAGGTTGGATGGGAAGCGACGTTGTACAGCCATTTTCAGATCTCTCCAGAGATGTTAAATAGGATTTAGAACTGGGCTCTGGCTGGGCCACTCAAGGACATTCACAGAGTTGTTGTGAAGCCAATCCATTGATATTTTGGCGGTGTGCTTTGGGTCATTGTCCTGCTGGAAGATGAACCGTCACCCCAGTCTGAGGTCAAGAGCACTCTGTGCATTGCTGCATTCATCTTTCCCTCTATCCTGACTAGTCTTCCAGTTCCTGCTGCTGAAAAACATCGCCACAGCATGATGCTGCCACCACCATGCTACACGGTAGGGATGGTATTAGCCTGGTGATGAGCGGTGCCTGGTTTTCTCCAAACGTAACGTCTCATCAGACCAGAGAATTTAGTTTCAGATGCCTTTTGGCAAATTCCATGCGGGCTGCTATGTGCCCTTTACTAAGGAGTGGCTTCCGTCTGGCCACTCTACCATACAGGCCTGATTGGTGGATTGCTGCACAGATGGTTGTCCTTCTGTAAGGTTCTCCTATCTCCACAGAAGAACGCTGGAGCTCAGACAGAGTGACCATTGGGTTATCGATCACCTCCCTGACTAAGGCCCTTCTACCTCGATCAATTCTGTCTCGGAGGTCTACAGACAATTCCTTTGTCTTCATGCTTGGTTTGTGCTTTGACATGCACTGTCAACCCTGGGACCTTATATAGACAGGTGTATGCCTTTTCAAATCATATCCGATTATCTGAATTTACCACAGGTGAACTCCAATTAAGCTGCTGAAACATCTCAAGAATGATCAGTGAAAACAGAATGTACCTGAGCTCAATTAATAGCTTCACGGCAAAGGCTGTGAATACTTATGTACATGTGATTTTTCAGGTTTTTTATTTTTAACAAATTTGCAACAATTTAAAAAAATATTTTTTTCACATTGTCATTATGGGGTATTGTGTGTAGAATTTTTTAGGAAATAAATGAATTTAATCCATGTTGGAATAAGGCTGTAACAAAAAAATGTGGAAATAGTAAAGCGCTATGAATACTTTCCGGATGCACTGTATGTTGGTAATTTTGCACAAACTTAATAGTATTTACACATTTAAGTGGATTGGACATAAAACAATCAGGCTGTTCCAAAACAACCTTAAGAATTGTGTTGTTTCAACTCATTTTAAATAAATAGTTTGAACAAGCAGCAAAAGTCTTTTTTTTTGTGAAGACTGGCATAATGATGCTCAAAATTCAGCTTTGGATCACAGGAATGATAAATGACAATAATAAGATATGGACTAATTGAAAGTCTACGAAAAACATCGGTGTTGTCGATACATCTCAAGGAACAAAGTAAAAACACACTTTGTGCAGTACGATAGTTTCATTCTAGTATGCTGCTGTCTAGACACGAAGAGGCTTACAGCTTTATACAACATAAGCTTCATATTATGTAGACAGAAACAGATGCCGCAACTTCTTAATGATATTTAGTCTGCAGGCCACATTCAGCATAATCTTGAGATTTTGTATTTGGGCCATTTAAACTTAATATAACATGGCACGCCTTATGCTGGGCCGCTCGATCACTATAGCTTAGGCCTCTTAGTTTCAAATCGCATTAGATAGATTCTTCATAAAAACATCGATGTTTGTTTTGATAGCAGAAGTGTTATACGGACTAAAACTTTCAGTGGCAAAGTTTTTATTGGCAGAAGTGGGATTATTGTACATACTGAGCTCTTGATATAAAACAACAGATTACACTTACCCTATATAGAAGCACAATTTGGTGTCATTATTTATTTTTAGGCTTTTGAGGAACTATTCTTATGTTTGCTCTGAATGGGGCTGAAACCATTAGTCAACAACATTGACAACTCAAAAAACTATTTTTGCTGTTTGTTCAAACTACTTATTTAAAATAAGTGGAATCAACACAATTCTTGAGGTTTTTTGGGACAACTTAATTGTTAACTTGATCCATTTGCATTGGGACAACATGAAGGTATTGTGTGGAACCCAGAAGTTTTTACAGTGAATGTATATAACTACAAGTAAAAGTACTGGTGTTAAAAAAGTAAAAAAGGACAAGTTATTCTTCACAAAAACTACTGCTTTTCAGCCAGGGATATTTAACCCTCTGGGGTCTGAGAGTGTTTTGGAGGCTTGAAGAAGTTCTGATATGCCCTGATATATGTGCTTTTTTTTTTGTTACATGGTTATAGTCTAATACCACTGTAAACAGCACAAACTGGGCTACACTAATACATTAGTAACATTTACATACAATATTGTGTTTTTGAGAAAGAAACATTTTTGTGTGGTTAGTGAAAAACTAAAATTTTGAGTCACTGAAATAGGGTTGTCACGATACTGGAATTCGGTACAAATCGATAATGAGATTTTAAAAACATCCATTTCCCGCTGACATTTGAGCGATGTTGTGCACGTTCTTAAACATTGCTGATTTGCCATTGTGTTCACGTGCTCAACAGAAATGACTGTGATTGGCCGTGAAGGTCATCAGTTCACGAAAATCACTGCTGTTTACTCACTGCTGAGTGTAACTACAGATACAGGGACACTGGAACGTTTCAAAGTCACGTTGATCAGCTGGTTTGTCTATAAACTGACATACGAGTGATCTGCTGATGAATCGTGGCTTTAAAACGCTCCAGTGTCATTTCTGTTGAGCACGTGAACACAATGGCAAATCAGCAGTGCTTATGAACGTACTGAGCAGCGCTCAAATGTTTGTGGGAAATGGATGTTTTTAAAATTTCAGTATCTTGACAACCCTACACTAAAATAACTGAATAGCATTTAAGACACTTTTTTTCCAAATAAGGATAACACACTTTAAATCATCAGAGAGTAAATATATATAAAAGTCTCAGTCTAATAGTGTTTTTTTTTATAAGTTAGTTTTCCTCTCACCTGTGTGGAGCACACTCATAATTGCACAATGTTTTCTAATAAGGAGGCATTTTAAGAAGGTGCATATAGTAAGAAAAAATAGTGAGTCATCTACAGGTGGTTTGTCAAGCCCACTCACCTGCGTGAGGCACACTAAGAATTGCACAATGCTTTTACAGAAACATTGAGTGTTGAAAAGAAAGTGTGTTGTGCAAACGGAGAGGAAAGAGCATTTCTCTCTGATTGGCCGATGTTTGTGTAGCTTTGTCAACTATGGTTCTGTGCTGTTGCTTGATCTGAAAGCATGTAAATACACCACATATAATAGCATGTTTTACTCAAAACTATTGTCTAATGACTAATTTCTTTTGTCATTGCCATGGAGATAATACATCATATTTTACTAGTTATTACGCAATATACTAGTATTCAGCTTAAAGTGTAATTTAAATGCTTAACTAGGTTAATGGGGCAACACAGTGGCACAGTGGTTAGCACTGTCGCCTCACAGCAAGAAGGTCGCTGGTTCAAGTCCCGGCTGGGTCAGTTGGCATTTCTGTGTGGAGTTTGAATGTTCTCCCCGTGTTGGCGTGGGTTTCCTCCAGGTGCTCCGTTTTCCCCCACAGTCCAAAGACATGCGGTACAGGTGAATTTAATAAGCTAAATTGGCCGTAGTGTACGTGTGTGAATGAGTGTGTATGGACATTTACCAGTACTGGGTTGTGTAAAACATATGCTGTAAAACATATGCTGGATAAGTTGGCGGTTCATTCCACTGTGGCGACCCCTGATGAATAAAGGGACTAAGACGAAGGACAATGAATGAATGAATGAATGAATGAATGCACTCAGTTACTTATTTTAACTAGGAAAGTTTGGGTAATTAGACAAGTCATTGAACAACAGTGAAAAAAAAATATTTTCTGAAGAGAGTTAATGATATTGACCTTAGCAGTTTTTTAATTATTATTATTTTTATTCAAGCCAAACTAAAATAATAAGACTATCTCCAAAAAAGGAAATGCAGTGAAAAAGATCATTTGGGAAATAGGATAGGAGGGTTAATAATTTAAATCACATATAATCAGTTTTTCGACTTCAAAGACGTCAGAAAAAAAAAGACCATAGACAATGTTACATACGGATACAGTTACCTCACAAATGCCATTCAGTGACATTAACTCAATGGTATGCAAGGGAAAATGAACTAGAGAGGAGCATTTTCTAAGATTGTCAATATTATAATACATTCACATATTTAATTATTAAAGCTGCATTATTAGAGAGTTCTTTAAAAATGCTTTTCATGCAATTCTTTGCAAATCAGATGCCAATTATACCCTACAATATTATGGTGACGTAACAATTGACTGAGTTTGCTCCAAATAGTTGAAAATAATAAAATGAGAGCTGTTTTTTTTTTTTGGAGATTAATTACTATGTTCTGAACCTGATATGTACCTAGTACATTAAAACTTAAATTAAATACTTAACCCAGTACCTCCTGCCGAACAGCATCTATTTGAAATCTATCATAACATTATACATGTCTTTAATTGAACCAATTAAATACATTCACTGCTGAATACAATACTATGTTTTATGTAATGTAATTATGTATGAAGAACAAATGAATGAATTAATTAATGAATAAATAAATGCACAAATTAATGAATGAATTGATGAATAGATGAATGAACAAACGGATAAATGAATTAATGTACGAACAAATGAATGAACAAATGAATCAATGAATACAAAAATAAGCAAGAATTGTGAGCTCAGTTTAAAATGCTATTGTAAGTTTATTAAAAACAACCGTAAAATAACAGCTTCAAGTCATATCTTGTATTTTATGTGTGGTAGAATATATCCAACAGTACATGGAATAACTGAAGTAGAAAAAACAAACAAACATGAAGTATTTTCTATCAGTATTTCTTTCATATTTGTCTTTATGCACCATATCAGACCCATAAAGTATATTAAGCATTTCAGATCAGAATAATAATCAGTCAATTATCTTCCAGACAGTCTATATCACTTACTAATGGCCCCCTTGGACACGTCTGGCATTTCACATTTCATATTATGTGACACAACAAGATAAGCTTATTTTCAGTTGAATCTGTTCCTAATTACTCTCCTAAAATGTAATTCATTATTTCCATATTAAAACCGATCGGCTCGTGTTAGTGTTCATGACCACGCCAAGCCGCCAGCTGTCAAGAGTATCTGCAACTTTTCCTTCCCGATGTAACCGAATTAAAGGCTGCGATACGCTGGTGTCATTGAGACTGAAGTGCTGCACCTCACAGATGTTCCCTGTTAAGAACCCTTCTGAAGGATGACAGCGGGCTGCACTTTAAACAAGAGCTCTAGACAAAGCTCCTCATAAGAAGCTCAACCGAGAATTTCTGACATTTTCTCGAAAACCTTCAACTCTCGCGTTCAGCCATTAGATCTGACAGGTGACACTGGATCCTTGCTGATACACTGAGGAGTGTCTGTGTGTGTGTGTGTGTGTGTGTATATATATGTGTGTGTGTGTGCGTGCGTGCATGCAACAAAAGGACACACATTTGTATAATATGCTATATGTATTACAAGGAGAAGGTGACTTCTGAAGGCATTAACCATGTTCCCATTTTTCAAAAGGGTTGTATTTTCATTTATTTTACTTTACTTTTACTGTTTACTTTATTTTATTGCACAAAGTTTCCTGTAAGGGGAAGGGTTGCTGTATGGTGAAATACAAAACAACGTGGTCAGTATAAAACACATCATTCCAAATGGAATGTCCTCACAATTTACAAAAAACAAACACACACAAACACACACACACGTTTTTTTGTTTTTTTTCTCACCAACCTTGATTATGAGCCCTTTTCCTCATTGAGATCAAAGACATGTCCCCACAAGGCTGGTTTTAATTTGCTGCTAAATTGACTGGTATTGCTATACTTGTAAGGACCCATAATGACAGGAGCACAGGAGTGTGTGTGTGCATGTGCGTGTGCGTGCGTGTGTGTGTGTGTGTGTGTGTGTGTGTGTGGTGTGTGTCTGTCCAGATTATTTTTGTAAATATAACCACTGAAACTAAGACTGAAACTATTGATCAAAACACATTTTCATTACCTAAAAAACAAACAAACAAACAAACAAAAAAAGATCATTTTCGGAATTAATAAAAACTTGTTCAGTGGCAAAAAATAAAATAAAATTAAATTAAATCTGACCTATGGCTAAGTATGTTTATATCTAACGAATATCAAATTCTAATAAGTTAATAATTATATAAAATATATATATAAAATATATTTGTGAGTATTTTTTATCATTTCAGTTTCATACTTTCAAGTTGTATTTGTATGGTTTTGGGTTCAGAATTTGTTCAAATAATTATTTTAGTATTTATTATTATTTATTGATTTAATAGAGGTTTCTACAGAAGCTAACGTAAGCTGTGCAAATATTACATTTTGCTTTGGAATACATTGAAAGTGTTCTAAGAACTCTAAATATTTTAAACTGAAAATAAACAGACAGAAACTAATTAGAAAAATGTTCACAAAATGCACACTAAATAAAAAATTTAAAACAAGTGAAACTAAAGTTTATAGCAAATTAGCATTGAAAAAAAATGCTAAACTATGATATCCTTGCTGTGTGTTGCATCCAAACCAGACACAATGTGATAGTGTCATGCATCTTAAATGTCTTTTTTTTTGTCTTTTGTTTCGTCACATGCCACTTATAAACAATCAATAAGACAAAGAAATGTACAAAAGCATGCAAATGCATAGCTTCTGAACACAATGAAGAGCCAGTGTTTTGTTCTTTTGTGCATCTACGTCACTCACAAATTCTCCATTCAACAAAGTGCGTCGTCTAAAGAGCTCTGCAATGCCCTGAAATAGACACAGCGCTTCACAGTTAAATAAATGCCAACAAAGCAGAAGAAACGCTGCATTCATCAAGTCCTACTCACATTTTGTATTATTATTTTTTTTTCCATCAGTGCACGATTGCTTAGCTGTGGGCTGTAATTAACCATTATTTCCAGTAACATGCTCCAGCAATTAACTGAGAAATTGAACAAGTGGTATAAAATTTGCAATGTTTGACAATGCAAGACACTGGAGAGAAAAAAAAAAAAAAAGTTTAAAAGTGAGTAGGACTTGATGAATGCAGATATATAT
>CAIGQV010018170.1:11005581-11016358 GCA_903798115.1 Danio jaintianensis
AAAAAAATATTTTTAATGCATTTTGCCTGTTTGTTTACATGACAATAGCGTTTTTGTATATATAAAAGCATACATTTTGTATGTATAAATGCATAAACCTGAAAACGGGTAAGAAGTGGAAGTTTCTGAAATGCTGCCTTCATTCATTCACTCATTTTCTTTTCTGCTTAGTCCCTTTATTCATCAGGGGTCGCCACAGCGGAATGAACCGCCAACTTATCCAGCATATGTTTAACACAGCGGATGCCCTTCCAGCTGCAACCCATCCCTGGGAAACACTCATATACTCTCATTCACACACATACACTACGGACAATTTAGCTTACCCAATTCACCTATACGAAACCCACACAAACACGAGGAGAACATGCAAACTCCACACAGAAATGCCAACTGGCCCAGCCGTAAGGGACTCGAACCAGCAACCTTCTTGCTATGAGGTGACAGTGCTAACCACTGAGCCACCATGCTGCCCAGATGAGAAGCATTTTCCTTTTATAACGCCATTTTAAAATAAAAATGAACTAGTGTAAACAGCCCCTTTATCTCATAGTTAGATTATCTGACTTTGAGTTTCACAGAAGGAGTGAGATATTACATACTTAGGATGATTTTTTTGTCACATCTCAGAATGAATCGTGCATTAGCAAAGATGAAAAGAGCTGCCTAATTGACATTTGTTGCAAGAACAGATTTGAGAATAGTTGTCCAAAACACACAAAAAATACAGACGAAGGCTTGATTTTGGCTTAAACTGATGAAGCATCCCAACAACACCTACAGTACAAAGAAAACAGAGCTGCTGCCTATCCGTTCTGACATGCACATGACAAATTATAGTCTATTTAGAAATATTTTCCTGTGAAAGCAAACCCAACCAATTACAATGTTTTATCCCCAGTTTTGGAACAAAGGATGTTAGATACCAGGGCGTTGGAATAAACTTCAAAAAACAAGATAACGGCTGAACATTGCTATAATTACACAAGTATTTGCTGTTCTGAACAACTAAACAAACATGGTGGGGTCGGTGTTTGTGCTCATACTTCCTGGACATGTTGTTGAGGAAGAAGGTGATAGTCTAGAAAAGCCTTCCCATGTTACATCTCTAAGCCTGAGCACAACTGATCAATACACAGGATGTTTACAAGAGAGAAAGATGCATGTGTGTAAATCTGTATGTGTGAATGCATCTCCCCAAGGAAAGGGTTTTACATCTGTTACACTTGTTAAAGGGGACATATCATGAAGATCTGACTTTTTCCATTTTAAGCGCTAAAAATCAGGTCTCTGGTGTATCTACCAAAGCGAAAAACATGAACTCAGTAACTTTTCTAAGTCTCTGCAAGCATGTGAAAAAAGCAGCTCAAGATTTCACTCCCTTAGTGAATAGAGTGTTATAATATTTTAACGCAATGGTACAAACCAACTATTTAGAATAGATGGCTCCAAAGTCCCTTTCAAGGGAAGTCTGTTCACTCTGCAGCCTACAGTGAACTTGCAATGCCCCGGCCTACAGTGAACTTGCAATGCCCCAAAACCAAAGCCCTATCTAAATGAATGGGGGAATGCTGAAATCTCAAAAACTGCTCGCTGTGCTTACCATTAAATTACATATTTCAAATCAGCAACAAAACCTCAAGTGACCTGTCCCATTACTGTTGTTTCTTAAGCTCTAATAACTTATTATTTTGAGTTTGCTACTGAACATACGCAAACATTGACACAACATCATTCTCCTTTATGGCTGTTTCAATGGTAGCTAAAGTATGCGGTTTTAAATACTGGAAGATCAGACACAAAACCTGAGCAAAGACTAGAGGAAGACAATGGAAGGATGCGATATCTGATGGCATGTGCTGTCATGTTTTTTGTTTTTTTTCTCCTGTCAAAATCAACACATGCACACAGTAGGTTGCCAAACGACAAGGCTTGCCATAACAAAAAAAAAAAGAAAAAAAAAAGATTGATGATTGGTTATTTTGACCAAATAGTAGGACTTCTTTTGATGTGGTGGCCATACTGGTCGTTACACTTTGCGCCAGTGAACCATCTTGTATATGTACAGTGTTTAATGCCTCTTTGAGTGAGCAGCAGCAGTTGCCATTTCTGTTTACTCAGTCTAGTAGCTTTCAGGATACAAAGTTTGAAACATTGGGTGCACATGGTCATCCAGAATGGTTCGGTAGTCCTTTGCAGTTATGCGCCCATCTACAGTAGAACAAGTATTGGGCCAAGGGAATGCCATGATATTACAGCCCAAACCATCATTGATGCACCCCAATGCTTCACTATGGGAATGCTTCTTTCGGGCTTCTCCACACTGTAACCGTCCTGGATTCTGAGATTAGTTTTTAACAGCAAATGGCGCTCTAGGCAAGTTTTTAACTGTACACTCAAATACTGAGGGGGAAGAGTGTTTGTGCATTTGACACATGTCAGTCATGTAAAGCAGTGGTCCTCAACCACCGGGCCACCGGATCAATTGGTACCAGGCCGCACAAGAAATCAATAATTATTTCCGTTTTGTTTATTGTCTGAACGATCTTTTATTTTGAAAAATCTTTTATTTTGTAAAATGACCGTATTCTCTTGGTTACATCTCGGTCACTTGAGTACCCAAATTTAACCCACAAGCAGCAAAATGAGTAAAAAACAGACATCTTTGGAAAGTTTCTTTGCTAAGGGGAAAAGGCCCAGTGAAGGAACCGCAAACTGCCAAGGAATGGATCCGCAACCCATTTGTCAACAAATCAGGTGAATCCAGCGTCTGTGCAAGAAGATCAACTGCTGGAGATGCTGGGCCGTTCTCATATCGCGTCTTTTCTGGAGTTTGCGCAAGTTCGTTGTTTCCAGTGGAGGTGCGTGGTTTGCACGCCCAAGTGGGGTGACGCACTCACGCCTTCCAGAGGCTCCCAGTTGAATGAATTCCGCAAGTTCACTGAGTCACATGACAAGAATTGACTGATCAGCTTCAGCTTGTATGGAATATGCACATTTCGGTAGACTAATTATCTCAGACAAACACTGAACATCCAAACACTGCATTGCTTTGCAATTTTGTCCATAAATAAAACTTCATCATCAGAGTGACAGCAATGTTGGTTGCCTAGCAACCTACAACCTAAGAAACACTGCTACACCACCCCCACACCCAAGGAATGTCAGTAAAGTGTCATATGTTCATGGAAAATATGCATTAGAATATGTCAGACTGGAAATGCAAGCTTGTGCGACAAGTTTCGCATGTCACTGCATTCCAATATTGAAGTCGGAACTGCAAGTTTACATCATGTGAATGTGTGAGACCAATAGGTGATCAAAACGTGACCTCTTTGTACCTAAATTGTAAATATGGAGCAAACACTCATTTTATAAGTGTCGCATCATCTTTTTTAATCCCGTGCCTTTTCGCAGCACCCTCCGACAACATTGAGTAAGGCTTTAATTCCCAGCTGGACATTGTTTTGCTGCATGATATTCTCATGTTTTATTGTTTCTGGAATGTCAGAATAAATGATTAAAGCTCCACCCACTTCTGAATAGCAGCAGCAATTTTTTTGCATTTAAAGGGATGCACAAAACAACAAAGGAAAATCTGGCAAGCTATAATAAATGATCCGTTGGGTATTTTGAGCTGAAACGTCACAGAAACATCCTTGGGACACAAGAGATTTATTTTACATCTTATGAAAAGACTTTTAAAAAAAGAATTCCACTCTTCCTCATGCACAGACTGAGGCAAAGTAAAGCGCAAACAGGAGGTGCGACTATATCTGATGGCTTCTAATTGTCTGTGTGTTTGCGTGCAGATGTGGTGCAGGGTAAACATGGCATAAGGTCAGACTGAAAGGTCACGTTCCCAGCATTACCACCGTCAAGCTGCAGGGTTTTACATGAGCACTGTCACATCTGTCACAAGTAATATCCAACTCTAATACACCTAAAAATAATAATAATAAAAAAAAAAACAATAAAAAAAAAACAAAGCCAGCTGGAAAATGGCACTGTTAACAAACCATAGTATGTTGAATCCCAGACAGTGAGCAGCAGTGTGGGGGCATTAAGATTGTTAACGCAGGCTCATTGTACTGTATGAATCTCCATTGACTCAGATCAAAGAGCAATGTCATTACTGCTACATCTGTGACTAATATGCAGTAAATGACTGCTGTACTCTATAGCTTTGATACATCACTTTCTGATTTAATGGTCATTTTCGGAAAAAGCCTATAAACTAAAATTACTAAGGAAGGAAGCACCTTCCTTTGAAATTTTGGTCAAAGGCTTATCTGAGAAAAAGGATCTCGAAACCTGTTTGTTTGTTACTGACATGCATATGTTCACAACCACATTGAACACTGTAGTAAGGTGCAATAATTATGGAATTATAATTATCCCGATATAAGTATATATATATCTCATATACACTATGTATAATTTTTAGTTGTCAATTTTTTTTTTTTTTACATTTTGAAGTATATACTGCAAAATTCACTCACTTTATTTAGAACTTCAGGGCATATATTTAATTACAAATTATTAATAAAATATAAAGTACTTTTCAAAAACTAATGATTACAGTCCCAGTATAATAATAAAATATTGCTAAATAAAATGCTAAATGTAAACATTGTACTTTAAAGATTGCAACTTTCTCACGATGGCGTTATTCATGTTTCTGTCTGCATCCCCATAATGGCATGTAATATTGCGCATATAAACTATGAAAAATTATTTAATAGCATAAATAATATATTTTGTGACACCGTGATATAAATTACAATAATATGAAATAATATGAAACGATAGACTTTTTAATTTTGTCCATATGAGATATATATATATTCAAGATTACTGAATGACTATGTGTCAGTTATAATAATCTCATCACACCAGGACTAATTTAACTCCATGGAAAGCCACACTCCACTATGGAGCGTATTGTAGAGAAGCATTAGAGCACAGTACTTTAGATGGAAATTGCGGCCAACTTTCCATCTAAAGCCTTTTCCATTGTCTCTCGGTCTCTTGAACAGGTCTTACTGGCTGGAGGAGCACTAGCAGGTGGAGTGGTGGATCAACACACCACCTGTGTCTGCTGGGATCGATAGAGATGGAGAAGCACTTAGCACATTCGTGACAAAATGGCACATTACCTGCTAGGCGAGAGGTATTTGTTTTGTTCAAACAAAGCTGAAGGTGCAATAATCACAAGCACAACGGAATCACACTGGTGAAACACACAATGTTCTGTTTTAAGCAGGAGGAAAAAGAGTTAGGAGAGATGCCAAATAACAAGAACTGATGTTCAGTATAACACGTTTGCTGAGGAGAATAAAAAAAAAAACTGGCACAGAAACTATTTTTACTCATAAACTGGTAGAACATTTCAGAACTGATTTCAAAGAAACATCAATTAGCTTATTTATTTAACAAAAAAGAAAGTACTTTACAAAGATGCTACTTACACTAATTCCTCCAGAAAAAAAGGTAATTCATTGCTTGACAGCACTAATATATTTGTGTATGTGTGTGCTGTAATCATCGTAAAAATGGTAAAATATTAGTAAATAATATTAAATTAAAATTCATAGTAAAATCTTTTTTTTGTTGGTTTTCACTCAACATTAATATTAACATTAATTTACAAGTAACATATTTTAAATTAAAGGATTTGAGTTTTAATTAACCTTTAACTGTAAAACCTGTATTTACATATAATGTAACTAATAAACATACATAAAATAACTTTATTTTTATAGAAGACTAACTGAAATTATAGAATTTTAACTACCTAAATTACTAAACTAAAATGTAACTACTACTACCACCCAAACATGAATACAATAAAATAAAATAAAATAAACAAAACATAACATAAAAAATTGAAATTAAAATAAAATAAATTAAAGAAGTTAATGATAAAATAAAATAAAATTAAATTAAATTAAATAAAATTAAATTAAATAAAAAAAGTTTAAATTCTTTCCACGCCAGGATTTTTTTTAATTATTATTTTTTATGTACTGCTAGTAAACTTGAGTAAAGAACTTGATTACAAATAAATGTCAATTAGCACATTTAACACAAAATGCTGTATTAGAAAAAAACTAACTAGTAATTTACAAATTTGTACAACTTTTTCACACGTTTTATTTACACATGTACAGTATGCGTGCATCTGTTGAGTGTGTATATGTGCATGTTTTAATCTTAAAACAAAATTAAATTTGTTCACTGAAAATATACTAGTGACATTATATTAGAAATAACACATTTTAACTTAAATGATTTGACTTATAATGAATTAATAAATTTAAATATAGTGTAAAATTAACTAACATGCATATAGTAAAGTATTTTTGTTACATACAAAAAAAAAAAAAACCACCACACACAAACACACGAACCTGCATTACTAAAAAATTAACTAAATGTAAATATATTTTTTCACTTAAAACTACTAGTAATATTAGGGGAGAGCGGGAACGAAAGTACCATTTAAAAAAAAAAAAAACTCATTTTAAAATAATGTTTTAGCAGAAATATATTTTTTGCTGTGGTAACAAAAATCAGGTGTTATTTTGTATCAATGTAGAACAACTCCAATATAACTTCACTTTAAACAAAAGTTGCACATTGTTACTTTTGACCCCATTAGCAGAGACGAAAGTAACTACGGATGGGTGGGTCAAAAGTAACAACAACATTTGCTACATTTACTGGCTTAATCTTGTTCATTTTAAATATATCTGACTTTGACCTTGTTAATGTTAACTGCAAACATATTTTGTCCTTTATTTTTGCAAATACATATTCAACTGGATTTTCATAAATTTCAGTTCCATCAAATGTTTCAAAAGCAATCCACCAATGCAAAATGTTACAATTTTCTACAACTTTTGAATATTTTTTTATAATTATTGGCAATATGCATTAATCTTATGAAACATATGAATCAAAACACTGCAAACTCTAAACTGGAAGTGAAAATAGTGTTACTTTTGTCCCCAGAGGAACTCTTGCCATTTAAACCTGATTTACTTTTAAACTGAAAAACTCAGTGATTGCAAACTCAAGGATGTGTTGTTGCACTAAATAACCTGTGGATTGATCATTAGTGTGACACATGAAAAGAGAAACACAACTTGTAATAAGGAAAAAATAACCACTACAATGATTTACTTTCTCCACTTAAAGACTGAAATTTGGACCTAACCGCAGGACACAGTCCCGAAATCACACGATATTTGGCAGCTCCATCAAGTGTTGCATGTTGAATGTGCTGTTATAGCCTGGAAATGTTGTCAGGGCTTTGAGAAAATCGATTTCTTACTTTCGTCCCACGTTACTTTTGTCCCTGCTCTCCCTTATTTTTCAAATAACACGTTCCAAGTTACATGATTTGACTTATAATTAATAATTAATCAATTAAGAATTAAGAATTATTGAATTTAAATATAGGGTATAATTAACTAACATACATATAATCAAATCTTTTTGTAACATTCAAAAAAAAAAAAATAAACATCACACACATGCCCTTGCATTGCTAAAAATTAAAGTAAATGTAAAAATAATCAAGCAGAACATGTACAAAAGCCATGAGTGTGCTGTCAGTGCCCTGTCACACAGCATGATGCCGTTTCTAAAGAACGCATTCGTTCACAAGGCATCTGAAAGAAATGACTTCAGAACACAGCCTATATCTGTCAAGCTTTAACCTGCCATCAAAACACAGCAGATTGTGCAGCAGTAGGGTGCATTTCATAATAAATCGGCTTTACAGTACGTGTAAAACAAGCACAATGTACTGTATGCAGATACTCGGTCATAATTGCACAGCTCTTTTTTTGGTGACATTTATTTATTTTATCGCGTTTCTCCATCTAATCTCGCATTGCAGTGTAAGAAAAGTATGACCTTTTCTTTCCGGCTTAAATGCTATTATCTTAATGCCCTCGCTTAATGCCTCGTTTAATTAGTTTGCTGATTGCCACGCTTCAGTAAAATATCTCCGCCGTGAAATCTTTCTCTCACACTTTTAAGAACAAAGTTATTGAGCTTACTTTTTCTCCTCGGGGAGACGGATAAAAGCAGACAGAAGACGGACTTTAATCACAGCGCTGCAGTCTGTGCTGCTTTAAAGAGAGAGTTCAAGCTAAAAAATGACAATTCTTTCATCATCCGCTCACCCTCGTGTCACTTATTCTTTTTTTTGTGCAGTACAAAACCAAATTTCGGTCATTATTCGCTGATGATCTTGTCTTCTGGCTCACGTGTCCTTTACGCTTCGGTGTGTTCAGATCTATTGTGTTCATCATGTTAAATGAAGCTCAGTCCCTTCTTTTTGTGTTTTTCAGAAAATTTGGTCTCAAATTAAGCTTGAAGGCATTGGTTCGCATTTTCAATGAACAATTTGGCCTTTTTGGCTGCATTTACACTGCAGATCTTGATGGTCAATTCCGATTTTGTGACTGTATCCAATTTTTTTTGCTGACCTGCTTACACCATCTTTTAAAAGTGACTCGTATCCGATTGTCTGCATTTACACAGCACACTGCAAAGGCACAATGACCAGGAAAAAAAAAAAAAAAGAGAGCGGGCGCTGACTGACAGCTGATAATAAAAGAGCGCTCTTTTCTCCATTCCTTTATTTAATGTGTTCACAGGGTTAATTTTTTTTAAATTCTTTTTGACAAGTTGTTTTACTACAGTTTATGACAGAAAGGTTCTCATTTTGCCATCTTCCTTTAATCTAGGCCTTTTTAAACATCTTAATGTAATGTCCATGGCGTGATTTATGCACGTCATGCCACAGTTTTATATTAGTTTATATTGGTTACGTGGCGGATGTTGTGTTGTGCTCTCTCTCTCTCTCTCTCTCTCTCTCTCTCTCTCTCTCTCTCTCGTTAACATGCTTAAATACTTGTGTTATATGACAATATAAAAGCTTTTTTAGTCCTCATGTATGAGATTTAAGGTTTGGGACTCTGCTGAAGTCTGTTCTGAAATGAAAGCGTCAGAGTTGACGTTATTCGCTAGGGTTTTTAATGATGTGCGACTCGCATTGACAGGTGAAAATCTGATTTACCTGCTTACACTTCAGAAAGGAGGGCACGGATCCGATTCATATCGGATAAATTTCCACATATGAACAAGGACTGAATCTGATTTGAGTAAATCGGAATCCATGTGATTTTTTCCTGCTTACACGTACATGGGCCATATCCGATCTGTGTCACATGGGAGAAAAAAATTGAGTCACTTGAACCATGCAGTGTAAATGCAGCCCTTGTCACACAGTATATGAGTTTTGATCACTGGGTATTTAAAATAAAAAAGAGAGGTGAGGGGGGCAAAGCTTTTAACATGAACAAAAAAAAGTGTTGTCAAATTAGTGTACAGTACACTCAAAAAATGACTTGTGCTGCTTGTTCAAACTACTTATTGTTCTCCATCAGTCAAACTATAAAGTAAGTTACTGGCTAAAAGTGGCTCACACAGATAGCATATGCAGAACGTCAAAACACTCGACTGCTTTGTTTAGATTTTAGTAATTATAACTTTGACTTTTTATTCAGTTTGTGGTCTCATTTTATTTAACATTGTAAGCTATGATATCGTCTTGCTTTTTATAACAAAGACGCCATTTTCACGCGCAAGTAACATAGTAAACAATGTAAACAACAGGTCTCCGGAAAAAACGGTGAGATTAAACAAATGAATAACCATCCATAAATGTGTTGGACGGGATGTTGTTCTGAGGACTCTTACCTTTCGAAATAAACCGTGATGTACACCAATGAATGCGTGTGTGTCTTATCACGATGATATGTACTCCATATCTAATAAGCGTTTTCTGTACAACTTACACAAATTTAGCAAATACATTCTTAATAAGCTTTATATATATATATTTGGTTAAGGTGTACTTATTACAGTGTAACTATTGATTTAACTACTGAGTGATATTGATTAATGACATGTGCTTATACTATACTATACAGTGAGGATTAGAATGTGAGTTGAATTGTATGTAATTATGCATCATGTATTGTAATTGCTATAGTAAATACATGGAAGATGTGTAACAACTTAAAATAAAGTGCTACCAAATAATAATAATAATTTTTTTATAAATTCTAAATCTATATAATTAAAAACATGGAGATTTAGCTTTTAATTAATTAAAATTAATTGAACTTAGAAAACTACAAAAACTACAATACATTAAGAATAATAAGAGTCCCAAAAATACATAACACATTGTGTGTAACATTTTCATTATTTTCTAACATTTAAAAATATATATAATAATTCAAAAAAAAAATTTCAAAGTATATAATGTAAATGCATTTTTAAATGGATTTGATTTCTTCAATAAAGCAAAACATGCTTCACTTTCATGGCTGAAATGAGCGAGCGAGCGAACGAACAAACGAATGAACGAACGAACGAACGAAGAAAGCAAGCTTGAGTCTTTTTTTTTGTTGTCTTTTTTAGACATTGTGAAGGCATTTGTTCTATTTGTTGCAAAGATTATATGAGTATATGAAATACATTTAGATTAATAGATAAAAAATACAACAACTTCAAGCTTTTTACATGATACAATTTTTTTTTTGTTTAAGTCGAAAATTGTGCCTTGAACTAATTACAATAAATGTTACAAAACAATACGATAATTATAATACTAAGAGCACATACTACGAATAACGTTTTTATGGATATATATATATATATATATATATATATATATATATATATATAT